>CM076579.1:1686239595-1686700441 GCA_034641835.2 Pinus albicaulis | reverse complement strand
CTTAGAAGAAAACGAGGATGAAACCTATGGACAGTGCACTTGTGTGGTTTTTGGCTCATGGTATTAACTAAAGCTCAAAATATATAAGGAGGAGAAGATCATAGTGCAAGGTGGGGATGTGAATGAGAATTGAATGAATACTTCAGCCTGAAGCATATCTACATGGATTGGGCTGTATTCAATAGACAGATATGATATTTTGATGCACTCAAGAATACAATAAAGGATTAGGATATCTAGACCTGAAATGATTATGTATTTGCATGATTTGTTTATGAGTTGTTTAGATCTGTGGTTAGGTGCATAATTGCTGACGTAAAATATATAATCTGAGCAAGTTTTCTATTTTGAAGTGTTACGTAGTCCTGTGATATTTACAGATCTATACGTTGGTTGGTCACGGTGAAAGTGCGTATACCCGTGGGTTCGCTTCAGAAAAAGCGTGTATGGAAGTTAGGGTTTTTCTGAAGATTTCTGAAGAAAATTTCTGATCATTTATGTTGTGTTTTTGTTGTCTTTCAATGAAGTCTTCATGTAGATCTAGATTTTTTGAATACTTTTTATACTACTAATTGATTATGTATAAATATGATCAGTTTCTGGTTGATTGAGAATGATGGATGTTGCTGACTGAATATGGGTTCTGTAAATCTGATAGAGTGTTCCTGAATGTCTCTGACCAGTTCTAAGCCTTCTCACATCTCTAATTTAAGTATATAAATATATATAGGCAGGTTTCTCCACAGAAAAGCGTGTATATACGCAGGTTACCGTAACTGAAGTAGTGTATAACATTTGTTGTATGAACGGTCAGGGTTGAAGTTGATTTTGCGTGTTAATACAGAAGTCTGGGTGTAATGATGTGATATGGTTATAGTAATCTCACTTTTTTGTTTGAAGATTATTTGATGGTTATTAAAATTGTTCTACAAATGGTGTTGTGTTGAAGCTGTTGGGTCTAGTGTGAAAATTTATGAAACGTGGTCTACAGTGGTTCTGAGGGTAGAAGCCTTTAGTGTGGAAGTCGAAGCTTCCTGCCAGTAGAAGCTGGTGATCAGTTCAGGGAGTTGAAGATCCCTTCCAGTAGTGGCTAGTAAATGAGATCAGGGGGTTGAATCTCCCTTCCAGTATCAATTGGAAAATGAGAGGAGGTTGCAGCCTTCTACATGTGAGTGCCTGCGTACTGGTATGAGTTTGCATCAGTACAACATTGTAATCAATTTTCTATATAATAAATATTGAAGACAGGGACAACAACAGTGGTGGTTTTCTCCCGACTTGAGTTTCCACCTTAAAATCTTAGTGCTCATGTGTGATGTCTTTTGTGTGATCATTTACTCTGTTATTACTACACATATCTACTACTTAAATGTCTGATTCATAACTAATGATCTTGGCTAAGTAAATTTTATGAAGATTTATTTGAACATTAAAGTTATATGGTTATACACATGTTTCCTTTACAAAATCCATGTGCATACATTATTCGAACTAATTAGAGTCGTGTATAGAAATCAGTAAAATGAAAAGAAAATATTGTGATTATTATAACACTGATTCACCCCCACCCCCCCTCCCCCACTCGGTATTTTTCCCAACAAAGGAAAGAAAAAAAAAATTATGCATTAGGGCTTTAAAGTTTTAAATAGGAATAGTGTCTTTGAAGATATTGTTTGAAGGATTTTGTTTTCTGAATTATTGCTTGAAATTCATTCCCTTCATTTAGTTAGATTAAATAAAAAATAGTTCTTTCTCATGCTAGTTGCATATGAGGAGTTCAGGTGAATTCATTTCCTTCCTTCAAAACGAAACCTTAATCAAGATAAACTTTAAAATTTATAAATGAATGTAAGGAGCATTTGAAACATTAAAGGCACATTTAGTGGTCTAGGCTAGAAGACATGTTCTGGTGTCTCTAAATGTAAAAGTTTTCGTTATTTTTCAGCGTTGTTAACACTAGAAAATCGTACACGAAAAAGACATTAAAAATTTCAAGCATAAGGTACATATCAATATTTTCAAAGAAGAAATAAATTAGAGCACACTAAAATTTAATTCTTCCTAAGGTTCAGGCAGAAATTTATGGACAACGCACAAGCATCAAAGGAATTTTTCACACAGTGCGGTTATCCCTTCGATAACCGTATGGTCCTGAAGATGGAGAAATGTCACCATCAGGGACCACTTGACACGCTTATGATGATTCTCTACCCAGTAATATCAAGGACAACCAGATTTGAGCTACCTTAAGGAGTAAATGCATCCCACAAAGGAATCCCTCCTCCACTCTCATGCCACTATCCATCTTGGGCCAAGAGAAGAGGAAGGAATGAAAAAAAGATGTCTATATAAGCCAACCTTTGGAAGACAAATTGGAGGCAAATTTTTATGTTGGAAAAATTGCTTCATAGCAAACCAGCTTTCATAGACCAGCAGCTGAGGGTTTGAAAGGACTCATATGGTTTCCCACCAACATCTCTTTGCAAGAGAGAGAGGTTCACCACTTGATCTTGATCTATCATCCTTTGCGATATGGAAAATATGCTTGCAGGAACTCGAGGGAAGGAGACCCCCTTTTTTTGTGTATTTGAGCTCCATAACTCAAAGGACCATATTCAAGTGTTTAGAATTTTATATTTTTTACAACCAACACCTAATAGAGAGAGAACTCTCCACTTGTGTTATTAGGTTGTTTTCTCCATCGAGCTTTTGTATTTTGTATCTTTTGTTTTTATTTCTTCTCAGTGTTGTATGTTTATTTATCCCTCAAACTTAGTTTACATTGTGTCGAATTTGTTCCACTAATATTAGGCAATCATTTTTCTCTGTGACGTTGTGTAGGTAGCAGCGAGCTTTCTAAAGAAGTGTATTTCTTACGCCCTTGCACCAAATACACTACCTCAGGAATGGCGACTCCACTGAATTATTTATTTTTTAGTTAATGGTTGTTGATGTAGTTCCTTATTCATGCTCAGTTTGATGCAAACCACCCTTACATCCTCTTAGCATCTCCAATCACACTCAGTGAAAAGTTTTTCACAATAGAGGAAGCAATTTTTCTTCATTCTCCCTGACAGAGCACTTTGTGCTCCGATAGATGCGTGCTCCACACCTGTGGGAAGGTAACCCGCATGATAGACTAGCAAGAAAAAAATTGCTACTTTTTCCCATTTTTAAGGTGACTGGAAACCCCTAAAGAATTTTCATCACTTTGTCTTTGTATTTCACTACTATCACAACACCCACGTGCTATGTGTAACCTCAAATTAGCTTAGAAACTATGCAGTTTTAATTTTAGTATTTTATTTCGCAAATTAGACATAGTTTAATTAGGGGACAAGTAAGTGGCCTTAAATCCACATATGTTTTCCGAACAAATTATTTGCTGATAAAATATACAAAACATATAGCTTTATTAGTAAAGAGTAAGTGGCCCATATATCCACATATCTTTTGCTAGTTCAAGTTTGTCAAATTTTTGCATTAGGATAGTTCAATTTTGCATTAGGAATCGGGACTAGGACCAAAATGTAAAAAATAAGGCAAGTAATCTATGCCACCCTTGCACCTCACTGTGAGCCTGGGTATGCATATGAACACTTTCCTAAGAAAATTTTCCATCTCCCTATAGGGAAAACATAATATAACTAGGAAAGGTGTAAGCAGCCCATAATCCGCAAATCATTTTAAATTTTTGCAAGGAACAATCACACATTGGGTAATTAGAAAAGGATTGTAAAGGATCAGCGCATATCCACATCTCATAACACTTGTGATTTTCATTCCAAAGCACACAAAAAGCATCGGTAAGAATTGTACCAAAAGGCACCCAGTGTGTTGGGACCTTTATCCTCTTCTTACAGTTACTTCACCAAAGCAGACCCTAAGAAAAATTGAGACTCTCTAAAAATAATCATTAACCAAACTCACTAAATTCTCCCCTCATGGGCCACAAAAGAAATTATAGTCTAGGTTAGGACCATTGGGGGTAGGCAGCCAATAAGCCATTGTGGTCATAATACATTTTGAAACATAGATGTTGACTTTTAGGGAGCTTCAAATTTGTCTATCCACTCATGGAACGAATACTCGAGCATTACCAGAGACCCATTTTAGAGGGGTTTACGCTTAAGCCCAATGCGTGCGGTACTTTTTGGGGCTACCTGACCCATATAGTGCTCGGTACTGGTCGCTAATTACCAAGAATCTCAAGACTTGAATGCTCACGTGATACGACGGTACTTTAGTGGCCAAAACTAGGGCATCCTTCCATATAGGTGACGATGCAGGTAGCACTTGATCCTCATACCATTAACTTGTTCTATTCTTCAGATACTGGAAGGCGCCGCCAGTTCTTTTAAGTTTTTGGCCCTAGTACCCATCAGGAGATATCATCGCAAGGCCCGGTAACATTGAGAGTGTAAGGATGAGTATCATACGCAAAACAAAAAAACACATTTTTTCTTGATTGATCACATAACTTTAAATTAAAGGAAAATTTACCTCTTATTTTTTTCGCTTTTTTTATGCATGTGATCATATTTTATTTTATATAATTCTTCCTTACTCCAACAAATAAAAAATATCAGCAAGATTAAGCTACTTGACACCATAACGCACTCAATGGGGCCCCGCCGATCTAGGAATTTCTTGGAAGTCCCCCTAGTAGAGGGAGGAGTGTCTGGTATCTCGCTATTTAGGTGTCGAGTATGAAAAATTTCCACCATTATCGGTTCATCCTTTATCGGGGCATATGTGATTGGAAACCCCCAAGGGTCACCCAACACCACACCAATGGAAAACCCCAGTAGGGTCACCACACTCAACCCCTCCTACAACCCCTACAGGGCAAAGGAGCACTACCCCTTTGGGAGTCAACAAAAAATTCATCAGGCCATGCGATAAGGTAATATTCCCCAAGCACCTATCCTAACCCATCACACTCAAATACATATTTTTTCCACAGTATACAATGGCAGTCAATACGCAGTTACCCTTATTAACATCACTTAATCTTCCAGATATAACAAAGTTAACTAATGACCCCATTTCTCATGGCCCTAACTGGCCCCCCATGCCCACAAAGCTGCCTTCAGATCTACCAAAATTCGAAGGGAAGCAAGTAGAAGATCCAGGAAATCATATCGTGACTTTCCACCTGTGGTTTTTGTCCAATAGTATCATTGATGATACCATTAGACCAAGACTCTTTAAACACACCCTAACAGTGCCTACGGTGAAATGGTATGTTGAGCAGCCTTCTGCTTCTCAAGGAACCTTTAGTTCCATTGCTACCACATTCCTCACTTATTTTTAGCTCCCCAGCCATCATGATTCGAGAATGGAACTGCTGACACATTTCAGAAAAACACCAGCCATCCATATATAGGACCATCTCCATGAATGGTGGCGACGTCGTAGTTTGTGTAAAGCCAAACTCAATGATAGAGTGTTCTTGGACTTATTTTTTAAAACTATCACAACTGATATTTTAAAAAACAAGGCGATGCAGAAACCCACCTCTGAGGAGGACGCCATTAGCAAGGCCCAACAACTTGAATTCATATACACTCAATCAAGATATATTTACAATTTCCTGCCAAATGGCCCATGTCTAAAAACTTATAGGAAATTACCGGGCGCCTCGAATACCGCAAACCGTTTGATTGGGTCCTTAGCCCAATTTCACATAAGCAGCAATAAACAATACCCAGGATACTCATACAATTCTACTTAGAACGTATCACAACCTGGCTACCATCAAAGTCAATGTGCACCTTTGCAGAATATGACGAATAGGACGATACCATACCATGAATAACAAGGAGGCTCATATCCTCCCTCGCAGGGAAACTAGTACTCAGCTAGGAATGTTGATGCAAGAGAGGTTCCTCATAAATCCTACACTAATCAGGGACAAGGGAACCTATACCCCCCTTTTCAAGCACAAAATCTACCACCAACTTAGAACAGTGCACTCGTGAACCTTGTGCAACCATCCCATGATCAGCAACGACAATATTATGATCAGGAGAAAAAATATAATCCACCGAATGTTGCAAAGAAGAAGCCAAGGAACAAGAAAAATGGAGACTTTGGACAAGGGGGAAGTAATAAAAAATTCCCCCATGATCTCATTCTGGGGGCAACCCCATCTAAAATAAAAAATAGGAGCCAAATAGTAATTCCCAAGGGAAAAACAAGAGACCTAGTCTAAGGACAAATAACTCTTGTGCCTGATACAGATTTTATGCAGGAACGCCATAGAATACAAAATAAACCATAAACATAGAGATGCAGCTGAAATAATGCTTCATTCAGTAATATCAAATCACAGAAATATGCTTACAAACATGATGGAAATAAAATAGCTAGGGTGCTGGTAGCGAATCTCGGAGAAGAGATGTGGCAGCTACCGACCTCTGAACTGTGTTAAAATGAGGCTCAAGGGCCTATTTATTATTAAGAAATAATGGAAAAACTGAAACATCCAAAAACCTAACCCTAGGAGATGAAGCGCCAAAATTGTGGGTCTCGTTTGGGTAAATTGGTGTTTCAACTTCCCGGGGATGTAACTTTGGCATTCGATCTTCGTTTGACGCAGTCAATAGCTCATTAGAAAGATCTATCTGAAGAGTAAGACTTTATGTGTGAGAAACATCGGTCCATGGACCCATGTTTCTCCTGATTCTCCCAAAAAACGTCGTTTAGGGCCTCAAAACGGCTCCTGAAGTTCATGACCTGAAAAACTGCTAAAAATAGTAAGTTGTGCTGCAACTTAAAAACTGAAAGAAATGATGGTGGGGGTTAAAATGGAATATATGTGTGGCCATCAATGTCCACCTAGATCACTAAGGCCCCAAAATGGCTTCAGGAGTGCAGGACCCAAAAACCTGCTAAAAATAGTAAGTTTGTTGAAAGTGAAAAGCTGCAAGAATTGATGGTGCGGGTCCAAATGGAATAAGTAGGTGGCCACCGATATCCACTTGGATCATTCCTCCCTCCTTAAGAAGCAATGGTCCCCATTGCGTTGATATCATCCATGAGATGAGGCACGTTCGGTTGTCGAAGATTTCATGGACCTGTGGGCGGATATGCTGGATGCAATTAGTAAATTTGGTTTCTTTATCAGCCTCAGATAGTACATGTGTGGATTATGTATGTGTAGTCACATGAGGTATGGCAACATCAGGCAGCAGTGCATCTGGGGTCAAATCAATGGAGTGCTTGTCTTGAGATTGTAGAGGAACCTCTGTGAGTGAGGAGAAAATTTCCTCATATTCCTCCATGACTTTGTCCATCTGCTATAGCCATGCAGGGGAGCCCTATTTTGAGGTTGTGGCCACAATGTTCTTCTTTCCCTATGAGCGAATTGTAAGGAAAATAAATTTCCTGGTTTGGGAAAAAATATTATTGTGTTTTTTTGCAGTAGTCAAAGAGATTACAAGAGGCAGTACCACCTCCGGTATCCTGTACAAGTTATTTCCCAAAGTAATAACAACAGCACGAGGCCTAGACTCATACACAGCATGTCACCTCCATAAGTATGGTTTGCCCAATAATACATCAGCTACATCAAGAGGAGCAACATCACACAATACCTCATCCATGAATGGCTTGATACTGTACAGAAGGCGGCATTATTGGCGGATGCGGAGATCTCTCCCTAGGTGGAGCCACCCTATGGTATATGGTTGCGGGTGTGCTATGGTCGGTAGGCCGAGCTAATTCACGACCTCTACTAAAATGAGGTTCTTTCGGCTTCCTCTATCGATAAGAAATTTCAGCGGAGAACCCTTCACCCACATCTGCGAATGGAAGGGTGCTCCCCCTCCTCTAGATCCTCTAGTTCGTCCCTCTGGATCTTGGTGGTGGAAAAAATGGCACTAGGATCCGCATCAATGATCTACTTCCCTTTGTCATTTCCTTTTTCTGGTTCTAACTCGGGATCAGAAAATGCATCTGATTCGGGTGCCTTTAGTTCAGACACCAATCACTGTTTGGCCCGACACTAGTTTCTGCTATGAGTGGGGCTGTTATGAAATTCACACCACTTGCCTGTGTCCCTCTTTGGATTTGTTTTGTTGTTCTGAGCCGCACCACTTTGGCCTTGCCCCTTGTTCTTTGGTTTGGGGGCACCTTTTGGATTCATAGATCCAAAGTCTCGCTTCTTCTGCTTAAATTTTTTCTCGATCTTGGTGGCATAGTGATATGTCGTGCCAAGCGATGTAATGTCAAGGAACTCCATTTCATCTTTAATTTGTTTGTGCATATAGCCATGGTACTTGAGCACCAAATGTCTCTCTGAATATTTAATACCCAACTTTGTGCGCAAGGTATGGAACAGATTCGTCAGTTCGTGCACATCCTGATCCCTTTGTTGCCGCAGCGTGGTCCATTGGATGTATTTTTCCTCATAGCTCCCCACGGGGTAATATTGTTCCTTGATTCCGTTTAGAACGAGTTCCAAGTGGTTGTGGCTGAGAACAGAGAAGGTTCCCCTTCATCCTGTTGCTCACAATGGGTTTCCCACCAGTCTTTGACATGGGGGGCGGCTTTAAGGAGTGCAAAAATAATCTTTTCTCGGTCAGAGAAATAATGGACCAAGAAATACCCTTCCAGCAAATTAAACCAACTATCTACGGTGTCTACATCTATTTTGCCTTCAAATACAGGAATGTCAAATTTTACCTGTACCTTGAAGGGAGTGGCACCTCTAGAGTGGATGTTGGATGCAGATGCGCCATAAGTGGGCAGTCGTTGAAGGATCTGAGCAACGTTATCCATCATTGCATTCCTTTTTTTTTCGAGGGCCTCCTTGAGCAATATTTTGATAGGATCTCCTACTCCCTCATATTTCTTTTCTTCCTCCATGGGAGGTCGTCGGGGTTTGCAAGGCTGATCTTTCAAGGGTTCAACTAGATCGAGCCCTAACTCCTTATACCCTGATCGCGTTGGGGACATGCAAAGAAAAATAAAGAAAGAGCAGACACCTCTGATACCATTGATCTGGATTTTATGCAGGAATGCAACATAATACAGAAATAACCATAAAAATAGAGATGCAGCAGAAATAATGCTTCATTTCATTAATATCAAATCACATAAATATGCTTACAAAGATGATGGAAATAAAATAGCTAGGTTGCTGGTACGAATCTCTGAGAAGAGATGTGGAAGCTACCGACCTCTGAACTGTGTTACAATGAGGCTTAAGGGCCTATTTATTATTGAGAAACAATGGAAAAACTAAAACATCCAAAAACATAACCCTAGGAGATGAAGCGTCAAAATTGTGGGTCCCATTTGGGTAAATTGGTGTTTCAACTTCTCAAGGACGTAACTTTGGCATCCGATCTCTATTTGACTCGCTCAATAGCTCATTAGAATTATCTATCTAAAGAGTACAAATTTCAGTGTGAGAAACATCGGTCCATGGACCCATGTTGCTCTCGATTTTCCCAAAAAACGTCGTTTATGGCCTCAAAACAGCTCCAGAAGTTCAGGACCCGAAAAACTGCTAAAAATAGTAATTTGTGCTGCAAATTAAAAAATGAAAGAACTGGTGGTGGGGGTTCAAATGGAATATTTGGGTAGCCACCAATGTCCACCTAGATCATTAAGGCCCCAAAACGGCTCCGGGAGTGTAGGTCCCAAAAACTTGCTAAAAATAGTAAGTTGTGCCAAAATTGAAAAGCTGCAAGAATTGATGGTGCGGTTCCAAATGGAATAGGTGGGTGGCCATTGATATCCACCTGGATCAGTGCCATATGTGTTGAATATGGCCATTACACTCACCAATGTCTCGAACTCCCCAAATTGAAAAAACTTCAAGGTAACCAAGGAAAAGGAGGACCTACCCAACATCCAACGGTAATGCAGGAATGTCATTTCCCCCACCAAGGTATGGTTAACACCCAACAAAAACAACCACCCCAAAACGATGTCGGAGGAGGAATTTGTTGAGTCATAGAAAAGGTATGTTTTTACCTTGATATTAGCTTGATAAATCATTTACTTTTATGGATTTGTCTTCATTTTTGGAAATAATTTGGAATAAAATATTGTTAAAGTTGAGTAAAATCAATTATTAACAAATTGCATGATTTTAACACAAAAACTAAAATTTTCTTTTATGTGCAGAAAATCAGAATTGGACAATTTCTATTCAATCGATGGAACAACAACGCCGAAGAAAGAGAGAAGACCGCTTCTTGATTGTGCGGGCTAGAAAAATATAAGGAGGACCATGCTAGTTTTATAATAAACATCTGATTGTTAGTTGGGGAATCCTTAGGGTTCACTTTAATCCATTAGTTTTTCTATTAGGCTATATAATGTTGATGGGTGAAAAGGGATTGTAACTTCAACTTCGAGCTTTAACTTTCACCCTCGTTATTATTACCTTTGTATTAAGAACAAAGCATAATCATTACGGTGACATTGTACCTTTGTTACTGCAATTATTAAGAAACACAGAGTTTTTCTTTTAATTGTGTTATGAGCTTTTTCAGCATTAACTTCCGGAGGCTTTGTGCTTGATCGCTAGGAGATTTTATGCTTCTTTGTGCCATAATTATTTCCTTCTTTTCTGCAATTATTCATTATTTTTCTTTCATAGAATTAATTTAACTTGATCGATGTGTGATGTTATAATTATTCTTTACAATTTACCTTTATGTTTGAATAGATCTTTAGACGTTGTTACATTTACATTCAAATATTGTTCTTTAATGAATTTCTTAGATTAAGCCATGTGTTACACTTAATTTTTGTTCTTTCTGATTGATGTTAGAATTTGAGTAATTAATTACTCTTATTTCCAATTAATGCTTGAATAATTGATTGATGTTCATTTTTTGTAATCTCTATTTTCATCAGATTAGTTACTGTAGATTTCATATAGTAATATTTTAAGTGTGATTTATGTTAATGCATATGTTTGAATTCGGTTTCCTTACAAAATAATTAATATTGGATCTAGATTTATGGTTTGAATATGCTTTAATACTTATTCTTGGAATTGTCTTAGATTGAACTTCGAGAATTAGAGATTGATTATTGCAACGATTGAGTAAAATTTAGAATCATTTAGTTCCAAAACAACCTTCGATCTCACTGCACAGACAATGCTGACACTCTTGAAATAAACAGACGCATCCAAGGTTGAAAATTAATGTAGGTATTAATATTGATTTATACAGTCATCTTAGTGCACCAGCATTTTGGCATTGTTGTTGGGAACTATCCAGACATGAAGGGCATGGACCCTCAATTATGTACACACCACATCTACACCGAAAATGATGCTCATCCTATCCGGAAAACTCACCGGATTCACATATCGAGGATATTGTAAAGGAATAATTACAGAAGTTGTTGGATTGGAATTTTATTTATCCTATTTTGGATAGTCAGTGAGTATCCTTGTTGGTGGTTCTTCCCAAAAAGAACGAGAAATGGTGGATTTGTGTGGACTAAAGGTAGCTAAACAAGGCCATGCAGAAAGACCACTTCCCTATTCCATTTATTGATAAAGTCTTGATACACTGGTAGGAAAATTATTCTTTCCTTTTCTTGATGACTTCAGCGGCCACAACCAGATCCAAATTTCACCTGAAGATCAAGACAATAATAAATTTTCGTTGATATGATAAATGAGGGACTCAAATTTTATATGGATGAATTCACCCCATATGGGGACAACTTCGAGCAAGTGCTACAGAACTTAGAGAAATTTTTGGAACGATGCATTGCTACAGACTATGTAACAAAGTGGGTATAAATATTAGCCTTGCTAAGAGCTACGGAAGAAACTGTAATTAATTTCCTTTTTGAGTTATTTGTTCGGTATGGTTTACCCAGGGAAGTGATAACAGATGGAGGGCCATAGTATGTAGGAAATAATATTAAAACCACTCTACGGAACCATTATATTACACATAGAGTCACTTCTTTGTATCACCCACAGGCGAATGGGCAGGTTCAAAGCACCAACAAGGTCCTTGAGGCGATTTTGACCAAAACAGTTTCAACACATCGGCGGGACTGGGCTGCTAAAATGCCAAAGGCCTTGTGTGCCTATCGCACAAATTGGAGAAGTACGACTGGTTATTTCCCATATCAACTCGTATTTGGAATAGAACCTATTTTTCTTATTGAATTCAAAATAAAGACTCTCATAACAACTCAGGAAGTGGGATTGGATCTGATGGAGGCCCAACTAAATGAATTTGGTAATTAAATTAACTGGATGAAGCACGATTACTTTCCATACATCATAAAGCAATTATTCAACAGCAATGAGCTAAGTGGCACAACAATATTATTAAAAATAAAATGTTTCAGAAAGGAGACTAGGCGCTCCTCTACAATTCCATATTTCAAGACTTTTCGAGTAAATTGCAGACAAGATGGTTGGGCCCGTATGAGATTCGAGAAGTGCACAACAATGGCATTATTACTCTAATTACCATCGATGACTCTAGTTATCCTTTTCTAGTGAATGGACACCGGGTGCGTCTTTATCGCAAGCCACTCACCAAAGAGTCATTTTTCCAATAGGTACGCAATGATCCCACTATGCAAATTTTAGCTGCAGGGAGTGATGACCCGACAACTTTACTTTCATGAAAATTGTTTCTTTCCAGCTGTAAACAATGTATATATTTTCTCTGCAAACATAGATTATTAATTTGACGCTTTCTATTTTTATTTGTATGATTGAGTTATAGTAATCATTTTTGTATAAGTGAGTGGTTTTTTTTTTAGAAACAATATTGTTTTAAACATTTGTTGTTCCATACAATTGGAACAGTCATCGTTCCTTTATCGTTGTTTTGCAGTCACTGTTCTTTTTGGTGCCAACAGTTGTTGTTCAGTTCTTTTGGACAACTTTTTTTCCCTTCCAATTGAACAACTGTTGTTTTTTTTATGGCTTGAGTATTTCGTCTTTGTTATTCCTTTCGATATGAATAGTTGTTGTTCCGTTAATTGGACAGTTACCATTCCTTTCCTAAAATTAACACTCGCAGTTTCTTTTCATGATTTGTGTGTTTTACATTTTTTGTTCCTTTTGGGATGAATAAATACCGTTCTTTTTTTGGACAGTTGTTGTTTCCTTCCCAGATAACACAGTCGTTGTTTCTTTTATGTTTTGATTGTATCATAGTGTTTGTTCCTGTTGAATGAAACCATTGTTGTTCCATTTTTCGGACAATCGTTGTTCTTTTCCAAAAGAACAATTGTTTTTCCTTTTTACCGAATTTCACAGACAATTGTTGTTTAGTTAAATGAACAGTTTTTGTTCAATTAAATAAACAGTTGGTGTTCAGTCAACCGCACAACTGTCGTTCCATTTTCGTTCAATCAACCATATTTTTATCTTACATTATTTACTATTTTTTTATGAAAATCATATTTTTGACAAGAAATTCACGTCGAATTCTAAAAAAAAAAGAATTTACATTAATAACATTATGACTTTTAACCTTTGATGGTTATCTTTATTTTGAAATTGACATGGTTCATCTATTAAATGACTTTTTGAATGTCTCTTCTTTGGATATATTATAAAATGATTCACTATATATTTCAACATTATACTGCTTTGTCATTCACACTTTCAATGGATAATTCCCTTTTGTATGATGATATAGGGACAAATGAATAAATTTTATTAGCATTCTTTTACTTCTCACGCCATCCCTAGCTCTTAAGGAGTTAATGAGCCTCCCTCAAATTACAATACAAATTTGGAAATATAATTAATAAAAGCTTTCTCAAAGGGGATAGGAGGTCTCATTGTAAGCCAACCTAGCATGATCATAAGGAATTAACAAGTGACATTCCCATTATGGCTACCACACCAGGGTAATGGCCTTCCAAACATTTCAAATGTCGAAAGGAAAAGAGGTCTCATCACAGGTTGGCCTGATCATTTTTTTATGCCCTAGTGAATGGAATTGTGATTATCTGGTTACCACGCCAGCACAATTATCTCTTTGTAGAAATTTACAATCCATCAAAGTCCTAAGTGGAGGATTTTGGCTCATTTTTGGGTAAAAAGGCAACCCAGTCAAGGTTATAGATGCCTACTGGGAGCATTGGCTTTGCCTGTGGTATTGAAGTTCTATTTTAAATTTCTAATTATTCCATATCCTAATATTTCCTATTTAGTCATTTCCAAGGATGCATTTACCATTGAACAACATTTATATTAACCGATATGTTGGAAATATGATGCAGAGTGTTGTCCTTGATGGCAACCCACTGAATGAAGATGAAGACATGCGACTGTTGACATGTGTTGCCCTTGATGGCAATCCACCTGATGAAGTTATTCTTGACTTGATGGACTTGGTAAATGATGTAAATCTGATGTGATATGATGCTTGTTGATATTATGATGTTGAGTGTTGTCCCTGAAAGGCAACCCACTTGATAAAGATGATGGCAACTTACTTGATGAAGTTGTGCTTGCTAGAATATGTTCTTGATGAAGAAACTATGATGTATCTACAGTGTGTACAGAAGGCAATGAAGAAAGGAATTCAGAATGTGCTCAAAGTATGATGAAAAGAGTATGTCTCTATAAATACGCGGATCTGTCTAAGGGAAGTCGCGTATGCACGCGGAAAAGAACGTGCAAAGTCGCGTATGGGCTAAAGCGCTCAAAAAGTGCAAAACCAGGGGTAACCACCATGGTATTGACCCATTGTATTGGGTAATGATTTGTCTAAATGACCCCGTCCAGGAATAGCATCGGAAGTAATGTAGTTTTGGGCTCATGGTATTGAAAAAGGGTAAACCTATATAAAGAGAAGAAATTCATTGTGCAAATCATGAGTGTGGGAGCAAGATGTCTGAGCTTGAATGAATAATTATCTGCGAAGTATATCTGTATGGAAAGGGTAAAGGTTTGATGATAGATCTGAATCTATGATGCACCTATGAAGAAATGATGAAGCGGGATTTCTAGATCTGAAATGTACTTGTATTTGCTAGATCTGTGTATGGAGTGATTAGATCTGTGATGAGGCGAACATCTCTCTGAAGTAAAGGGTTGAATCTGAACTGAGTGTCTGATCTGAAGAAGTATGTAGCTTTGTAATGATTGAAGATCCATACGCTACTTCGCCGCAGAGGAAGCGGGTATATACGCGGCTTCGCTGAAGAGAAAGCGCGTATGCGCAATGAAATATGTATAGAGGTATACGCTGGTTGGTGTGGACAGAAGCGCGTATATACGCGACATCAGTGAAAGAAAAGCATGTATGCAAACTAGGGTTTGCTGAAGTATGGGGTATGAAATCTCTGATCTGATTTGCTGTGTTTTAGCTATCTGTTGTTGATGTTTGACTGTGCTTAAATGTATGGAGAGGGTCCAGTTTGAAAATATGATGAAACGTGGCCTGCAAGTTGTGTTCTATTGAAGTTGTTGGATCCAGTGTGAAAATTGATGAAACGTGGTCCATATTGGTGCTGGGGGTTGTAGCCTTCAGTCAGGGGGTTGTAGCTCCCTTCCAGGTGAGGCTGGTAAACGAGAGCAGGGGGTCGTAGCTCCCTTCCAGGTGAGGCTGGTAAACGAGAGCAGGGGGTCGTAGCTCCCTTCCAGGAGAGGCTGGTAAACGAGTCAGGGGGTTGGAGCTCCCTTCCGGGAGAGGCTGGTAAACGAGCGCAGGTGGGTGCCTGCGTGCTGGTCAAGTCTGCGCCAGCACATATGTTGTAAGATGTTTTCTCTATAATAAAATATTGAAGGCTGAGCAACTGCAGTGGTGGTTTTCTCCCGACTTGGGTTTCCACCTAAAAATCCTGGTGTTCATGTGTGATGGTTTATTCTGTTCTTACTGCACATGTTTATTGTTTATAGAACATCTAATGAATGAATGATGGAATGATATAAGTGAAGAATTAATGGCATAATTAGATCTCTGTGTATACGCGAGTTTTATGAAGGATATCCGCGTGTATACGCTAGTTGGCTTCATCAAAGTAGCGTATGGGTTTTGGAGCATGAAAAAGTAAAAGTTTTGAATATGCAGTAAATACTGATTCAACCCCCCCCCTCTCAGTATTTTTCCCAACAATTGGTATCAGAGCTAGTCCTTCTGGAGAAGCTTGATCGCTTGAAGGAGATCCGTCTCAATGGGAAAGAAGCAAAAGAAGAAGGTCACTGAAAAGGAGATATCTCAGAAAACATGTACAGCAGATAATGGAAAAGATAAACAGGTATTGATAATTGTTCTGATGACTCTCTTCCTTATGCATGCAATGATGAAGATAGTGAAAGAAATGTTATGGATCTAGAAGAAGTTCTCAAGATCAAAGTTGAAGAACAACAAAGAGAAATTAAAGAGATAGGCTCTATCGAAAAAGAGATGATCTCTAGAATGAAGAAACAGATAGAAATACATGAAAAACTGAAGAGAAGGCTTGAAAAAGAAATTCTCGCTCTCAAAATAAATCTGGAAAAATCAAATAAGAAAAATGAAGATATTGAAGCAAAAATCATCTCTGTCATAGAAGAATCATACAAGGAGCATGAAGAACTTCTACAAGCAGAAATCTTGAAACTGAATGATCAAGTAGAAGAAGGAAGAAGGAAAGAAGAAAGCATGAAGAAGCAATGCCAAAGCTTGGAGGTTGAGGTAAATATTCTCAAAGGTAAATTAGAAGAAAAGGATAAACTCTTGAGGTTTCAAGATAGTACTAAGATTATAGATAATATTCTTAGTAATCAAAGGTCTCCTGCTATCAAACTTGGTCTTGGTTTCCATGAAACTGTTAAAGGAGAATCTAGCTCACAAGGAAGTGCTAAAAATTCAGAGGAAGTCAATGCAAAACCCGAAGTGTTGAAAGAGACAAAATATCAACCAACAATCATGAATTCTCAAAGGAATTCATTCAAGAACGTTGAATGTTTTAAATGTCATAATTATGGGCATGTTGCAGCAAATTGCAGAAGCAGATCATTTTAGCCTCAAACAAACAGTTCCTCCATAGAAAGGTACTCTGGTTTCTTCAAGGGATATTGTTTTTCATGTAACAAGTATGGACATAAAGCAGCTGATTGTAAAAGGAGGAAGATTAGAAATACTCATTATGATTCTTATGCTTATTTCTCTGGACACATGAGATGTTATTTCTGTAACAAGTATGGACATGTAGAAAAGGAATGCAGGTTGAACAGATCTGAGAAAGTGGACAACTTTCAACACATAGTTAGGAAGTTCAAGCACGTTTGGAAAAAGATGGAGAACCGATCAGAAACGTAGGGAATTCTGACCCTACTGCAGTCATCCGCTTCTGAAGCTGACTTTTCTTATTGACTGCAGGAATGATGTGGGATACATTATGAGATTTAGTAATGTATCATCACAGGGGGAGCAATGCATGATGACTCTCATGGTTGATTTGATTATTCTGGTTATGTTTACTTCTGACAGCGCATTTGATGTGGAAAGGACAGGTACAGGAGGTACAAACTCAGGAGGAAATGAAGGAAGATGAAATTTTTCTATGCTTCACTTTCCATACGCGGGTTATATTAACAAAAGTCGCGTATACACGCGAGTTTCATCAGACACAGTCGCGTATGCATTGATGATAAGAGAATTTATATGCTAGCTGAAGATCTGGAGCAGAGGCTCAGGGGGAGTAACAGTCTGATTGTTAATAACTATATTATTGATTCTATATCAACTTAATTTCTCATTTTTAAATAATGATGACATGATACTTGGTTACTTATGTTGAAGATTATGGATGAGTCCTGGTTGCTTGATGATGAAGAGTATTCGTTGCTGAGATGAAAGTCTTATAATTCGGAGATAAGGGCAGCCCATGCAGAGATTGTTGCTCATGACTTGCTGATGAATGTGTTCAAGTTAGAAAGGAGCACTAGTCCAGGGGGAGTAGCAGGTTGAATTCTAATGATTGCATTGTTGGCAATATGACTGCTTATTCTTTGGTTTTTGTGATACTCATGCTCAAATGATGATGACTTGGTATATGGTTTATTATGATGAGATTTTGAGATCTGTTTGCTGAAAAGTATCTTGTGTGCTCACACATGGATGAATTGGAAGTCGTTTGATTCAGAAACAAGAATAGATCATGCAGAGTTTGTTACTATGGTTGAGAAATTTTCCCTACATATGTTACTTCATGTTAAATCTTAAAGATCATGGTGATGTTGGACCACATGGATGATTGCTTGACACTTATGTGAAGATGCTGTTCTGGTATGATAATCTCTCTTGGAAATATTGTATTGATGCTGCAAAGAATCTAAAGGCTTGGTTACTAATGTGCTTATGCTACAACCATTGGATGACGCTTGAAGACACAACTACATTGTCCTATCTGTCTGCCCTCACATGTTCCAGGGAAGCATTTGAATTCCACAAGCTGAAGCTGGAGTTGTCTCTATCTGTCAGAAGAGCAAATCTACTTGAATGCAGAAGATTGAATTGGATACGCGGGTTTCTTGAAATACAGTCGCTTATATACGCGAGTTGAAACACATAAAGACGCGTATGTTTTGTTGCTGTCAATTTTTGTTTATGATCAGCGTTCTTCACAGCTACAACACTGTTTGGTATCTCTGGTGGTGTTCCAGGTCTCATAATTCTATTTCTAATGTTTTGATAAAGATGCCTTGATGATTTGTTGGTGAAAGTGTTCAGGATGCACAAACTAAGGGGGAGCCTTAGTCATATGAAAAGGATGCTTGGATGCATAGTTTCAGGGGGAGCATTAGCGTTGCTAAGTATAATGAATTGTTGGCATTATGATGGTTCTGAAATATGTTCTCTTTCTTGAGGAATTTCTGGTGTTGGTTATGAAAAGTCATGTTTGTGTTTTGATGAAAAGGTCATGTTGAGACCCATGATGTAAAATTGTAAATTTCAGTCATGTAAAGGACTTGTCAAATTTTTTAAACCCACTTGGTTGGGTAGCTGAGTCAAATTTGTAAACCCACTTGGTTGGGTATCTGAGTCTCATATGTAAATCCACTTGGTTGGATATTTGATGTAAGTATGAGTCATTAGTGATAGGAAGTTCATAGAGTCATGTACCTCATTGAAAATTATGTTTGAAGATTCAGCATGAGCTCAGGGGGAGCTTGGTCACTTCAGTATATATCAGATCTGCAGAATGCTTCTTCCACATGAGGCGAAAAGGGGGAGAGTATGTTGGTTTTTGATTCACCCTTTGCCCTTGATGTCAAAGGGGGAGAGTGACATGGTGTTTGAATGAAGAAAAAGAATGATGTCAAAATGGAGAGAGTGACATGGTGTCATTGTATTCTTAATGTACATATCTTTTGGAATGATCAAACACCATTGTGGTTGCCATCAAGTCCAAAGGGGGAGATTGTTGGAAATATGATGCAGAGTGTTGTCCTTGATGGCAACCCACTGAATGAAGATGAAGACATGCGACTGTTGACATGTGTTGCCCTTGATGGAAATCCACCTGATGAAGTTATTCTTGACTTGATGGGCTTGGTAAATGATGTAAATCTGATGTGATATGATGATTCAAGATCTGCTTGCAGAGCGGCTTCAAATTTTGCTTGTAGAGAAATGATATGCATGGTAAAATATATATTAATGTGAATTAGGTCAATATTCTCCAATCATTTGATGCCAACAGTCATTATTATTAATCACCTTGTCATATTTCGTCATACTTATTCACGAAAGGTAAATCATTTCTCATAATGATCATTTACATGCATTATTTTCATTCATTTTCTAAACCAATTTTATGATTTTTCATTCCCACCTCTCAGAATTCTCTAACCATTCTCTTCCATATTTATGAAACCATCTCTACTTTTTCTCTTTTTTCGTGCTCCGAGGATGTGGATGCCTTTTTCTGAATGGAGGGAGAACGTATGTATTTTGGGAAAGCATGTGAAATAATTTACAAACTCCGCCATAACCTAGTGATGCAACACATAGTATTATTGAATTTATATATAAAAAAGAAACACACATTTCTCGATTCAAAGCTTTTCATTCGAATTAATTGTTGATGCTCCAAACATTGAAAATTTGTGAACTAAATAAGTTTCATGCAAAAGTGTGAATTGGTTACAGAAGCACAACAACCATGGGAGGAAACTATGTTCACAGCGAGCCTACATTAATACAATTAACAAAACAAGATCTTGCAATTATCAATCGTGTCGGTTGGATACAATAAATGGTCAAGTTACAAGGATTCCACAACGAAGTTGCGCTTGAATTTTTGAAAAATATGAAAAATGGACACACAACCGTTAAGGGAAGACGTATAACAGTTTCCGAAGCAGTTATAGCTGAAGTCTCTGGATTACCAATAGAAGGCATCAAATGGGATGAGAAGCATGTTCAATTGCATGAAGAAGTTGCAGTATATAAAGAACCTGATGAAGAATTGATATGCAAGGACAAAGGCATTCATCCTGTGTATTTGAAGGAAACATGGTGAGAATTAGCAACAATTTTTCCAAGATATATCACTTGTGATGGTCATCAGGACGTGGTAAAGTCTAGACAACTTAAACTGTTAGCAATATTTAGACAAAAAATTGTAGTTAATTTGTCATTCTTTTTAAATTCTTTACTGCATGATGTTGTTAGTCAAGTCCGGAAAGCTAAGAATTCATACGCTACCATTAGCCACCATGGCCTAATTAAGCTCATCATTATTCAAGAACTAGCCCAACAACAATTAACCTGGGATAATTTTTTAAACCTTGCTTTACCCTCATCAGACGGAAACCCGAGAGATGCACAAACAGAGGAAGTTGTTGGCCAAACTGTATGGAATGTTAATGACTCATACATTGAACAATAAACTGTAGAGAAACAATATTTAGAGATAAAAACCCCAAAGAGGATAGGAAAAAGGAGAAACTCTGCTTTATATTTTTTCCTAGCAAAACAAAGACGTTCTACAAGGTTAAGCTCATGACAGAATACTATGGATTTGATAGATGAAGTAGGGTCCTCTTGTACACCCACTGCAAGCCCACAAAATTCTTTTCCACAAGACTATGAGGATTAGGTGGCCCAAGTTTTGTAAAAAATGGAGCCACTTTGAACACTCTCAGGGTCAGGACCGTGCCCTTAGCTAGCCTGCCTTTTCTGGTAGGTTTTTTCATACATAAATC
Source organism: Pinus albicaulis (assembly GCA_034641835.2). Classification (NCBI taxonomy): domain Eukaryota; kingdom Viridiplantae; phylum Streptophyta; class Pinopsida; order Pinales; family Pinaceae; genus Pinus; species Pinus albicaulis. Next base: position 1,686,679,272 of record CM076579.1, on the reverse strand, counting down.
CTACCGTCTTTTGGAGAAATGGAGGATTTGCAGGTATAATGGGAACCAATTCCCTTTGTAGAAGAATATCCTGAATTAGAAATTCATGAAGAAAGAGACTCTGAATCATAAAATTATTCAGGAGATATTGTTCCATTGGAGCATGACCCTAATAATGGCATAACTTCTCTTTTACCTGAGATAGATATTGTAGTTTCTTCTTCAATTAAAAACCTCACAATGAAGGCAAGGAAAACAGGCAGCGCAAGGATGAAAACATCGAGTAAAGAGAATAGGAAGATGAAAAAAATTATTAAAATATTAAGAAAATGGTTGAAGGAAGCATGCAAGGCCCGAAGGAGAAAAGTGGAACTGAAAACCACTGGCACCCAGAGTGAATACCTCCTTTAGACCACTGGAATACAAAAAGACAAATTCTCTACTAAAGATATTGGGACCCAGACTGAAGGTATTTGCGTTTGTTCAATAGAGATTCAAACAAATGTTTCTATGGATTTTATGGATGATGTTTTTCAAACATATTTTATATAATGTGCTCAAATAAATAGATGTATTTCTCAAGAAATATTCAATACTGTGGAAATAGCTATTCAAACTGTCTCGGTGATAACCTATGATAATGTGGCTCAAACTATAGAAACACCTTGCTATGTTCCTTTGGTAAGGTAAGATACCATCCTAAAATTGCAAAGATAATTGACAGAAACCCAACATGTTTTGGCTCAGTACCAAAAAAGGTATTACCCTTGCAAACGCATCAGGGATTGTTGAATAAATTTTATGAACTTACTGCAATAGAGGATGAGACTTTTCTATTCTCAGAAGTGAGAAATGAAAGGTAAATAAAGTACAAAATCAACTCTAGGAAGTCATGGAGCTAATCAAAATTATTTGTTCTATCTATTCCGATGTTGTGTCTTGTAGGTCACAAACTACCAATTATGCGTTAATTTCTACTTGAGAGATATTTGCTACTGAAGATTAAAGACATTCGGGCTGGTAAGCCAGCGGAGTTCAAATCTACTCTAGATTTTATTAAATGTTTCCAGGAACATAATGAGCAGGTAAAACGTTTACACTGTGAGTTATATTTGCATAATTTTTTTCTTGGAAGACGAGAGAGATGCTAATCATATCCCATTGATTGGGGATGTCCAATTTCAAAAATTCCTTTATTTTTCTTGTAAACAACTTGAGTGGGCCAATGCCTACAATACTTTCCAGAGAAGGGAACATGATCTAAATCTATGGGTTAGAGGAGAACCTACCAAGCCTTTACATCTTCAACATAAAAGGTTAATGGAACAACCAGGGGTTGTGACAAAATTGGTTCCTCTCCATAAAGATATTGTAAAGTCGGGGGTAGAATATTTTCAGGATATCAAGGAAGAGGCCATGTTAGCAACAAAAAAGAGGTGGAGAGCTTCTACCAACGGTGTTAAAACCGACAATATTTCGGTTACAGGAATTTCAAAGTTACTGCTTCTTGTGTAAATATGTACAAAAATATCATTTTATGCATGGCCCTACCTGGATAGTCTATCATTACATGTGTCCCATCATTTGGTATCCTCCTTTTGGGTAATATTTTAATTATGAATTGCCATAATTGTAGGAGGGTCGCAATTTTGCAATGCTCAAGAAAAAGAATGGTTTTATGCTGTACCAGGAATATGCTTATCCTACCTACTCTCTAACACAGTTACACCTTAATTATCTTGTTGCATGAGGACATGCAAAAAGGCAAGCAAGGGAGTATCGTGAGTCACAGAAAAGGTATGTTTTTACCCTTATATTAGCTTGATAAATCATTTTATTTTATGGATTTGTCTTCATTTTTGGAAATAATTTGGAAGAAAATATTGTGAAAGTTGAGTAAAATCAATTATTAAAAAATTGCATGATTTTAGCACAAAAACTAACTTTTACTTTCCTTTATGTGCAGAAAATTAGAATTGGACAATTTTTGTTCAATCGATGGAAAAATAGCACCAAAGAAATAGATAAGACTACTTCTTGATTGCACGAGCTAGCAAAAGATAAGGAGGACCATGCTAGTTTTTGTAATAATCCAAATCAGGAATAACTCATGAATCATGCAGTAAAAACGCACTTCCAGTAGCATATGCAATTAAACATTAAAATGATCACTAGGATCCCATAGATACATCCATATAGAATCTAAATACAAGAGGAGATCATAAAGAAATGAAACTAGGTGGGTTAAACAGACCTCCCACACTAATGTAGCTGAAAATGACTAAAAACCCCAAAACTGCATTTTACCGGAGTTGCTGCTTAAAGTGACTGCGTAGTCTTATGAGGGTATTAACTCAGAAAATAAGAAGACAAATATATCTACTCATATATTAGACAATCATGCTCATAATCTGAGATATATTCTCCTTATACAAAACACAAGACAACCCGGCAAGGGTTTCTTGTCAAACACTCTGCATACAAAATGTGATATTCAGTAATTTACTGAATCACCACTGCAACACTGAATCACATGAGTGTAAAAGGCTGTAAATATGTCCGATCTGATGTATATCCATCAAGGGCTTCCTCCCATGAAAGGATGAACCTCTCAATCACAAGGAAACTCAACAACGGAGCCACCAAACCATGCACTGAACACTGCCTCCAAAATAACGCATTCCCTAGCAGAAACAGCGCTGGGAATGTATGGGAAATGTGTGGTATTATACCATAGATCTTAAATAATCTTTGGATCTCTCCAAACAGGTCCCTCAAGTGAAGGAAACCTTCCCCCAGTGAGAAACTAGCTCAGAAACCGAGATTCCAATCCCTTCCACTGTTGCACCCAGCAACACTGCACAATCTCTAGCAAAATTGTGCTGATGAAGTTGTATGAAGCTTGGCCTGGAAACCTGATGTGGAATGATGAATAAAAACTCTCCCAATGAGACTCCTCAGGGAGAGAGTTGGGATTCCCGCTCAGGAACACCCAGTGCTAAACAACACTGCAACCCTGCTAAGCAGCAAAGCAGCAACAAGTCTTGGAAGACAAGAATAACAATCTAAAACATGAAGAATAATTCTTCCATCCTCTTCCTCATGTAATACATGAGTTTTCTTGCCCTTGGACCCACTCAATTAGGTCATCTCTATCCCTAGATACATCTCCCTCCAAAATTGCGTTATTCCTCCTTGGATTCCTCCTCCTCTAAAACTGCACTGTTGACTTAGTCAAAGTAGCTTGATTTTATCCCAGTTCACACATATAGGTGTTTTATTAGGCTTGAAAGAGTGTCCCCTTTAACATTTGGAGTATTTTATTCCTCCTTAGGAGACTTATGGGCTTTTCATCCCATTTATTCACCGGCTAGAGCTGCTGCTAACTCTAATGTTCCATTTAGCTTGGAGGCTAAAATTTTGGAACATTACAGTCCTCCCCTCCAAAATATTTGCTTGTCCTCAAGAAAATGCATAAGGAGAACAAAATTTCTCCCCTCTTCCTCATGTGGCCTCCCATCAATAGCCTCCATCACTGCATCAAGAGAATCTGCAAATAAACTGTAATCCAATGTTTCCTCCCAAGTGTGCAAAACCAAATGGTCCACATCAATCAAAGGTGGAAAGTGTGAATGGAAAATTGCTTGTTGTATCATGGCCTCCACAAAGTAGGAGTGATGATCAACATGGTGAATGAGTGCCTCCCTCACCCATGCTATCATCCAAATGAAGTGAGTCACCCTTCAACATGGTAACTCATGAATAATCTCCTCCACCTTTGGCTCCTGAAATGTAGGTGGGCTGAATAAGTGAACATGATAGGCAAGAGGGCCTATCCCATGCTGTCCTCCTCTCCACTTATGATAAGTGTAGAGGGAATGCTGATCTTTGGCTGCAACATGATTTTCCTCCAATGGCAAGAAGAAGATTGAGTCTCCCAGGACTCTCCCCCCAAAATCATGAAACATGCCAACCCAAACTATTCCATTCAAGATGAATGGCACATCATTACCATTTGGCATCAAAATCATAAAAAATCTGAAGGTTATGTGCAATTTTGGATGGTACCAAAGGTTCTCCAAGTGGATGTTACGCAGTCTTCCCAACTGCTGCTTGAGAGTGTCATATGGCAAGTGGTTCTGCAACAAGTTATAAGTTGTACATGTTTGTTCTTCCAACATGGGGAAGTAAGCATCAATGTCTATCAGTTGTAAATAGATAATATAACAATACACTTTCCCAAAGTCATGTATAGATGGGCTTCTATCATCATAAACATTGGCCCTAAAGTGACCATGAAACCCAAAAATACTCTTTCTCCCTTGAAGAGCAATGCACTGTTTACACATGGTGAGAAAGTACAAATACTCCATTGAGTAATCAATAAGCACATAAATGTATTTCTTACCATGCATCATGTGTGAGCTAAAGGTGAGGTCCATGAGTGAGCCCTCCCATAATAATATCCTCATAAAAATCCGCAAGAGGAGAGGGTGCATACTCCCTTTGGAACACTCCATCAATAGAAACAAGCTCTCAAGTGACAGTGTTGTAGGCCTTAGTAGCAAGGCTCTTGTCACTCCATGACTTCTCCCTTTGACATTCGTCATGCCAAAGCCATCCACCATCATGCTAGTATGTGAGAAGATCTTCTTCCAACATGGAAGCCTCTCATAATCCTCCAATGCTGAAGGGTAGCCTTCTTGCACCATGAATGTGCCTTCCTTCTTTCTAGAAATATCATGAAAAGTATGGGAATAATTTTTCCCATACTCTCCCAAGTGTAACCATAGCAACAAATTTTTTTACTGTTGCCTCATCTCTCCCTCATACAAGCCATGAAGTGAGATCATGATGGTCAACTTGTATAATGCCCCATACTAACAAGTCTTTTGTTGCTCTATCAAATGGGTGCCATGCCATCCAATTGGTTTCTCTCTCCATACAAAGCTTCCCTTAAGCAAAAACACATCAGCAATACATGGAAGAAAGATACAATAAAAACAAGTTTCCAAATGACAACCGGAGAGTGAATCATGGTCCCTCTTATGGAACCAGAGCAGTGCATCCTTTGCCTGTGTCAAAATAATAAATAACAAGTTCTCTACCAGCCACTTGTTTGCTGCCATAGTCATCTCATAAGATGAAAATATGAAGTTACAATATGTTGTCAATGGTGTACACCAAGAATCATGTGGCTTCCCCCACAAACCATCAAAAGGATAGCCAAAATCAAGGCTACAAGTAGCTGCAAGTACATCATCATACAATATGCAAGAAGAGATAATTATTCTTGTTACATCATGTTGCTCAAATAATGAAAATAAGTACAAAACAAAATATGAAATGATACCTCCTCCATAATACACTTGAGATCTTGAGCTGAAATGGCTCAACTGGAAATTCTCCCTCACCTCCAAAGAGTAGGGAAGTGGCTGTGACCTCCTCATCATTACCATCCGGGCTATGCATCTATCCATATGCTGATATATGTCCTACTGAATTCCCTCCCAAGTGAACTCTTCCATCAAATGGAAATATGCCTCAAAGTGCATAGAAGAGAAGTCCTCATGTGCTGCATGTAGCAGCTTCTCCTTGAGACTAGAAGATCTAGTCAAGAATATCCTGCCATAGGAATAGATGACCACATCATCCACCATGTATCTATCATCTCCATCCGGGTCATCAAGAATCATGAATGCACCAAGATCCTTGGAATACTCTACCAAGAGTTGAGATCTCCAATAAGGATCAATCCTCCTGAGAGACAGCACTGGTGATATGGCATGTGAAGCTCTCCTCATGCTGCTACCTACTACTTTGACATCCCCCATGCCAAATTCTTCCTCCAGACTCTTCACCTCTCCAAAATCTAAGAATGGTGAATCCAAAGACAATATGTCTTCCATCAACTCTAGTTCAGGTGGCCTCCCAGGTGGAATGCCTCCATATAGTGAGACATCAATGTCAAGAGTAGACTGCTCATATGGTTGGGAAACCTTGCCCTTGCTTTCACAGTGCAATACAGTCTGCCTCTTTCTTGCACTGGCTCTCTGAAATAGAGAAGGGTGTGTGCCTCTCATCAAATGATGTTGCTCTTCCTCCCTTCCTTCTCCTTCCAGCTGCAATGCTGCATAATCATGCTGCTCACTGATTGTGCTTGGACCTCCATGTATGAGATCCTGGGGAACTTCTTGCAAAGGCACAAGAATCCCTCCTATTAGAGCATGTGCTCCTCCTCCCTCTGCATGAGGCGCTGGATGTGCTCTAGGTGTGACAATGTTGTTTCCTTCATCTTCCTCAATGTGTATGGGCAACATCTCAACAATTGGATCCTCCTGTGAAAAGGAGATCCTCATGCCCTCTTGTTCAAGAATATGAACTGGAGGTCTTGCTTCTGAAAATGTGTAATGCAATATGTCATCTCCTCCCATGGTTTTCTAAAGTGGGGTTTCCTCCATCACATGCAAGGGTTTTGTTTTATCAAGTTTTCCTTGCTCATGTGTCTTAGGAAGTTTTGCACCAAACCTCCCCATCAAAGTTTCTATGAATCTTTCATAAGAGGAAGTGTTTTCATTTCTTAAAGAAAAAGATTCAAAAATCCACCATACATGAGCCTTACCTCTGAAATGCAGCGCTGCAACTCTAATAGCTTCATCTCCGGAAATATGGTGCAGCTATAAATAGGATTCTAGCTCCTTCACCCAAGCTCTAGCTGAACATGTAGGTGATCTAGAAAAAGTATATAGATGAAATCTATCTACATCCTGCTGCTTTCTCTTCTCCTCATGGATATTTCAAAACTGCTGGAAATTAGTATGATCTCTAAACTTCTCAGTTTGAGATTCATACTCCTGCAACAACTCACTAAGAGTTCTCCTCTTAGGCATTTTTCCTCCTCCCATCCATCTCAAGATAGCTTTGGGCACTTGACTGCACTGTGTATCATGGAGTGAAGCTGCATGCTCACACTCACCATGTGCAAATCTAGATTCAGCTCTAGATTCAACCTCCTTTGGAGATCCCATCTCCAATCTCATTTTCTTCAGCTCTCCTTGAAAGCTCTGCATAGATTTTGGAAGAAGCTTTGTGAGTTTGTATTCCTTTTTCCTTTCACATACTGAAGCTTTCTAGCTTCTATCCATCTCCCCTTCCTATGATAGCTGGATCTCACAAGTTGAGCCAGAGATCATGCTTTGATACCACTGTAATATTCCAAATCAGGAACAACTCATGAATCATGCAATAAAAATGCACTTCCAGCAGCATATTAAATTAAACAGTAAAACGATCACTTTGATCCCATATATACATCCATATATCATCTAAATACAATAGGATATCACAAAGAAATGAAACTAGGTGGGTTAAACAGACCTCCCACACTAATGTAGCTGAAAAATGACTAAAAACCCCAAAACTGCATTTTACCGGAGTTGCTGCATAAAGTGACTGCGCAGTCTTATGAGGGTATTAACTCAAAAAATAATAAGAAAAATATATCTACTCATATATTAGACAATCAGGCTCATAAACTGAGATCTAGTCTCCTTATACAAAACACAAGACAACCCGGCAAGGGTTTCTTGTCAAACACTTTGCATACAAAATGTGATATTCAGTAATTTACTGAATCACCACTACAACACTGAAGCACATGAGTGTAAAAGGCTGGAAATATGTATGATATTATGTAGATCCCTCAAGGGCTTCCTCCCATGAAAGGATTAACCTCTCAATCACAAAGAAACTCAGCAACGGAGCCACCAAACCATGCATTGAACACTGCCTCCAAAATAATGCATTCCCTAGCAGAAACAACACTAGGAATTTACGGGAAATGCGTGGTATGATACCACATATATGAAATAAGATATGGAGCTCTCCAAACAGGTCCCTCAAGTGAAGGAAACCTTCCCCCAGTGAGAAACTATCTCAGAAACCGAGATTCCAATCCCTTCCACTGCTGCACCCATCAACACTGCACAATCTCTGGAAAACTGCGCTGATGAAGTTGGCTAAAGCTTGGCCTGGAAACCTGATGTGGAATGATTAATAAAAACTCTCCCAATGAGGCTCCTCAAGGAGAGAGGTGGGATTCCCACTCAGGAACACCCAGTGTTAAATAGCACTGCAACCCTGCTAAGCAGCAAAGCAGCAACAAGTCTTGGAAAACAAGAATAACAATCTAAAACATGAAGAATAATGCTGCCATCCTCTTCCTTATATAATACATGAGTTTTATTTCCCTTGGCCCCACTCAATTAGGTCATCTCCATCCCAAGATACATCTCCCTCCAAAATTGCATTATTACTCCTTGGATTCCTCCTCTAAAACTGCGTAGTTGACTTAGTCAAAGTAGCTTGATTTTATCCTAGTTCACACCTGGAGGTGTTTTATTAGGCTTGAAAGAGTGTCCCATTTCACATTTGGAGTATTTTATTCCTCCTTAGGAGACTTATGGGCTTTTCATCCCATTTATTCACCAGCTAGAGCTGTTGCTAACTCTAATGTTCCATTTAGCTTGGAGGCTAAAATTTTGGAACATTACAGTTTTATAATAGATATCCAATTTTTAATTGCAGAATCCTTAGGATCTTTTGATCCTTAAGATTCACTTTCATCCTTTAGTTTTTCTATTAGGCTATATAACATTGATGGGTGAAAAGGGATTGTAACTTCAACTTCGAGATAAAACTTTCACCCTTGTTATTATTATATTTGTATTAATAACATAGCATCCTCATTACGGTGATGTTGTACCTTTATTACTGTGATTAATGAGAAACACATAATTTTCCTTTAAATTGTGTTCTGAGCTTTTTCAGTAGTAAATTTTGGAGGCTTTGGGCCCGATCGCTGGGAGATTTGTTGCTTCTTTGTGCCATAATTATTTCCTTTTTTTCTGAAATTATAGATTATTGTTCTTTCATAGAATTAATTTAATTTGATCGTTGTGTGATGTTAGAATTATTCTTTACGATTTACCTTTATGTTTGAATAGATCTTTAGACGTTGTTACTTTTACATTCAAATATTGTTCTTTAATAAATTGCTTAAATTAAGATAGTAATATTTTAAGTGTGATTTATTTTAATGGATATGTTTGAATTCATTTTCCTTAAAAATCAATTATGATTGGATCTATATTTATGGTTTTAATATGGTTTAATACTTATTCTTGGAATTTTATTATATTTAACTTTGATAATTAGAGATTGATTATTGCAACGATTGAGTAAAATTTAGAATCATTTAGTTCTGAAACAACCATCGATCTCATTGCGCAGACAGTGTTGACACTCTTAAAATAAAAAGACACATCCCAGGTTGATAATTAATGTAGGTATGAATATTGATTTATATAGTCATCTTAGTGCACCAACAGAAGCCACGATATCTACATGGCTAGCGAAGAATTGTTCCTCGAAACAAGGAATAGGAACTGTCGATTCACAAAGGTGGCTTATTATAGGCAAACTCTAAGCTCCTCATTCAATTGTCAACCCAGGGTAAGTCTTCTTATTTCAAGAGTGTAAGCACAATATATGCAAGTGAGATCGAATGATAGCTACTCTATGTTGCTTATGAAAAGGATTCTCTAATTCTCGAAGTTCAATCAACTCAAAGAGAAGTGAAGATGGTATAATGCAACTAACTACTCTGCCTAGCTCTGAAGGAGAGAAACCTATGATTGAACAGCATAATGATGCATTAAACAACAATCTTAATGAATTGAACAAAAATCTAAATGAATTGAACAACAATCACTTATATGATTTTGCAATGGAATTCTCTTTGAAAACTAACTAACTAACATTAATCAACAATTGGACGCCTTATTGTACTAAGGGAATAATCTAATTCGTAAAGATGAATAACATTGACCGGTAATTGTTTTACAATTCGTAAATCGACTGCAAAGGCGTTGGAAGAAAATGGAAACATCTAATAGCGATAAAGCATTATTATAAATCAGAAAGCACGAATATGATAAAACATTATTCTAAACCAGAAAGCACAAATGCTAAACTATTTTGAGGAAAGAAAAAACTATAACTTTATTGAGTGGAAAAAGTAATTTACAACTGCATCAGATAACTGGATATTGATTTTGTAACTAACGCACAACATGGAAATTGGCGAGGAAATTCCCAGGGGTTGGGCCCAGACCACCAGAAGTTCTAACGCAATGAAAAACTCAAAAGATGATTGTTCAAAACATCAATACTCTTTATTTAATCAAAAGATAATACAGGGATACAATAAAACAGTTTTGTCCTGAAGCATTGATTAAAGAAGGAAATTCCCCTAACTCTAGTTCATCCTTGGTCCTTTTAAAGGTGTTTTCACACAATGGGACAGTATTTTCCAGACACCAGCCCGCTGCACGTGGTTGTTGTTTGGGTTCTTGATCTTGGATCTGTCTTTCTGCCTTCTGTCGGTTTCTGGAGGCTACTGATATTCCATGGGTCTGTGTCTGTCGGTTGTCTTCCATTTAATGTCCATTCAGCTGCTCTGCTTTCCTACATACAGAGACACAATAAGTAAAATTTCCATTATAAAAGTGTTTCTTTTTGTCATTAGCCCAATTTCCTTGATTTTCATAAACCTTTTCTATCTTTATTGTTTAAAATGAGGGAGAAATCCTAAAATTGTGTGACAATTTGAAGTAATCATAGGGTGGAAACATACCTTAATTCTGGCCCAACATACTCCCCTGCTTACTTATTTGCAGGTCCTCATGCAAACAGATGGTTGAGATGTAACTGTGTTAAGGAATAGGCAGGGTAGAGCTCTTCCTTGTATGCTCTGAAACCCTGTTTCTGTCTAATTCTTGCAAAGGCAGCGGTTGTACCCCTTTTGGTAATTCATATTCATGATCATAGCCCTCAGGAGGATACCAGATAAGAGGGAATATATATCTACATCCTAACCATGCATGACCCATGCTGAAGACCAGGTTACTATATGAGAGGAATCTGGAGGCAGTTGCCTTGAAATCTCTGTAGCCAAATGGCTCCCTATTCTTTACATTGTTGGTGGAGGCCATCCATCTTTGTTTAGCTGTTGCCAGAGCTTCCTCCTAAATGTCTCCAAAATATTCCCTTCCATTTTCTATGATGTCATTATGGATGGGCCCTAGCCTGGTCCTTACACCTTTCCTTTGCTTGAAGTTCTTGTATTGGATAACCAGTTGCAGGGGTTTTCTAGGCTCTCCTCTGACCCACAGGTCTAAGCCATGCTCTCTCTTTTGGAAGATGTTATAGGCTTTGGCCCACCTAATCTGATTCTTAGAAAATGAGAGGAAGGCTTGAAACTGAACATCCCCTATAAAGGGACTAGGGTTGTTGTGTGTGTCCTCTTCTAGAAAGAAATTATGCATGCACAGTTCACATAAAAGATGTTGGACATATTCATCTTGATCGTTGCAGTAGTGGACGAAATCTTCTATGGTTTTGAAATTTGTGGACTTCCCTGCCCTAATGGCCTTGATTTTCAACGGAAAATATTGTTCTGTTAAGAACACGGCATATTTGGTGGTTGGTGCCCTTCATGTTAGTGCATCATGATATAGGGAACAAATCATAGTGATTTGGTTCTTGGCTTGCTCCACCTGTTCTTGTGCCCTTTTTACCTTTGTCTGCTCCTCTCTGAACTGGGAAAATGTTTCATCTTCTGTAGTGGAAAGGTTTGTGAATTTATTTAGTAGTGCCTAATATTATTGTGTTGGTTCTACCTCCTTTTTTCACTGTTCCAACTCATGTTGTGTTTGAATTAGCTCGTTATACCATTTTTTATTAGCGGTTATTTCAAATAGAGGGGCAGAGGCAGGGGTTTTGTCCATTTGGGTACCCTTTTCATTTGTAAATTCTTGCCCAATTTTGACAAAGGCTTCAAGAGTGTCCACTATGTCTGTTTTTACCTTGATTTCAACGGTGCTTGTTAAGTCAGTCTAAATCCCAGCCTCAGCAGTATCTTCTAGGTCAGTTTGCATTCATGCTTCAGCAGTCTCTGTTGGGTCAGTTTGTATTCCAGCCTCAGTAGTGCCTAAAAAATTGGTGAACAGTTCTATTTGGGTTTCGGCTGCGGTCAACTATTTCTTAAGATTCCGGACCTTATTTACCTCCTTCAATTGTTTCCTTAAGTGCTTCACCATTTTCCTTAATATTTTGCAGGTCCTACTCAGTTTCTTAATCTTCTTTTCAACTGTACTCTCACCTCACCTGATTTCAGTAGGAGGTGGGGGGGCAACATTCTCATTTTCAGGGATGGTGCTACCAACCTCAGGATGTCCTGCAACGGTGTTTCCTACTTGGGCTTCTGATTTTAATTCTGTATGAAGGTCCTCACTGGGTGGGACAATGCTACCTTCAAGTGTCAAAGGAACTGTTTCTATGCTTGTGTTTTGCTCTAAAGGGACAGTGTCTCTTGACTGATTTTCTGATTCTGCTCTCCCCTCTTCCTGTCCTTCACTATTTATCTCATAATTCTCAAGAGGGGACAGAGCCCCAAAGGCCTGTGATTCCTCTTAGTAGGATAGAACCTCGGTGTGGCTAGAACTTCTGGCAGTGGTAGACGTGTCTATGGGTTCCTCTTACTCTTCGGCTTCCGATAGGCTTCTAGATTCATGGCCTGTCCTCCCTTGCTCCAAGACTTGAGCCATCTCTTCCTCGTAGTCTTGCAAGGGTGCATTTTTAGGGCTTGGGGGTAGTGAAAGGAATGCCCCCGCCTCCTCTATGAATTCCAAGGTTCCCTGAAGTGTTTTGGACCGCTTTTTCCTACTTGGTTCTGAGTTTGCGGTATGGGTCCTTTTCCCTTTAGGTATGTCCGGTTCTGAGTTTTTGGCAGGGTTAACGAAATTGTCCCAAGCTATTTGTTGCTTGTCCAACTCATGTATGGTGCTTAGTTTGATTAGCCCATGGTGACTGAAAACTTCTTGGGGGATTTTAGCTCTTCTTATTCGAACAGCAGTGTCATGCAATATGGAATTTAAGAAAGCAATCAGGTTAACTGAAATATTTTGCTTAAGTACAACTAAAATTTTAAGTTGATGAGGTTTTACCACGTATTGGCATCCGTCACATGTAATGAATCTTTGGATGAATGCCGTCAGTTCCTGCCATGGTCGGTGTAGAGAGGTAGGGTTAATCCCTTTTCCTTTTCGCTCCAATGGCTCTTCCGGATCTTGATATGCTACAACTGCCTCTCGTAAGAGGAAATGTTTCTCTGTCCATCTCCCTCCTTCTACTGGTATTCCAGAGACTTCGGCAATAATTTCCTTTGTGATTGGTATAACTCTTCCCTTAGTTCTGGTCTGCCCCTCTTGCAGGTTTTTCATAAACTCAATTGCTACTTTTGTATCAAATCCTTGTAATCGGTGTACATATGTCAGCCAACCGGCTTGCTGAAGGGTAGCGCTAGCTGCATCTGAAATCAGGAAGTTTGAAGATTCATTCCGAAGAGAATTTCATCCCATGGTTGGTATGTTTTCATGTGCTTTTTCTTTTGATTGTATTCTATCTCATCTCTGTTGTTTCGAATGAATGTTGTATGCAAGATAAAGAGATATTGCGGCCTTGTGCAGGTAACTTCATGCCTTAATTGCAATGCTCTTCTGGTCTTATCGGTATATCTAATGGGATTTGTGCATAATTTTCGCATGCTTGCCAATTTATGACTAATTACACCCCCTCCATCGAAGTAAGGGTGCCCACCTCCTCAAGTACAAGAGGGATCTGGCCAATCATGAATGTGAACAAGGAATGTTAGGATTCAATAATCATGGCCTGTATGTGAGAGAGGAGTTCGTGGCTTTCAAGTTTCAGGGGATGAGGAGTAATTGAGTAATTATGAGCATATGCAGTGTAAAGGTCAAATTTGGAAGTTTTGACATGAATGCATCTCGTTTAGAAGTGATCGGAGAGGGAGAGAAAATAGTATAAATATTCTTATGATATGATGTCCTTCTTTAATGATAGGTGTGATGGAAGCAAGACTGAGATAGGTAATGATTGGCATTTTCATCCCGAGGTTAAAAAATGTAAGCATATCTCCCTTTTAGCTATTTATGTGGTAGATTGGAATCATCACTAATTCTAGTAGTGGCTTATGGAAGAAGGATGTAATAGAAGGATATATGCAAGAGTATTTGGTTATTGTTGGAACATACTCTCATACCATAAGCAGAGCCACTGTTGCCAGCAGGCGTTCATAGCCTCGACAGGGTTGCCATTTTAACCCAAAAATGAGCTAGAATCCTTATGTAAAAATAGTTATTCTGCCAATTCTGTGGAGAGATCACCATGTTGGTATGATAGCCAGATAACCATAGTGCCACTCACCAGAGCTGTAGCGAAGTGATCAAGTCAGCTCGTGATGAGACCTCCTATCCTTCAAGCAGTTGAGAAGGTCATTACCCTGGTGTGGTGGCCATTATGGGCATGTCACTTGCTAGGCTCTTATGAACATGGTAGGTTGGCTCATAATGAGACCCCTTATCCTCTTTTGAAACTTTTTATGTAAGCATAGTTTTTTTGAGACATAAGCATTCAATTTATAAGGAGGTCATTGTGCTGGTGTGATGGCTAGTTAGTCACAGTGCCATTCACTAGGATTGTAACAAAGTGATCAGGCCAGCTTGTGATGAGACATCCTGTCCTTCAATTAGATGAGAATGTCATTACCCTGGTGTGGTGGCCATTGTGGGCATGTCACTTGTTAAACCCTTATGATCATGGTAACTGGGCTCGTGATGAGACCCCTTATCCTCTCTTAAAAATCTACATGAAAACATAATAGTTATTATTTATACATGAAGGGAGGCTCATTAACTCCTTAAGAGTTAGGGATGGTGAGAGAAGTAAAAAAAAAATTCCAATACAATTAATATCCCTTATTCCTATTTCTTCATATTGGAGGGAAATACTACTCGAAAGTGTAGAAAGGTATACCATCATAATATCATGTATTGTATGATAATATAATTGAGTTGGGAATGACTTAGATTTTATTTCATATATGTACAATGTCAGCTTCTAGTTTAGATATTATAGTGTCAAATAATCATCATATTGGTAATTTCTATTGCTTCTCTCCTTTCTTCAATTGCCACTTCCTTATAGAGATGATTTTTATAGCTAGGGTGCAAAATGAGGGGGGATATCAACAAAGGAAGGAATAAAATGCAAAAATAAGGTTGTTCAATTCGACTGAAAAGCAACTGTTCAATTAGATTGAATAGTAGTCGTTCAAAGAGTTTGAACAGCGAGGATAAAAACACAAAAATCACGGTTGTTCAATATGATTGAACAACATTCATTCAAAGAGTTTGAACAGTAAGAATAAAAATGCAAAATACATGGATGTTCAATGTGATTGAACAATAGATGTTCAATTGGATTGAAAAACAGTTGTTCAAAGAGTTTGAACAACAAGAATTAAAACACAAAAAGCACGATTGTTCAATCCGATTGAACAACAACTGTTCAATTGGATTGAACAACAGTCATTCAAAGAGTTTGAACAACAAGAATAAAAACACAAAAAACACGGTTGTTCAATCGATTGAACAACAACTGTTCAATTGGATTGAACAGCAACCTTTCAAAGAGTTTGAACAACAAGAATAAAAATGCAAAAAGCACAGTTGTTCAATTGATTGAACAGCAGCTGTTCAATTGATTGAATAGAAGATGTTCAATTGGATTGAACAACAACCGTTCAAAGAGTTTGAACAGTAAGAATAAAAATGAAAAAATCACAGTTGTTCAATCTATTGAACAACAGCTGTTCAATTGGATGGAAAAGTAGTCGTTCAAAGAGTTTGAACAACAAAAGAAAAATGAAAGAGGAAAAAAAATACATTTTCGAGCATGAGGAATGTACAACAAAATAGGAACTAGGAATTGTAAATAAATTATATACATTATTTACAAATGATGGTAGAAACCTCTCATGTACTTGAGTTTATGGGGTTATCACCCCCTCCAGCCACAACTTGGATGGTAGGATCGTTTCATACCTGCTGGCAAAAATATTCCTTTGTGAGCAGTTTTCGATATAGGCGCACTATGTGACCATTTACTTGAAATGTAGAACCAGACCCATCTATGGTGGTCAAGGTGAGTGTACCATTGTTGTGTACTTCTTGAATTTCGTATGGACCGAGCCACCTTGTTTGCAATTTTCCCTTTAAATCTTGGAATCTGGAGTCATAGAGGAGTGCCCAGTCTCCTTTTTGAAATATCTTCTTATTTTTGAGGTTATCATGCCACTTAGCTCGCTACTATTTGACGATCTTTGTTCGCTATAGAGCTAGTAGCCACATTTCATCTAGCTCGTTTATTTGTTGGAGCCTTTTAACCTAGGCTTTTGTTAAGTCCAACCCTACCTCCTGGGTTGTTCTTAGAGTCTTGATTTGGAACTCAATAGGGAAAATAGGCTTTCTCCCAAATACTAGATGATATGGGGAGTATCCAGTGGTGTTTCGCCAGGTTGTGCGATAGGCCCATAAGGCTTCTAGTAATATAGTGGCCCAGTCCCAGCGATGTGCTGATACAGTTTTGGTAAGAATTGTCGTCAGAACTTTGTTGGTGCTTTCGACCTGCCCATTTGCCTGCGGGTGGTAAGGATATGTAACTCTATGGATGATATGGTGATTTTTTAGGGTGGTCGTAATTTTATTACCTACGAACTGTGCACCCCCATCGGTTATCACTTCCCGTAGCAAACCGTATCACACGAACAAATAAAAAATGAAATTAATCACATATTCCTCCGTGGCTCTTGATAAGGTCACTACCCATTTCGTTACGTAATCAGTGGCAACCAATATGTAGGTTTTCTGGTTTGATGGTGGGTTGAATGGCCCAACGAAATATAGTGCCCACCTCTCGAATGGTTCTATCACCAATTGTGGCTACAGCGGAATTTCATCTTCTTGGCCTCGGTGGCCCATTATTTGGCAGCTATCATAGGCTTGGACATATTTTTCCACGTCGTTAAAAATTGTAGGCCAATAGTATCCTAGTTGTAACACTTTCTGCCCTGTTCTGCGATCTGCGAAATGGCCACCACAAGGCTCATCGTGACAGGCCCGTAGGATGTCATAGATCTTGTCCTCCCTGATGCATCTGCGTATGTGCATATCGTCCCCCATATGGAAGAGGTATCCACTGATCCAGGAGAACCTTGCACTGCCTTGTACGATTAGTTTCTGTTCTCTTGATGTTTAGTGTCTGGGCAACTTTCCTACTGCCAAGTAATTTGCCATGTCTGCGTACCATGGCGTTTTTACCGCTACTGCAAATAGATGTTCGTCAGGAAATTGATCATCAACTGCTAGCGTATTGTCTATATTTGGAACCATGGATAGGAAGTATGCAACCACGTTTTCCTTTCCTGGACGATCATTGATAGTTATATCGAATTCCTGCAGTAGCAGCAACCAATGAGTTATTCTCCCATTCGTGATTGGTTTATTATCTAAATAACTAATGGCAAAGTGATAAGTATATATGAGTACTTGATAGCTTGTTATATAATGTCTAAATTTATTAATAGCATAAATGACAGCCAAGAATTTCTTCTCAATCACTGTATAATTTAACTCGGAAGGAGTGAGGTTTTTGCTGATATAATAAATAATATAAGGCTTTTTGTCTTCTTCTTAGCCAAGAACTGCCCCTATTGCTGTGTCGGATGCATTTGAAGAGATGTGAAAAGCTAGTTTTGTTAGAACGGGGTCTCCTAACAATCTGCGAAACTAGTCCATTTTGATTATTTTTTATTATATTTAGTATAGCGCAGGGGTTTTGGGGCGGGTCAAAGCCCCGAATGCATTGTAATGGGTCAAAGGGTAAACTAGGGGTCTGAAAACCATGGGTTGCGGACCATAGGAAAATCGAGGCTAGATTATTATAAATAGAGATGTATTTTGTATCGTAAAGTATAGGAATTGATGAGCTATTGATGCGATCTATGGTTTAAGCTATCTGTTTGGGTTTTTTGGGAACAAACTCCTACTGTCTATGTGCACGGAGATCCTAGTCCAGCTGTGTGCACAGGTTGGGAAGGGAATTTTAAGGGAAGATTGATGAATGAATGAATGTGAAGGATTATTAGAGATCTAAATCTATGAGTACTGTTGTATGAATTGATGGTAATTGTTGTGTTATGTATTTTTTGTCTTTTCACTGCGAAGGTTGTGTACTAAATGTTTGGATTTATATCTATTCCACTCTGTTTATATAATGTTGTGTTGATGTTATAGAAAGCATATATTTATAGATCTAGTGCACGTGGATGCAAATAGATACACAATTAACCCTGCAAAGAAACAAGGTAATCTGGGAATTACATAACAGAACGCAGCTCTGCTTGCATTACCCTTCCTTTCTCAGGGTGCAGAAACCTGGTTCCAGCACCCACCCATACTACTTTGGGTGAGACTATGACCTGCAAAAGCAGGTCACTGCCAAAAGGGCCAGTAGTATAGGGTTTGTTGGAAAACCTTGCACACCGAACTTCGGTCAGGACCCCTCAAGCCAACAAGTGGTTCCGTTGTCGGGACTGAAAGAAGCATGAGAGAGGAATCAGGTAATGAAAAGAGAATACTGGAAGCCTGAAAGAAAATAGATTGAGGACTGGTTCCAAAGACAGATCCAGGAGTTCGCAGTAAAATAAAATCGCAGTGAGAAGTCAACAGCAGAAAGGTGGAAAAATAGGCATGTCCTTACTGAAAGCTACAAAATATTCTTTGTGACATTTTCAATTGAACTCCAAGAGTTGTTGGCTAGATTGGTGGAATTCCAGAAGTGCTGGAAGGATGAGCGGGTTACTTTGTGGACCCCAAAGTTGCTCAAACAGCTTGAAAAAACTGATAATACTATCACACGCACGGTGGATCACTGGGTGGATGGTGTTCTGGGAGGATTTGTGACAGAATTTTCCATTGATCAGTTTGCATCATACTCTGAAGCCGAACGACGATTTTTCAAAGGATTCCGAGGCAAATTCCTGAGGACATTATCATTGCTGATCAAGAAATTACTATGCGAAAAGAGCATTCTGTGTAGTCATACTGACTGAATGACCTCGGATCTAGAAGAGAGCACGACTCGCAGTGGTAAATACTATCGGACCAACCTTGACAGAGGGAGGTCTACCTACAATTCGTTGCAGGAACCAACTGCGCAAGATCCCCTGGCTGCATTGCCACCTCAGACGCGCAAAGGTAAGAATTCGCCTATACCGCCACCCCCCCTTGACAGTGATATGGCAGTGCATTTAAAACTACCTACCTTCAAGGGGGTAGGAGACGAGGATATGGAGCAGTTTTGGTTTGTGGCAGAATTTGTCTAGACTACGCAGAATGTGGCAAGTGACACGATCAAGAGGGCACAATTGTCTTTAGCATTCGAAGATAAGGCTTTGGACTAGTATATGCGATACGTTGCCCAAAATGGGACTGCCTCCATTCAAGATATCAAGGATTCTTTGAAGCAACAATTCCGAAAGCCAAAATCTTATTCCCAGCTGGTAGCAGAAGTAAAGGACTTCAAAAAAGGTGCATCTAAGTTAATATGGGAGGCTGATCAGCGATTGAAGAAGGAAATTAGGGAAGGAGGGTTCAAGTATGATGATAGACAACATACGGAGTCATTAGACCTTTGAATCACAAAAGAAAGATGTGGAAGTCGCTATGAAATTAGAAGCTGCCCCCCGAGAGGATACGTCAGCAGGGGTACAACAAACCCAGGAACAACTTGGGGCTATGCATATGGAGATATAGAAACTACGAAAAGAGTGAGGAAAGGACATCTGCGCAGATCTTTACATAGTGAAAGCAATTTTACTTAGGGTAAAATTGGTCTTACATGGTGTACTTGGGTCCATCTAATGATAATAGGTTAGATGACCAAAAAATGGTGTAACAGATTGCCCCCCAGCGTGCGAGTGTCAGGAGAAAATCGTATGACCAAAGTACGTTGTAAGAACACAATCACTAGACAACAAAAGGGATGTCAGAGAGAGAAATGTGAGGTAGATAGTGTGCTGAAGGACTAGACCCTGAGGAGACGAGACTCGCAGGTGCAACAAGTGTCTTTTTATGAGAGGGTACCTGTGCTGAAGGCGGCGGGGGAGGCATACCTATGCCCGCCGAGACAAAGTACAAAAGAATAGTGTGTCCAGTAAACAAGGGACCGAACCATAGAGTACAGCTGGCATAATCATGAGCCAAATAAAAATACAATGAGGAATCCCATATACATGTTGTGCCTGGGATAACAGCCAGGACTTGTACAATAATATCTGAGTACATGAGATACAAATACAACCCAAATGCCCCCTGTAAATGGGGAAGGGCTCACAAAATCTGACTGATACATGCAAGTCGAAGAGGCGCTGCAAGTGGCTACGGCCAACATCATCAAATATCTGGAGCTGCATCGAAGGCTGCAAAGAAGAGGCCATCCGGGCATGTGGGGGGCTACCTGTAGGGCCACCCCCGCATGAGGGTTGAGACATCTCACACACACCCGGGAATCATCAAGAGATGCTGCTAGATCACTGGACCATCAAGTATACGAATCTCGATCATGCTGAAAGGAGCTGGAGAAACAATCAAGTCAAAGGGAAATGAGAGATCCCTTGGCCTGATCCGAGGCACCGAACAAGAGTGGAAGCTGGAACCAAGGTACACCGCCCCCTAGACCTGGCTTCTGGAATGAATGAGCTGATGTCGACAGAAGGAGGTCTGCCATAGGTGAGGCAATGAGACATCCTCAACTAAGGCACGAGAGAAAATAGTGGAGCGACGGACAGACTGACACTAATGATGATGGTGAAATGGAGAGGACTGAGTAGCGAATGGACGACTTCCCTTGTTAGAGCATAAAGAGCATGAATGACATGGCAGCGACTGACACAATATCATAAGGGATAGGGGACAGGGGGACTGAAGGTCATAATGTGCGACACAAGAGAGAGACCAAGCAATGAAGGATGGAGGGCTATAGCGGGGTACAAAGGGACTCGGGATAGACTCCATGAATGCGATGATGACTCAACTTGGATGCTATAAACAAGGGTGACTCGATGGTGCTGCCACACAGTAAAGGCCCAGTGGGGGACCATAAAAACATGAGTACAAGATGGGAAATCATGACGAAAATCGACACGAACAAAGACAAGTAAGGAGGCGAAGTGGTGCCCCGAGTACAAGTGTCGTAAGTGAGGAAATTCGATTTTAATGAGAGGGGAAGTGACCCTTCTTGGACAAAATGTGTCCTGGTGAAGTATCAGATCATAAAAAACTAATAGATACCCATTTGAGGGCTCGGTGAGAGCTTTCCAACGGTGCAGACGGTTTATCAAACGGGGCTACGGTGTGGTCGCAGCAGTCGAAAGAAGAAACATGAGTTCTCTTTTAATAAGGCAGTTTTCCCTCCAAATTCACTCATTTGCTATTGTTGCTGTGGTGAATGTAGAGAGGAGAGAAGTCCCTAAATCTTTCGGTGAGCGTAGCAGACAAACCGACCGTTGGAATCGAGATCCATCAGTTGCAGGTAAGAGGCCTAACCTTACTCTTTCATTTTGATGGATTGAAAGTTCAGTTTAGGGCCCAAAATCCAAGAAACAGACCCTCCTTCATCTCTACGGCCGGGATGCAGGTTTCAGGGAAAACACTTCGACCTGGTCCTGAACTAGGCAGAAAACTGCGACCTGGGAGATGAGGGGGTTTTGGTGCTATTTTATGGCTGGGAGTTGGGTTTTTGTGTTTGGTTATGGTATTCCCGATCTGTATGCTGACAAAGATGATGTTTTTGTGCAGGTATGGCAGATTTACAGGTTAACTGGAGAGAGAGAGACCTGGGTACATTACGGGCAGAGATCCAGGCAGATCAGGGTGTCCGTCGTGTGTTGGCCAGGTTTGGGGTTCTAAAGTTTTTGGAGAACCCATTGATGAGAGCAGGAGAGCCCTTGTTGGCCCGGATTATCAGTTATTGGGATCCAGAGCATGAGGTCTTTGTAGTGCAGGGGCACAGGATCGAACTGACAGTCCAGGATGTGTATTTCCTGACGGGTCTCCCACCACTGGGGATGGTGGGAAACACGCAGCCAGTATTACCGTGGGGGCGACATATCATGGAGTTTGTGGAACGACATTGTCGACCGGGTCTCCAAGTCAAGGGGACTCGGATACCGATCGAGGATTTAGAGAGGCTAGAAACCCATGGAATGGCCGCAGCTGTGCTGCGTATCTTGGGCAACCAGCCGTATCATCACATCACTGGGGGGTAGATGATGCTTGTAGAGAGTATGTTGAGTGGGACCTACTATGGGTGGGCCCAAATGATGCTGGTGTCATTAAAACGACAGTTGTCGCTCTGCAAGCGGCAAGTGAACCACGATTGCTCGTATGGGACTTTATTGTGCGCCTTCTTCTTTGAGAAGATCCCGACCTTGCGGCCTCGTGTACAGCTTCCAGATGGGGGCCCGAGAGAGCCCAGGATGCGCCGGTGGGGGCGGCTACTGTGCAGAGGAGGAGGAGGGGCGGTCGGGCAAGTGTTTCGACCTGAGTTCTTTGCCCATTGGGATCAAATTCCGTTATACATAGACGACTATCCCTATAGTGGGATGAGTTATTGTGGAGATACAGACCTGCTACTTCCGCCTGGTCGAGTCTGGGGGCCCGATGGTAAGTGACAGATTGCTATTCTTGTATGGGCATGTTACAATTTTTTGAATAGTAGCTAGGGTACTGATTCATGTACTGTTGGTATGCAGATATAGCGCCGGTAAAACCGGTCGGATATATGGGACGACTGGTAGCAGCTAGAGCTGTAGGTCCGAGTGGGTCGAGAGCAGCGCAAAATGAGGATGCAACCGCCCTTATGGAGGACATCCGCCGTAGATGCGAAAGGTTGCTGACCGGAGTATCAGAGCGCGGGTGGCAGGACTTAGACGACCAGTACATAGAGCCATGTATTGGTCTACCCTCGGAATGGCGAGGGGTCATGCGGCGCATGGCGATGGCCGGTCAGGGGATACATGATCTACAGGCTGCAGGGGCAGAGCCATTGGCTCGAGATCCGCCAGATAGTGATTAGGTGTGGGGCATGTGGTGCCCCCTAGTGTGTATGTAGGGGCAGGTGGTGCCCCCAGTTTTGAGTTTTTTGTAACATGCTATGGGCATGTCATATGTATCAGAGTAGATGGACTCTAAACACATGTTTTGCGATACATATTATGGATATGCATCGTTTTTAATGATTATGAATGTTATTGTCTTGTATGAAATGCGTGTGATAAATGCCAGTCTAGAACATGGTTTGCAATACTATCTACATAGTGATTTTGTTCTCGAGGTACATGGTTGAAAGTTATGGTTTCAAATGCACGTATCAAGAGTTTCACTCATAAATAGCGTCTAAACAGCACAGGGTTATGCACACGATAAACACCATTTAGTTGCATTACAAGAAGTAGGGAATCCAAACGAACATGCAGATGGAGGATGCGATGAAAGAGGGCATCGGCTAAGAGACCACGCACTGCATCATATTTGGCCTGATTGTTGGTGGCAGAACCAATGCAGACCCCGTCGGAGAGAACAAGGGCATGCAAGGGGGTGAAGATGGCCCAACCTGCCGAGGCGAGATTCTGGGAGTAACGACTGGCACCATCGGCATAACTGATAAAGGGTGTGGACGGGGGGTCCTACGAAATGGTGTTACAAGACAACAAGTGAGGGGAGGAGAGGCAATGACGGCAGCGTGAGTGCACAGAAGACATCGAGCGACAAATGTGGGAGGGAGTGCAAGGAGCAGGATGACTATGACTCATATACAAACTGGAGGGTGGTATATGAGGGCTATCGGAAGTATGGGGAGGACTCGGGCTGCTGAGGTCAACAGAGATACGGGTGGAGTGATCTCGTGTATGGGTAGAAAAAAGGTGTTCAGGCGACACAATAGGGGAGGATGCAGGGGGACTGGGCTCCAAGTGTCTCGCAGAGGAGGATAGGTAAAGAATGGTTGTGGTAGACTCCGTCATCTGAACATCAGGGGGGGGAATGTCGATGGGAGCGGGGGGATCCTCAAGCTGGCCGGAAGCATACTGCGCGAGGATGGGAGAGGCGGATTGATTTTGTTCAACCTCATACTCTCGGACTACCTCTAAAGAGGCGCGGTAATGCGTCAGGTGAGGACAATGGTGGGAGTAATGGCCATGGACACCGCACAAAGCACAGGGTTTGTTGGTGCGGAGAGTCTTGGGGTTCTTGGTTACGGACGAAGAAGGAATGGAGGCTTCAGGGACCGTAGACTCGGGGAACACGACTTTAACCATGGGCTGAATACGGGGCAACTCGGGACAAGCATGGGTGGCATGACCGGTGACATCACATAAGGCACAAGGCTTTACGGGCGGAGGAGGGGCCAGGTCAGTCGTGGTGGTCTTGCCTTTGGGTGCCCCCTTGCAGGCTTTGCCTTTCTTTCCGGGAGCCGTCACGATAGGAGAAGGGTCCTGTGGAGGTGCTGGGGGAAAAGTGGCAACGGAGGAAGCGAGGGGGACCGGTTGAACTGGTGTCAAAGCCATATAGGGTTTGGGGTGACCGGGAGGGGTGGCGGCTGGGGGATCAAGGTACCAGACTGGTATGCCCAAGGTCAGGTTAGGGAGAGAGAGGGTGGCCATGACGGGGACAGAATATACTCCGGGAGGGGGAGCCAGGAAAGGGATCTGCCCAGCAGGGAAATGACCAGGAGGGACGGCTCCAAGATGGTTAAGGCCTGGGGGAACCGATCCAGGAGGATAAAGAGGTTCAGGGATACTAGCTGTAGGGGGAGGGCCAGAAGGAGGAGGTCCAGTTGGCTGAGATGAATGGCTAGGAGCGGGTTGCGGAGGGCGAGGGGGAGGTTGCTGACTAGCCGAGGCAGGCCGCTTACGGGCAGCCTGAGACGATTGCATCATGCAAACAATCGATAAGTTGGGATCAGTGATGGGAGGAGGGGGGAGATTAGGAAAAGTTCCAAGCAAGGAGGAATCTTTGTAAACGCCAGGGGAGACACTGGTCAAGGAATCGACGGTTTGCTTGTTGGCTACAAAAGAGATGGTCGTCTCTGGTGAGGTCTGAGATTTTGGCTCATGATATATCAGCTGGTCAATGGTGACTATCTTTCCATTATGGGGGAAAGACATTTTGCGGAAAACCGCGGATGGGACAGCAGACATAGCATAGGTGTAGCTTCACCCCAATAGAATGTTGTAGTCTAGCGGGGCGTTTATGACTTCAACGTCAACGAAAACAGTCTTACCGGCGAGGGTGATAGGACAATTACGGAAAAGGCCAATGGGCTGGGAGGCGTGGCCGTCCCACGCTTGAAGTGTGATCGTGGAAGGGGCCAGCTCAGGGGATCCGAGTGTCTTCCAGACCGAAGCGAACATCACACAAGTGGATGCCCCCTCATCAATTATGCACCGTGAAACGATGGCGTTCCGGATTTTGACTGGGATTTGGAAGGCGATGGAAGCAGGAAGAGGGGGATGGTCCGATTGAGTGGCGTCGAAAACAATCATTTGGTCATCAGCAGGATCTACAGCGCCCACGGCAGATAGTAGAGCCTTCTTTTGGGAAGGGCACGACAGGAGGAGTTCCAGTGTGGAAATGGCAGTAGGAGATTGCACCAAATCATCTACTATACTATACGAATGAGCAGCTCGACCGGAAGCAGCGTTTCGACGTAGGGGTCCCTTAGGAATCTTGGTATGAACCTCAACTTTGGGTTGAGGGATATGTAAGGGGCCATTGGATGTCGAAAGAGGCTCTGTAGAACCTGAAGAAGGAGGCTCGGGGGCAGACTGAGCAGGAGGCTTGGGGTACTGGCGAGACCGAGTTTGAAGGTGAAGGTCGAGGGTCGGGGAAGGATCGGAGTGCATCATAAGGATCTGGTAGTCAGAGGAACCAGAAAGGGAAGGGGGAGTGGCGACCTGGCTGTCAGGCGGTTGGGTAGCCACGAATCCTTGCTGAGGGAAAGGATCAGTAAACACAGCTGGTTGGGAAGTGGCCACATTAGGAGGAGCATGGGGGGAGGCATGTTGTCCGTGCAATGTGGCTTGAGACTCCCACATCTGCCGCATCTGGGGTAAGAGGGGACAATCGTGGGTGTAATGACCATAAACACCGCAACACGAACAGGGCTTATTTGTGTGAAGCGGCCTGTCCGGCTTGGGCTGAGTGCCCTGTTGCTGGTTGGCAGTGTTAGGGTCAACACCAGGATTGGGTCTACGGGTACCAGGGGCAGATTGGTTTGGATTGCCTCTCCACCTTCTTTGAGAAGAAGGGGGATTATTCGCGCCCTGCTGTGCAAATACTTGCCCTGGAGGAGGCTGTAAGTGTTGTTGCGGGTTTTGAGGAGGCAAGGGAGATGGAAGCGCATATGCTGGAGGAGCTGGCGCACCAGGCTGCGGGTAAAGGTAATGGTTAGGTTGGGCAACATTGAGGTAAGCAGGAGGTTGGGCAAAAGGAGGAGGCATGCCGTATCCTGGATACATGCTACCGGGAGGGGGAAGAGTGCTAGAGGTGCTGGCCCCTCCCTGAGGGAGACCATAATCCATAGGAGGTTGAGCGTACGGATGGGAAAGGGCTCCAACGATACCGTCGGCGGAATGAGATGCCCCCGGGGCGTTAGCGCCGCTGGGCCTGGGGAGGTCAGGAAGAACGGTATAAACATAACCAGATTGAGCGTAGATCAGGTCGTATTTCAAGGCTATTTGGAGGGCGGCTTCTTCAGTTTGAGGAAAGTGAGAGGCGACATCCTTGCCGATAGGAGCTAAGAGGGTGCAAAGGAACCAATCCATGTAAACCCGATCTTCGAAGGGGGGGGCTCGACATAAGCTTCGTCTTCGTCGCCATTCCTGAACATGGGCGGAAAGGCGGGTCGAAGAGGTTTGCTTGAATGAAGTCAAGAGCTCTGTGCCAGTATCGTATCGGAGAGGGAGCTGGAAATAAGATAAAAAGGCTTGGGCAAGGGTCGTAAAGGTGGTATGGGAAGAGATGGATTGTTCAACATACCATTTAGAAGCTTTGTTGGTAAGCGTGCGTTGGAACAAATGAAGACGGATGGAGTCATCGGTAATGGAATTGGAGGAACACCACATGTGGAAAGATCGGACATGATTGGTTGGATCTTCTCCAGCAAGGCCTTCGAACTTAGGGATGTCCGAGGGGAGCTTGGTTGGCATAGCAAGCCAACCAACATCGTGGCGGATAGGGTCGTTGATCAACTGATTGAAATCGGGGAGGCTGAGGCCTGCAATGTACGACAACAAGGGTATGGCCGAGGTAGTTCCCGTGGTGGTTCCGCTAGTAGTAGGTCCGGCATTAGGGCCTGGAGCACCACCAGCGTTAGGCCTTGGACCAGACATGGTGAAGGTGACAGGGGGAGAACTAGGAGGAGAAGGAGAACCTGATGAATCAGGAGAGGAGTCGGAGTGCGGACTCGGAGGAGGACTGGCTCGACGACGGCGGGTCGGAGCAGGTCGATCGACCGGAAACTAAGGGTGAAGGCCAAGAAGTCTCCGGGAAAGGCGCCTTGGGGGCGCAATGATGAAGAAGGAAACCGACAAGGGCAGAAAGGGACAGAATCAAGTGAGGTCAAGGGCAGAAAAGGTGCAGTGACAATTGATTTTAGAGTCTTTTCCAGGTGGTGTTAACTAGGCGCTTCTTCACTTAGGGTCAGTGTGTGGCATGCGTTAATTTTAATTTTTAAACCCTTTCCGTTTTGAGAGAAAGAAAAAAGTGTGCTGCGCAACTGAAAATAAATCTGCAGAGAACAGTATATAATGCTGAAATAACAGAAAAATAACAGCTACTTGAGCATCTATCTAACCCAAGAAGGCGGGTCTCTCAAAACTAATCTAAAAAAGGGGAAAAATCTAGGCAAAACACATGGAAAAGAGGCCAATAGATCTAAGGTCAAAAGGGACAGGGATCTAAAGGATAAAGCTGCTGAAAAGAGGTGCAGATCACAGCCAAGAGACAGAGGCAAGGTGGCTGGAAAAAGGGAGGAAATCAGCAAAAAGCGGAAAGGACAGGGAGGAGGTCCTAAAGAGAGGTCCAAACAAAATGACAAGAGGTGATTTGAAAGGAAGAAAGGCTGATTTAAAGGGATCTGAAAAGGAGGTATCAGATCTAGAAAAAGGGAAGGCTGAAACTCTGAAAAAAAAGATGGCTGAAACAGCTAAAACTCTTCCACAAAAAGTGGAGGGTACTAAAGCCCTAGGGGGCTAGGTTCCCACTTAGATGAGTAAAAACAGATCAGAACTAGGTCAAAGCGGGCTGAGACAGAGGCTGGAAAACCCTGACAAAAGCTTCAGCAAAACCAAGAAAAATTGCAGAAAACTGACTGAAAAATTGGCAGGTCGCAGGTTCTGACCTGTTTTCAATGCAGGTCGCAGAAAAGGGGCAGAAAAGTGCGACCTAGAGGTCCAGGTTGCAGGTTATGGGCCAAAAAATGCGACCCCCCGTTTCGATTGTCTCGGCGGCAGATTTTCAGAAAAGTTGCCGTCTCAGTTGCGGCTGGTGTTGCTTACCTGCGCAATAGGGCCAGAAACACACGGAAGTTAGAAATTTTGAAGTTTTATGGTTTTATGTGAGAAAAACAACATAAAATAAGTAAAAATAAACAGCTGAAAAGAAACCCTAGGGTTTGAAGTAGCTGGATATGCAGGAATATGAAAAACGACAGCGGTCGTAATTTAAAACCCGTGTAGAGTCGCCATTTGTTAGTATGAATCCTTTGTCGAAGTGTACGAAAAAGGACCACTTTAGCTACGCATAACTAATAGCCCTAACAACAAAAGTGGCTGCCAATATCTTCAGATCTGCGGTTAGTTGAACATAAAAAGAGCTGCAAAAACCAGATCTATGCATGGAAAGACATTAAGCAAAAAAAATAAGGGTTTGCTCCATATACCAATAGACAAGACAAGAACAATTTTTGAAAGAATTTTTGTATTAATCGGGCACCTGGGAGGAAAACAAGAAGGCATATCCAATTCTCCTCAGTGGGATGGGTTCTTGGAAGTCCTCAGCACTTCAGATCTAAAATCTCTCTCTCTTGTTGGTGTAGAAAACCCACACAAAGAATGGAACTCAAAGGGAGCTCACACAGCAAATGGTAGAAAAATGGGACCAAGTGTATAGATCCAAAGTGATCTAATAGGCAACAAAAGGTGAAGAATGGTAGGAAAAACCCTCCTATTTATAACAAAATATTGGGTCATTCTAGATCTTGGTGCATGGGTTAAACAGATCTAGATCCACTTTTTATGGAATATTTTATTATATTTGTTGGAGGGAAAAGGTATTTGACTTGGGTCAAATCCCTTAATTAGTTAAAAATAAATAAATAAATGATTTATTTATCTTTTTAAGGAAGTGGTTAGAAGATAATCAAATAAATAAGGATTTATTTAATTATTTAAGGAAGTGGTTGAAAGATAATTAAATAAATAGTGATTTATTTAATTATTTGTGGGTGATTTGGTCATATTTAACAAGGAATATTATCTAAATAAGATTTAAATAATTATTCCTAGAAAATAATAAGATAGATAAAGGTTTATCTAATTAATTTCTTTGTTTTTGGGTTAAACATGACTGGGAATAATAATTAAATTATGGTTTAATTGATTATTCCATGAGGAACATTAAAAAAAATAGGTTTGTTTAATATTTCCTTTTGGGGTTTCCTGTTTAGACCATAAACAACCTAATAAATGTGGTTTATTAAGTTATTTTACATAGTGAAAGCAATTTTACTTATGGTAAAATTGGTCTTACATGGTGTACTTGGGTCCATCTAATGATAATAGGTTAGATGACCAAAAAATGGTGTAACAGAGACTATGAAATGGATCAGGTTATCTTAGATCTTGGATTGGATGCCAACGTCTTACCAAAAAAAAAATGGCAACGAATGGGAGAGCCTAAATTGGAATGGTCCACTATCCAGCTATGAATGGAAAATCAATAGAAAATCATCCCTCTGGGTAGGTTACCAAAGTTCATGTTTGACATTGCAGGGGTTAGGGTCCTAGTTGATTTTGAAGTAATAGAAATAGTTGAAGACACGGACCCCTACCCTGCGCTCCTCGGGCTAGACTAGGAAATAGACATGGGGGGGGTCATCAATCTCAAGAAACGTAGCATGGTGTTCGAAAACAAAGGTACGTGTGTCATATTACCCCTAGATCCAGCAGAAGGTGCACAGTATACCGAGCTAGCCTATGCAAAGGAGGAATTAGATCACATTTATAAGATAACTGCGCAGGATGAATATCGAGTTAACCCCACGGATGAAGGAATGCTCTGTTGGGAAAAGGACAGTGAATGTTTTTCCGACTCCAATGATGAGCTGGAGAATTAGCAAGGCCGATCACATGAGGTTTCAGCACTTTGAAGCCTTTAGACCATCAGGAATTTCCGTTGCATCTCTACCACAGAAAGAACCTTTCCCTGCCAGGAGGATGCAGGTGATAATCGACAAGTTGAGGAACCTAATATTCCCACGAAACGCAGGCCAGAAGCACTACCGCTAACCTAATGTGAAGCACCTACGCAGGAACCGATATTCTTTACTCAAGGGAAGTAATGGAGTAGGGTGATCCTACGTATAGGAACCCTAGTGGCCAGATGGGCTCTAAGGTCAGTCGATATATGCGGATACCTACTGACATACAACACTAAAGGGTGTGATCGAACCTTTCCCTACCAGACTTACCAGGGTACCACTGACCTAAGCACGTGTAGGATTATGGACCTGTCTACAGCCATATATATCCAAGAGAATCTGCAAACATCTCAAGTAATAAATAACATGAGGATGTATGACGCAGCCTTCTCACACAAGGACGTCCTGCCCACGAACAAAGTAAAGGCCTCAAAAAGACTGTTGATCAAATTGCAGGTACACCTCGCGTCAATGCTCATTCAAGGTACGCAAACGACCTACGAGCGCCATCCATGGTCTGACATTCCGTGGACACGACCTTGGGCACAAATGATGACCATCATCACATCTCGATTTAATAATAAAAGACCTTTGCAAGCACGAAAAATAGGTGATCGATCATAAATGCAGCCATTTATGATAAGCACGGTCCAAAATATTGAGGGTACGTGTCACACACGAGCTACTTCACCATTAAATAGCTTCAGCTAGGTCGTGGATGGCTGGAAAACTTCAGGTCGGGCTATTTATTCACCCTTCAGTAGGATTTGGCTATCTGCATTCTGGTTTTTTGTGTTCATCCATACTTTCGGTAACGCTCGTCTCTCTGTTAAAAATATGGACCCCAACCCACCAAAGGAACTGTTAAGAGGACTTGGGAATGCTGAGTGCAGTAATAAGAGTGAGCACGGACTTCTGACAGAAAGGATTGTCTGTGGACCACGCTCAAAAGGAATGCTGCGGTATAGGGATATGATGCGACTTCTCCGCCGCTTCTGAACGCCACCCACCAGAAGCAATGTATGTTCACTCCCTCACACTGCCATAGTTCGCACTCCTGACCTAACTACTGGGGACTTTCAAGTAGACTTAGCGCAACTATCTAGTATAGAGTTACAAGGCCTATCCTCCAAAGTGCTGTGAGAGGTTCGCCGCCGTGACCAAGATAGGCGATAGCAGTATGACATACCTCCAGAAGTACGAGCCCAACGGATTGATGTGGTCACTAATGCAACGTGTATTATTCAAGAGCAGCTGGCGTAGGGAGCCCCATTGGTTGAAATAGCTACGCAGCTATGGACGGAAGTACATCACCATTCCACACTTCAGCATGTCCAGCAGGAATTACAGCAGGCAGAAGCTGTTCTGGAGCAAGTCCTAGTCTCCACACCTTCCCTCGTCTCTACGCAGTGCCTAGCCACCATGGACAGGATTGCGGACCTTTTCCACTCCAAGCAGGTTGTTCGAAAATGATTGAAGCCATGGTCTGATACCGCACTCCAGCTTGCACATGATACTTAGTCTGCCATCGCACGCCTCCACCAGCTGTTAGAACGGGTTTCTGCGGATATAGATGGGCTTGCCTCTTTGGTGCTGGTCAACATTACGCAACAAGATGCGGCCCAAATTCAGGATGTACTCCCTCCACTTGTCTGCAGCCTGGCTACCTTACGCGTGCAAATAGAAGCCGCACCAGTGCAGTGACTTGGGACGAGTCACAAGATTTTGTTGGGGTACTTTTGGAACGGGGTTTCCTAACAAGCTGTGAAACTGGTCCATTTTGATTATTTTTTATTATATTTAATATAGCGCAGGAGTTTTGGGGCGGATCAAAGCCCCGAACGCATTGTAATGGGTTAAAGGGTAAACTAGGGGCCCGAAAACCATGGGTTGCGGACCATAGGAAAGTCGAGGCTATATTTTTATAAATAGAGATGTATTTTCTATCGTAAAGGATAGGAATTGATGAGCTATTGATGCCATCTGTGGTTTAAGCTATCTGTCTGGGTTTTTGGGGAACAAACTCCTGCTAGCTATGTGTGCGGAGATCCTAGTCCAGCTGTGTGCGAACCCTGCTACTATGTGCG
The DNA here is from genome assembly GCA_034641835.2 of Pinus albicaulis. Taxonomy (NCBI): domain Eukaryota; kingdom Viridiplantae; phylum Streptophyta; class Pinopsida; order Pinales; family Pinaceae; genus Pinus; species Pinus albicaulis. The sequence continues at coordinate 1,686,646,684 of CM076579.1, read as the reverse complement.
TAGGTTGGGAAGGGAATTGTAAGGGAAGATTGATGAATGAATGAATGCGAAGGATTATTAGAGATCTAAATCTGTGAGTACTGTTGAATGAATTGCTGGTAATTTTTGTGTTATGTATTTTTTGTCTTTTCACTGTGAAGGTTGTGTACTAAATGTTTGGATCTAGATCTATTCCGCTCTATTTATATAATGTTGTGTTGATGTTATAGAAAGCATATAGTTATAGATCTAGTGCACGTGGATGAAAATAGATACACAATTAAACCTGCGAAGAAACAAGGTAATCTAGGAATTACATAACAGAATACAGCTCTGCTTGCCTTACCCTTCCTTTCTCACGGTGCGGAAACCTGGTTCCAGCACCCACCCATACTACTTCGGGTGAGAATGTGACCTGCGAATGCAGGTCACTACCGAAAGGGCCAGTAGTATAGGGGTTTGTTGGAAAACCTTGCATGCCAATCCTGGGTCAGGACCCCTCAAGCCAACAAGTTTCCAGTTAGGCCCTTGTAGAATTGGTGCTGTTGAGACCAGTTTTTTTAAAACTGCAAAAGCAGTGTCACATTTATCAGTCCAGTGGAATTCAACATTTCTAGTCAATGCAAACAAAGGTGTAGCTATTTGTGAATTTTTTTTTATAAATCTGTGATAATATCTTGCATATCCCAAAAAAATGTGTACCTCTGTCTGTGTACAAGGTGTGGCTAATAGAAGGATTAATTGTATTTTTGCTGGATCTACCTGTATTCCAGCTGCAAAGATGTAGTGACCTAGGATCGCTCCCTTGGTCATCATCATGTGACACTTTTCATTTCTTAAACATAACCTAGTAGCAATACATTTCTCCAACACCTTTTCTAGCATTTCTAAAGCTCGATCAAAGTCCTCACCATATGGTGTGAAGTCATCCATATAGATTTCAAGCACCTCATTTATTAAGTCAGATAAAATGTCGATTATTGCTCTTTGAAATGTTTTTGGGGCATTACATAGCCCAAATGGTAAAAATCTGTAAGAAAAAGTACCCCATGGGCAGGTAAATGTTGTCTTATCTTGGTCTTCAGGGGCTATATGGATTTGATTGTAACCATTGAACCCGTCAAAAAAGGAGAAGAATCGTTTCCCTACAAATGTGTCAAGGACTTGGTCAATGAAAGGGAGGGGTAAGTGGTCCTTCTGTGTTGCTTTATTCAGTTCTCTGTAATCCACACAGATTTTCAATTTCCCATTATTTTTAGGGATGACTACCAAAGGTGAGACCCATTTTCTATATGAAATAGGATAGATGAAATTTACATCCAACAGTTTTTGCAGCTCGTCTTTTACAATATCTTTTAAGTGTGGGTTTAGCCTTCACTGAGGTTGTCTAATGGGTTGAACTTCCTTATCCTTATAAATGTGATGGTGCACAGCTGGGGATCTAAGCCTTTCATGTTTGGCTAGTCCCAAGAAAATTCCCCTTTATGCTTCTATAGAACTTTTATGAGCCTTTTCTTTGGGTTACTATCCAAATTTCCATTGATATTCAGGATCCTCCCTGGCTCAATCTCAATGGGTATGTTGTTACACATGGTGGTTGTGGGAATATATTGATCCTCAAGGTCTATTAAGGGGTCCTCTTCAATTCCATCCTCAAGGATTTTTCTCAACAATTTTCATTTTAAGTTTTCAGACGTGGGTGGCTGATTCATAATATTATTGATTACATCGTCTTCGGATTGATTTTTAAATTTGAGAGCTTCTACTAATGTCATAGGTGGAAGAATTTTTTGCTCCAAATATGCATATGGATGTTTGTGAATTTTTTCCGTGGGTAAGCTTGGTTTGGCATGTGGATAAGTAATGATGTTTTTTTATGGAATCTCCTCTAGTGATGGTCACGTTGCTTGTTCGGCGGCCTATGTAAGCATCGGTTGTTGCCAGCTAAGGTCACCCCAAAATCAATGGGTGCCCATAAATCCTATTCTTTAGATTAATAACTAAGAAATCGGCTGGATATTCCCATGAGTCTACTGAGACCAGGATGTCCTGCACTATTCCTTCTATTCTGATAACATGTAATATTCCAAAATTAGCATGCAGCTAATTGGAATATTATTTTTTCTCATGTCACTTAGGAGATAAATAAATGAGTAAGGAGGCCCATACATTTTAGAAAAATGAATAAAATCCCTCATAGTGTGGAAAGGGATCATCATAGGAGCTGGATATCACACCCTCATGTGTGAACAGGGTCATTTTCATGTGGACAAGGTCGAGTTTGACCAAGTCAACAGCGCTAGGATAGGAGGTGGAGAACACTTAGAGAAACAGCGCAGTATGAATGAGAGGAGGTTTCTTTGGTGAAGTAAACCCTAATGAGTGGGACCCATGGTGAGAGGGATTTCACTTGTTTAAAAGGAGGGCAAGGAAGCCATTGTTATTCATGTTATTGAGTATTGGATTTTGGTTCGCATGACTATTTGCTTTCTCCAGTTGTTTAACTGAGGTTGCTATGCTGCTTAGCACAAGGATTTCCTATTTAGGAATCCTTCTCCCTTCTTGAGAGGCCTCTTAAGGGACTTTTACTTCATTTATACACATTCAAGCTTAAGGCCAAGCCACCTCCTTCAGCTACAGCGTTATTCCTGTAGCAGGAAACATTGTGTTGCAGGGTGTTGCAGTGGAGGGTTCCATAACACCAATTATAGAGCTTATCTTTCAGGGGAGGGAGCTTTTATTCCTCTGGGAAGTCAGTGAGGAAGATTCAGGAGTTGATTTCACATATTTGGCATCAGGCCAAGCATTTCCCATCACCTACAGCGCAATGCCTCTCCTTGACTGCGTTATTTCTGAGAGCATTTGCAGTGAGGGTTTGCATTGCTAGTTTGGAGGGTGAGATCTTCAGTGTTAGGTCTATCCTTTCACTTGAAAGATCCATTGGAGGAGGTATATTTCAGATTGGATATAATATTCAACCATCTCCATCTAGTTCATGAGTTGTAGCTGCTAGTCAGTCTTGCCCCTGCAACTCCGGCATTTTGTATTTCTACATATTTCAGCCAATCCTTTCAGGATTGTCTAGAAATTTCCTATGGGGGTTTGTATCTCTTCTCCCCATATTGTATGAGCTGTATATCAACATATTTATGTATTGACATCATTTTTCAGTAGTTATTCCTTATAGATTGCATATTCATAGCCTTGTGCTTTCTTCATGTAGCAGTGTTCTTCACTTATCATGTATATGTTCTATTGAGGGTTGCATTGCCCAACTTGAGTGATTGTTTCCTCAAGGATTTGTATACATTTGGCTGTTATGATCTAATATGATGGCTATTTGGATCTTCTTACATTCTATGAGTTAATTTATCACTGCTACTCCATTATTGTGTTTACATATTGTTGTATCTCCAATCTTGGGATATTATAAGATATTCCCAACCTTGTATATTTTCCCTATTTTGGGATATTACATAACAGACCTGTCAGCAAGCTCTAGCAACGTAGTTTTTGGTTCTAATGCTGATATGCCTAGCTATTCACAGGTTCCCATAGTTAGGATGTTAATGGCTGCCCCTAAGTCGACTAATGTGTTCGGAAAGGAATGTCCAGAGATCTGCATAGTTACTATTTTATTTCCTGGGTCTTCATATTTTACGGGTGGTTTCTTACCCAGTAATAAGTCAGATAGCATCCCTACCACATGAACGATGGATGCAGCCTTTTTTTTTCTTACTTTATTTTTCCCACATAGCTCTTTAATTGTTTTTGCGTAGATGGGAATGTCTTGTATGGCCTGGAGAAGGGGAATTTTGATACAAAGGTTTCTTAACTCCCCCAGGATGTCAAAATCTGGAGAGTTTGTAGGTCTAGGTAGAGTTAACCTGTCAGGGAATGGAGGTGGAGATACCCTAAGCTCTTCATGCCTCCCTTGTTCAATATTTTCCTTCTCTTTCCCTACCTCTGTTTATGTTATATTTGCTTGGATAGGTTCCGTTGAAGTCCCAGGTTTGGGTTGAGGTGAGATCGTGACTTCTGCTAGTGACATAGTACATCCTGATCTCAGCCTTAGTTCATTGTAGTGCCTCAGTTTAGTGTCAGGGTTTGGATCTTCTATGATCTGGATTAGCTGAACTGGTCTGCTATTGGGATTGGGATTGGGTTAAGCTAGTAATTGAGGACATAGGTTAGGCTAAGGGTTGTGCTGACTGGGTATTGAGCTGGAAGTGTAGGTTGATTCTAGACCCCTACACCCATTAGTAGGTTGGTCATTCCCAGGGGTCATTGCCAATTTTGAGGCCAATTAGTGGTTTGAGAAGGGGATGTTGGCCACTGGGCTTGGTATGGAGTGTTTTTCCATTAAGGAGGAGAAAAAGGAAAGCTTGGCAAAATATTCCCTGGTGAGGGTTGCGTTGACCAGGGTGGTATAGGAAACGATTGGGTCGACCAAGTAGAAAAAGGGTTTTGATTTTGCCAAGCTATTGCAGGGTTTTACTGGTTAAACTATGGAGGAGAAAAGAACTAGGGTAGGTCTTGAGGCATACCTGGTCGTGCCTGCCATTGTCAACTCTGATTCATTAGCTAGACTAGTTAATCTCTTCCTCTGCTTCCTTGAAAATTGCTTTCAGGCCCAGGAGTGAAGGGAAATGGTCTGTGGCATGGTCCTTAGTGCAAATGGCACATGTCTGAACCGTTTCCAAGGGGCATTCCCTTTGGCTATGCTTCTTCCGACGGTGTGGGAAAAATATGGCCAAATTATGCTCTGCTATAGCTTGTTTCTACTTGGCTTGTAAGACATCAAGTTGTGTTGTCAACGTACCCAAAATGTCAGTTTTAAAATTTTCCAAGAGATTACCAAACTCTATTCTAGTTACATTGCCACCAGACTACTTAAGGTATTTTTTTATTGAGTCACGTTCACTTGGCTTATTACGCGTATTACCCCTACAGCACCTAATACACAGAGAAATAATCTCATCATATCCTTCCTGGGAAATATCCCCTTTTCCAATTATGTTAAGTGTTTCAACCCATTCTTCTTTCATTCACTTAATCAGTGTAGCTTTTAAGATGTCTTTGGATAGTGTAGTATATGGAGACCTTTGTAAATTGTATTGAAATCTTTCTACGTATTCCTCTAATGTTTCATTTTCTCTTGTAGACATATTGAAGATTTCATTTTTTAGTTCTCGAGTCCAGAAATAGTCTTGGTATTTATTAAGAAAAACATTCTTCATCTAGTCCCAGTTATTGATGGTTCCCCCACCTAGCCCCATGAACTGGAGTAATGTTGCTCCCTTTAAAGAAGAGGGAAATAGTTTCAATTTCTGAGGGTCGGTGGTGTAGTCATACCCCCTACATAGGACGTCGAATTCAAATAAGACTGCATCAGGATCTTCTGTGGTAAACCCATGGAAGGTGGGGATTCTTTGTAAGGGAATTGATTTCATAGGGGCATTTACAACATGATCAACGATGGGATACTCCAATGTTGATGTCTGCCTCTGATTCTAGTTTTGATTGTTTGCCATTTGATTAAATATGTGCCAGTAATCTTCGAGAATTTCTTGTTCTAGAGGAGTAATCCTATGGGGATTTGGGGTTGAATGTGGAGGAAACTTTACAACACTTCCCTGGTCTGGGATACCTATTATTTCTATCTCAAACACTCCTTTAGGGGATTTAGGCTTTGAAGCTTCTATTTGTATTGAACTGCTAGTTTCTCATTTCCCTTCCTGTAAGTTACAAGAACCTCCCTCTCTAGAAAGGTCGATACCTATATGATTGGTAGTTTGAAGGTTTAACTTAGATCCTTCTGTCTTACTGTGAATCTCGGTGTGGGCTATAGATGGTGAGGCTACTGCCTGAGGGAGAGTAGTAGGACTTTGAGTGGGAATTACTCTGGGTCCTACAGATGCCTGGGATTCATATTTCTTAATGATTTTGTCTATATATGTTTCTCTTCCAAGGATCATCGATCCCTTGGATTTTGGGGATTTTTGCAGAAGATTTCGATTTGATTCTATCTTTTTCTTTGTAGTCATAAAACAAGGGCACCTATCCTACCAATATTTACACAACTTTCTGAGAAGCGGGCTAGGAAGCAAGTGTTGTGCTTGCCGGTATGTAGGTTCTTGCCTCTCATTTTTAATACCCAATTCTTCACAGTAATGGAGAAAGATAAATAAAATATATCACTCTTAACACTCTCCCTGGAAATGACGCCAAAAATGTTGATTCACAAAGGTGGCTTATTATAGGAAACCTCTAAGCTCCTCATTCAATTTTCAACCTAGGGTAAGTCTTCTTATTTCAAGAGTGTAAGCACAGTATATGCAAGTGAGATCAAATGATAGCTACTCTATATTGCTTATGAAAAGGATTCTCTAATTCTCGAAGTTCAGTCAACTCAAAGAGACGTGAAGATGGTATAATACATCTAACTACTCTACCTAGCTCTGAAGGAGAGAAACCTATGATTGAATAGCATAATGATGCATTGAACAAAAATATTAATGAATTGAACAACAATCTAAATGAATTGAACAACAATCACTTATATGATCTTGCAATGGAATTCTCTTTGCAAACTAACTAATTAACATTAGTCAGCAATTGGACGCCTTATTGTACTGAGGGAACAATATAATTCGTAAAGATGAGTAACATTGAATGGTAATCATTCTACAATTCGTAAATCGACTGCAAAGGCATTGGAAGAAAATGGAAACATCTAACAACGATAAAGCATTATTATAAATCAGAAAGCACAAATATGATAAAACATTATTCTAAACCAGAAAGCATGAATGCTAAACTATTCTGAGGAAAGAAAAAACTATAACTTTATTGAGTGGAAAAAGTAATTTACAACTGCATCAGATAACTGGATATTGATTCTATAACTAATTCACAACACGGAAATTGGCGAGGAAACTCCCAGGGATTGGGCCCAGACCACCAGAAGTTCTAACACAATGAAAAACTCAAAATATGATTGTTCAAAACATCAAAACTCTTTATTGAATCAAAAGATAATGCAGGGATACAATCGAATAGTTGTGTCCTGAAGCGTTATTACAGAAGGAAATTCCCCTAAATCTAGTTCATCCTTGGTCCTTTTAAAGGCATTTTCATGCAGTGGAACAGTATTTTCCAGACGCTAGCTGTTAGTATAAATCATTTGTCGAAGCATACGAAAAAGGACCACTTTAGCTATGCATAACTAATAGCCCTAACAACAAAAGTGGCTGCCAATATCTTCAGATCTGCGGTTAGTTGAACATAAAAGAGCTGCAAAAACCAGATCTATGCATGGAAAGACATTAAGCAGGAAAAACAAGGGTTTGCTCCATATACCAATAGACAAGACAAGAACAATTTTTGAAAGAATTTTTGTATTAATTGGGCACCTGGGAGGAAAACAAGAAGGCGTATCCAATTCTCCTCAGTGGGATGGGTTCTTGGAAGTCCTCAGCACTTCAGATCTAAGATTTCTCTCTCTTGTTGGTATAGAAAACCCAATGCAAAGAATAGAGCTCAATGGGAGCTCACACAGCGAATGATGGAAAAATGGGACTAAGTGTATAGATCCAGAGTGATCTAATAGGCAACAAAAGGTGAAGAATGGTAGGAAAAACCCTCCTATTTATAACAAAATATTGGGTCATTCTAGATCTTGGTGCATGATTAAAATAATGTTAACCAAATCTAGATCCACATTTTATGGAATATTTTATTATATTTGTTGGAGGGAAAAGGTATTTGACTTGGGTCAAATCCCTTGATTTGTCAAAAATAAATAAATAAATGATTTATTTATTTTTTTAAGGAAGCGGTTAGAAGATAATCAAATAAATAATGATTTATTTAATTATTTAAGGAAGTGGTTGAAAGATAATTAAATAAATAATGATTTATTTAATTATTTGTGGGTGATTTGGTCATATTTTACAAGGAATATTATCTAAATAAGATTTAAATAATTATTCCTAGAAAATAATAAGATAAATAAAGGTTTATCTAATTAATTTCTTTGTTTTTGGGTTAAACATGACTAGGAATAATAATTAAATTATGGTTTAATTAATTATTTCATGAGGAAAATTAAAAAAAATGGGTTTGTTTAGTATTTCCTTTTGGGGTTTCCTGTTTTGACCATAAACAACCTAATAAATGTGGTTTATTAAGTTATTTTACATAGTGAAAGCAATTTTACTTAGGGTAAAATTGGTCTTACATGGTGTACTTGGGTCCATCTAATGATAATAGGTTAGATGACCAAAAAATGGTGTAATAGATTGCCCCCCAGCGTGCGAGTGTCAGGAGCAAATCGTATGACCGAAGTACGGTGTAAGAGCTCAATCACTAGACAACAAAAGGGAAGTCAGAGAGAGAAATGCAAGGTAGATAGTGTGCTGAAGAACTAGACCCTGAGGAGACGAGACTCGCAGGTGCAACAAGTCTCTTTTTATGAGAGGGTACCTGTGCTGAAGGCGGCGGGGGAGGCATACCTATGCCCGCCGAGACGAAGTACAAAAGAATAGTGTGTCCAGTAAACAAGGGACCGAACCATAAAGTACAGCTGGCATAATCATGAGCCAGATAAAAATACAATGAGGAATCCCACATACATGTTGTGCCTGGGATAACAACCAGGACTGATACAATAATATCTTAGTACATGAGATACAAATACAACCCAAATGCCCCCTGTAAATGGGGAAGGGCTCAAGAAATCTGACTGATACATGCAAATCGAAGAGGCGCTGCAAGTGGCTAAGGCCAACATCATCAAATATTTGGAGCTGCATCGAAGGCTGCAAGGAGGAGGTCATCCGGGCATGTGGGGCCACCGTGTGGGGGGGGGGCCCCTCTGAGGGCGGGGAGACATCTCTACACACCCTCGGGGGATCATCAAGAGCCGCCTGTATTTACCGAACCATCAAGTATACGGATCTCATTGCGTCGAAAGGAGCCGGGAGGGAGAAACAATCAAGTCAAAGGGAACATAGTCCTCGTCTGACTCGAGGCACCGAACAAGAGTGGAAGCTGGAACCAAGGTACACCGCCCTCTAGACCTAGCTTCTAGAATGAATGAGTTGATGTCGACAGAAGGAGGTCTACCATAGGTGAGGAAATGAGAGATCCTCAACTAAGGCACGAGAGAAAATAGTAGAGCGACGGACAGATTGACACTAATGATGATAGTGAAATGGAAAGGATTGAGTAGCGAATGGACGACTTCCCTTGTTAGAGCATAAAGGGCATGAATGACATGGCAGCGACTGAAATACATTATGATAGGGGGACAAAGTGATCAAGGTCATAATGCAAGTGCATACAAGAGAGAGATCACAACAATATTTGAGGGCTATATCGGGGTACAAAGGGACTCGGGATAGACTCCATGAATGCGATGATGACTCAACTTGGATGCTCTAAACAAGGGCGACTTAATGGTGCTGCCACATAGGAAAGGCCCAATAGGGGACCATGAAAACATGAGTACAAGAAGGTAACTCATGACGAAGATCGACACGAACAAAGACAAGTAAGGAGGCAAAATGGTCCCCAAGTACAAGTGTCGTAAGTGAGGAAATTCGATTTTAAGGAGAGGTGAAGTGATCCTTCTTGGAAAAAATGTAAAAATTCGGTAATGTTGGTTAAAAAAAATGAAAAAAAAAAAAAAAGAAGATGTCAAGCATCTAAAAGAAAATAAAATATACATTTCCGAGGGGAAATGCTAAGGGTCATATTTCTTAAGATAGAGTGCATTGCGAGGGTTAGGAAAGGGATGACCTTCAAAATCCTCTAAAAGGTATGCCCCTTTGCCCAGATCCTTACTAATGATGTAAGGGCCTAGCCATAATGATTCGAACTTCCCATGACCAAGGACATCATGGGCCTAGCCATAGACTAGAACAAGGTCGCCTTTGTGAAAAGTGCGAGGCTGGACTTTTCGGTCATACTGGGCTTTGGTGCGTTTCTTGGCCACTTCCATGGTTTGCAAGGCAACGCGGCGGTCTTCAGAAGCGCGCTTGAGCATGATAAGTCGTTGTTCTAGAGGTTGGGTGTCAGGGAGAAGTTCGACGGCCAGATGAAGGGAAGGGATTTCACACTCGATTGGTAAGACTGCCTCCTCTCCAAAAACGAGGTGGAAAGGAGTGAACCCCGTGGCGGTTTTAACAGAAGTCCGATAGGCCCATAAAGCTAGGAAGAGCATGAGGTACCAGTTGGTTTTGTGCTTATTCACCGTCTATTGAAGCATAGTCTTGAGAATTTTGTTGACTGCTTCAACTTGGCCATTACCTTGGGGGTAATAGGAGGAGTAGCATATGCCCAAAACCCATGAGGATAGCTCGCACCATATCTCATCTTCAAATGTCCGCTATGGCGAGACCGCCTTGTTTCGAACTCCGAATCGAGCGATAACGTGGTTTCTATAAAAGATAATGCGAGTCGCCATATTATTAAATGTAGGCATGGCCCTTACCATTTTGTGAATAGTCGACTACCACAATGATATTTGTGGTTGTCAGCCGGATGGCGGCGACACCCAAAGTCACGTCCATTTATAGAAGGGACTAGTGGAGACGACCGGATGAGTGGGGAGATGGGTGAAGCTCGCGCCTAGGGGCGAAATGTTGGGGACCAGGACAGTGTCTGTCCGCTTCTAATGCATCACCGAAGAGGGAAGGCTAAAAAATACCCGCCGCGCATGACTTTCTCTCGGGAAGTAGCAAGACCGGAGAGGTGGCCACCGCAAGTGCTGCTATGGCAGGCATTAAGGACCTGTTCAGCTTCAGCGTGTGTGAGACAACGACGAAGGATAGTGTCAACCCCGCGACGATAGAGGTCATCGCCGATAAGGAGGTATCGGGGAGCCTGGTGTTGAATACGTCGGCGAGCCTCATGATCAAGGTGGAGGGAAAACTTTTGGGTTTGCAAGTAAGTAAGAATATCGCCATACCACGGGTCGTCGGAAGTAATGGAAAATAAGTGTTCATCAGGAAAATCATCATTAACTGGAGGGTCTTCCGATCCGGTGGGTAATTCAAAAATGAGCTCAGCGAGGGCTAAGCCTTTCTTACTCTTTGGTGTGAAAAATTCGAGGTCTAATTCCTGAAGGATAATGACCCAATGGGCGTACTTCCCAGTGAGGATACGACGACTCAATAGGAAAGCCATGGGGTTGGAATTAGTCACGACCTTGGTGGAGCGCATGAGGATATAATGATGAAGTTTCTAGAATGAGAACACGACAGCCAGCGCTAATTTTTCTTCATATTAGTAGGAAACAGGAGGCCCTACAAGGTTCTTACTGACGTAGTAAATCACATGCTCGATACCATTGTCATCTTCCTGGATAAGTACTCCAGCAACCGAATAGGTGGAAGCGTAGATATATAGGATGAATTCTCGATCAAAGTCGGGAGGGCGGATCAAGGGAGCAGATGTGAGAGCCTGCTTGAGGGCATCGAAAGACTCATGAGCATAGGAATCCCAAACAAAGGGGATAGTAGATCGGAGGAGTCTAAGGAACCCATGTGTGGTGGTGGCATAGTCAGGGACGAACCGACAAAGAAAATTAGCTTTGCCTTGGAGACTTTGGAGCTGGCGGAGGGTACGCGGAATGGGAAGTTCAAGAATGGCTTGAAATTTCAAAGGGTCAAGAGTGATACCATCCTTAGACACGATGAAGCCTAAGAGACAGTCGGCGGGAACGCAAAAGACGCATTTCAACGGGTTAAGGCGGATATTATACTTGCGACATCAGAGAAAAATGGTACGTAGATCGTGGAGGTGCTACGCCCGATGCTTAGAACGTGTAGTGAGGTCGCCTAAATAAGCAAGGATAATATGAGCTAAGTCATGGAAACAATAAGGCATGGCCCGTTGAAAAGTGGCGCTGGCGTTTTTAAGGCCGAAAGGCATGACCTGGTAAGCAAAAGTTCCCCACGGACTAATGAACGTGGTTTTTAGTTGATCAGCAGGACGGATAACAATTTGGTTGTATCCGAAGAAACCATCCATAAATGATAGAACCTCATGCCCCACACACTCGTCAATGATTTGGTCAATGAACGGTGTGGGGAAGTTGTCTTTGGGACAAGCTTTGTTCAAGTCGCGAAAGTATGTGCAGACATAGATGGTGCCTTGTTTCTTGAGAACGGGAACTGGTTTGGATACCCAAGTGGTGTATCCACTGCATGAACCCGCCACCGCTTGGTTTAGTTCATTTCGCTGAGGAAGGCCACGTCTGGAAGGATGAATGGGTCTCAACTTTTCGACGATCGGCTTATATATCGTGCCGTGGCCGATGTGGTGTTCGACAACGGCGGATCGTGGTCCCGGCATTTTGTGTAATAGAGACCAAAGTAAAAATATCGCTGAATTTCTTTGAAAAGCTTGGTGTGTTTTACTTTCTTCTGGGTGCATTGGGCTTGGCGATATATTCTTCTACACCGTGTGACTGAAATGTTAATTTTGATGGTAGGAGAGATATTTGCCATGTTTCCTTCTTCGAAAGCATCAGGTGCAGGAATGGGGTTTTTGAACCAATCGACTGCATGGGGAATGAAGTCTTTAGTTTCCACAGCAAATTGGTCATGGGACTGTTGTGGGAGGAAGTATGCGCGATGGTGTATATCGTCCCATGGGAAGTCGGGGTTGGTCATGGCTTCCATAATGTCTTCATCGGACTGGAAGATGGGAATATTGGAGGAAGAAAGGTCACCCAAGGAGGTAGTGATGTGTGATGGGTCATCAGGAGGAGAAGGGCTCAGATGTGCAGTATCAACAGATCCAAGGTCGGCTGAGGAGGAGCCGAGAGTATCTGCCGGTTGAAGGGTAGGTGAACTATCTCGAAAGGATGATGACAGGTACAAAATGGTGGTTGACGGCGTTGTTGGGTCGATAGCGGGAGGAGGAATGTGAATGGGAGTAGGAATATCCTCCGGTCCTATCGAAGGAGCCCTAAATCGGCGGTACATGTCCAAGGAGGAACGATACTTGTCATGGCGGGGACAGAGGTGGGTGTAATGGCCGTGGAAATCGCACAAAGCACAAGGGTGGTTTGTGCGCAAGGTTTTGAGTTTCTCGGATAGAAGTTCGGAGGGGACCGGGGTGTCGTAGTCGAGCGACTTTGCAGGGACCATGGTCTTGAGGTGCTGCAATTTAGGACACGATGGGGCGGCGTGATCGACGATATCGCACGCAAAGCTTATTGATAGTTGGAGCTATGTCGAGGGGTAGGGTTGTCGGGTTGGCCCGGCCCCATGGCGCCTCACGCAGCTTTGCCTTTCTTTTCTAGGGGCCGGGCAATTGCTGGGTGTGGGTAGGTCTTGAGGTGCCGGGGGCCCTGGAGGAAGCGCAGGGGACGGCTGAACTTGGCACAAGCAAGGTAAGGTTTGGGGTGACCGGGAGGGGTAGCGGCTGGAGGGTCAATGTACCAGACGGGTATGCCGAGGGTCAGGTTAGGGAGAGAGAGGGTGGTCATGACGGGGACAGAAAATACCTGGGAGGGGGGAGCTAGAAAGGTATCTCACGCTCAGAACACCAGGTGAGGGACACTTCCGGATGGTTAAGGCCCTGGGGGAACCGATCCGTGAGGATAAAGAGGTTCGTGGATACCACCCGTAGGGGAGGGGCCAAAAGGAGTGAGTGTCCACCGTCGGGAGATGAATGTCAGGGAGCTGGAAAGTGAGGGGCGAGGGGGGAGGTTGCTCGTACTGGCTCGAGGCGTGCCGCATAAGGGTTACCGAGACCATTGTAATATGCAAACATTCGGTGTTTCGGGATCGGGCGGAGGGAGAAGGGGGGAGATTAGGAAAAGTTCCAGGCAAGGAGGAATCTTTGTAAACGCCGGGGGAAACACTGGTCAAGGAATCGACGGTTTGCTTGTTGGCTACAAAAGAGATGGTCATCTCAGGTGAGGTCTGAGATTGTGGCTCATGATATGTCAATTGGTCAATGGTGACTATATTTCCATTATGGGGGAAAGACATCTTGCGAAAGACCGCGGATGGGACAGTAGACATAGCATAGGTGTAGCTTCGCCCCAATAGAATGTTGTAGTCTAGCGGGGTGTCTATGACTTCGACATCAACGCAAACAGTCTTATCAGCGAGGGTGATAGGACAATTACGGAAAAGGCCAATGGGCTGGGAGGCGTGGCCATCCCACGCTCGAAGGGTGATCGTGGAAGGGGCCAGCTCAGAAGATCCGAGTTGCTTCCAAACCGAAGCGGACATCACACAGGTGGATGCCCCCTCATCAATTATGCACCGTAAAACGTTGGCGTTCTGGATTTTGACTGGGATTTGGAAGGCGACGGAAGCAGGAAGAGGGGGATGGTCCGATTGAGTGGCGTCGAAAACAATCATTTGGTCATTAGCAGGATCTACAGCGCCCATGGTAGATAGTAGAGCCTTCTTTTGGGAAGGGCATGACTGGAGGAGTTCCAGTGTGGAAATGGCAGCAGGAGATTGCGGCAAATCATCTACTATACTATACGAATGGGCAGCTCGACCGGAAGCAGCGCTTCGACGTAGGGGTCCCTTAGGAATCTTGGTATGAACCTCAACTTTGGGTTGAGGTATATGTAAGGGTCCACTGGATGTCGAAAGAGGCTCTGCAGAACCTGAAGAAGGAGGCTCGGAGGTAGACTGAGCAGGAGGCTGGGGGTACTGGCGAGACCAAGTTTGAAGGTGAAGGTCGACGGTTGGGGAAGGATCAGAGTGCATCATAAGGATCTGGTAATCAGAGGAACCAGAAAGGGAAGGGGGAGTGGCGACCTGGCTGTCAGGCGGTTGGGTAGCCACGAATCCTTGCTGAGGGAAAGGATCAGTAAACACAGCTGGTTGAGTAGTGGCCACATTAGGAGGAGCGTGAGGGGAGGCGTGCTGTCCGCGTAATGTGGCTTGAGACTCCCACATCTGCCGCATTTGGGGTAAGAGGGGAAAATCATGGGTGTAATGACCATAAACACCACAACACGAACAAGGCTTATTTGTGTGAAGCAGCCTGTCTGGCTTGAGCTGGGTGCCCTGTTGCTGGTTGGCAGTGTTAGAGTCAACACCAGGATTGGGTCCACGGGTACCAGGGGAAGATTGGTTTGGGTTGCCTCTCCACCTTCTTTGAGAAGAAGGGGGATTAGTCATGCCCTGCTATGCAAATACTTGCCCTGGAGGGGGCTGTAAGTGCTGTTGCGGGTTTGGAGGAGGCAAGGGAGATGGAAGCGCATATGCTGGAGGAGCTCGCGCACCATGCTGCGGATAAAGGTAATGGTTAGGTTGGGCAACATTGAGGTAAGAAGGAGGTTTGGAAAAAGGAGGAGGCATGCCGTATCCTAGATACATGCTACCGGGAGGGGGAAGAGTGCTAGAGGTGCTGGCCACTCCCCGAGGGAGACCATAGCCCATAGGAGGTTGAGCGTGCAGATGGGAAAGGGCTCCAACGATACCGTCGGTGGAATGAGATGCCCCCAGGGCGTTAGCGCCACCGGGCCTGGGGAGGTTAGGGAGAATGGTATAAACATAACCAGATTGAGCGTAAATCAGGTCATATTTCAAGGCTATTTGGAGGGCGGCTTCTTCGGTTTGAGGAAAGTGATAGGCGACATCTTTGCCGATAGGAGCTAAGAGGGTGCGAAGGAACCAGTCCATGTAAACCCGATCTTCGAAGGGGGGGGCTCAACATAAGCTTCGTCTTCGTCGCCATTCCTGAACATGGGTGGAAAGGCGGGTCAAAGAGGTTTGCTTGAATGAAGTCAAGAGCTCCGTGCTGGTATCGTATCAGAGAGGGAGCTGGAAATAAGATAAAAAGGCTTGGGCAAGGGTCGCAAAGGTGGTATGGGAAGAGGTGGCTTGTTCAACATACCATTTAGAAGCTTTGCCGGTAAGCATGCGTTGGAACAAAAGAAGACGGATGGAGTCATCGGTAATGGAATTGGAGGAACACCACATGTGGAAAGATCGGACATGATTGGTTGGATATTCTCCAGCAAGGCCTTCAAACTTAGGGATGTCGGAGGGGAGCTTGGTTGGCATACCAGGCCAACCAACATCGTGGCGGATAGGGTCGTTGATCAACTGATTGAAATCAGGGAGGCTAAGGCCTGCAATGCACGGCAGCAAGGGTGTGGCCGAGGTAATTCCTGTGGCGGTTCCGCTAGTGGCAGGTCCGGCATTAGGGCCTGGAGCACCACCAGCGTTAGGCCCTGGACCAAACATGGTGAAGGTGACAGGGGGAGAACCAGGAGGAGAAAGGGAACCCGATGAATCAGGTGCGGAGTCAGAGTGCGGACTCGGAGGAGGACTGGCTCGACGACGGCGGGTCGGAGCAGGTCGATCGACCGGAAACTAAGGGTGAAGGCCAAGAAGTCTCCGGGAAAGGCGCCTTGGGGGCGCAATGACGACAGGAAGAAGAAAACCGACAGGGGCAGAAAGGGACAGAATCAAGTGAGTTCAAGGGTAGAAAAGGTGCAGTGACAATTGATTTTAGAGTCTTTGCCAGGCGGTGTTAACCAGGTGCTTCTTCACTTAGGGTCAGTGTGTGGCGTGCATTAATTTTAATTTTTAAACCCTTTCCGTTTTGAGAGCAAGAAAAAAGTGTGATGCGTAACTGAAAATAAACCTACATAGAACAGTATATAATGCTGAAATAACAGAAAATTAATAGTTACTTGTGCATCTATCTAACCCAAGAAGGTGGGTATCTCAAAACTCAGCTAAAAAAGGGAAAAAAAAAAAAAAATCTAGGCGAAACACACGGACAAGGGGCCAATAGATCTAAGGTCAAAAAGGGACAGGGATCTAGAGGATAAGGCTGCTGAAAAGAGGTGCAGATCACAGCCAAGAGACAGAGGCAAGGTGGCTGGAAAAAGGGAGGAAATCAGCAAAAAGTGGAAAGGACAGGGAGGAGGTCCTAAAGAGAGGTCCAAACAAAACAACAAGAGGTGATTTGAAAGGAAGAGAGGCTGACTTACAGGGATCTGAAAAGGAGGTAACAGATCTGGACAAGGGGGAGCTGAAACTCAGAAAAACAGAGGCTGAAACAGCTAAAAACTCTTCCACAAAAAGTGGCGGGTACTGAAGCCCTAGGGGGCTAGGTTCCCACTTAGATGAGCTAAAACAGATGAAAACCAGGTCAAAGCGGGCTGAAATAGAGGCTGGAAGACCCTGACAGAAGCTGCAGCAGAACCCAGAAAAATCACTGAAAAAATGGCAGGTCGCAGGTTCTGACCTGTTTTCAGTGTAGGTCGCAGAAAAGGAGCAGAAAAGTGCGACCTGGAGGTCTGGGTCACAGGTTATGGGCCAAAAAGTGCGACCCCCCGTTCCGGTTGTCTCGGCGGCAGATTTTCAGAAAAGTTTCCGTCTCAGTTGCGGCTGGTGTCGCTTACCTGCGCAATAGGGCCAGAAACACACGGAAGTTAGAAATTTTAATGTTTTAGGGTTTTATGTGAGAAAAACAACATAAAAATAGGAAAAATAAATAGCTGAAAAGAAACCCTAGGGGCTGAAGTAGCTGAATATGCAGGAATGTGAAAAACGACAGCGGTCGTAATTTAAAACCTGTGTGGAGTCGCCATTTGTTAGTATAAATCCTTTGTCGAAGCGTACGAAAAAGGACCACTTTAGCTACGCATAACTAATAGCCCTAACAACAAAAGTGGCTGCCAATATCTTCAGATCTGCGGTTAGTTGAACATAAAAGAGCTGCAAAAACCAGATCTATGCATGGAAAGACATTAAGCAGAAAAACAAGGGTTTGCTCCATATACCAATAGACAAGACAAGAACAATTTTTGAAAGAATTTTTATATTAATTGGGCACCTGGGAGGAAAACAAGAAGGCGTATCCAATTCTCCTCAGTGGGATGGGTTCTTGGAAGTCCTCAGCACTTCAGATCTAAGATTTCTCTCTCTTGTTGGTGTAGAAAACCCACACAAAGAATGGAACCCAGAGGGAGCTCACACAGCAAATGGTAGAAAAATGGGACCAAGTGTATAGATCCAGAGTGATCTAATAGGCAACAAAAGGTGAAGAATGGTAGGAAAACCCTCCTATTTATAACAAAATATTGGGTCATTCTAGATCTTGGTGCATGGGTTAACCAGATCTAGATCCACTTTTTATGGAATATTTTATTATATTTGTTGGAGGGAAAAGGTATTTGACTTGGGTCAAATCCCTTGATTTGTCAAAATAAATAAATAAATGATTTATTTATCTTTTTAAGGAAGCAGTTAGAAGATAATCAAATAAATAATGATTTATTTAATTATTTAAGGAAGTGGTTGAAAGATAATTAAATAAATAATGATTTATTTAATTATTTGTGGGTGATTTGGTTATATTTAACAAGGAATATTATCTAAATAAGGTTTAAATAATTATTCCTAGAAAATAATAAGATAAATAAAGGTTTATCTAATTAATTTCTTTGTTTTTGGGTTAAACATGACTGGGAATAATAATTAAATTATGGTTTAATTAATTATTCCATGAGGAAAATAAAACAAATATAGGTTTGTTTAATATTTCCTTTTGGGGTTTCCTGTTTTAACATAGTGAAGGCAATTTTACTTAGGGTAAAATTGGTCTTACATGGTGTACTTTGGTCCATCTAATGATAATAGGTTAGATGACCAAAAAATGGTGTAACAAACTTTCACTGCCTCCGACAGTGAAATTCCATGATGATTTCCATGTATCATTGCTAATAAATATCTTGAAGATGTTGATCATGTGATTGACTGGTTTGTATTATAGGTGGAGCTAGATGGAGAATTCTATTCGAAACCTCAGTGTATATTGCAGAGAAAGGTTCTCATGCTCTAGAACTGAGCAATCGAGTAGGTTAAAGTGTGGTGGAAGAACTTTGGGCCTGATGAAGCTAAATAGGAAATGGTGGATCAAATGCAGGTTATGTATCCTTAATTATTCATTGGTTGAGCAAACTTCCCTAATATATGTTTTGGTATATGCTTTAGTATGATTTTTTGGTATATGTACATATTTATATGGATGAAAATACCACCATGAGTTGTGTTATAAATCTCCAATAAGCGGTATGGGTGTCATGCCATAATGGTCGTCGCGTTGTTATGTTGTCATGTTGGTTTTCTTCTCAGCAAGTTGATCATTGTAAATACTACAACGAGATAGTTTATAAAGTTCCACGAGAAATATGTTTTGCTTTTAGTAGTCTTGTTGGTTGTTGGTGTCATTGAACATTAAGGTCGATGTTCCCCATGGGGGAGGGTTTTGTAACAGCCCTCGTGAAAATTCCATGTAAATAAAAGTTAATAAATGAAAAATAATAACCATGGTTATGGGACACTTATTCCAAGCTGAATGTTGGAAAAAAAATCCTAGTGTGGGTGTTCATTTGGTTTATTATGGCTGAGGAAAATGGCAAAGGCAATGGAAAATTCTTTGGAAAAGAAAAATGGCATTTTTGTAAATTTATTTATGAAAATAATCGAAATTAGGAGAAAAGGAAGGTGAAAGGTCACAGGTTGCATGTGAGGAGGAAAATTAAGGAAAATAATGGAAAATGAAGAAAATAGAGGCCAAATTAATAAAAAGGCTTCTAAGGATCAGTTCACAGAATTTTGTCAGTTCATATTTGGAGATCTCTCTCTATTATCTCTCTCTCACACTCTTGGACACTCAGAGTTTTTTTTGAGAATTTTAGATTTGGATCAAGAATGGCAACGAAGGAAAAGAGGAAGCAAAGATCAAGCAAGGAAGAGCAGGATTAGGAAGCTACAATGGGTTTTCTTGCAAGTATCAATTTGCGTGTGTGATTTCCTTGCCATATTTGGAATGCATGGCTATGCATTTGTGTTCTTGGTTCTCTTATTTTCATTGGCATGGGTTTTTCTAGGTGTGACAGCTTTCTTCAGCCTTGCCTTGCCATTTCTAGATAGCCTTGACATGATGGGTTCTCATGTTTTGGTGGAGCTGGATTTTCGGATGGATTTGAAGTTGAGTGAGGTGGATCTCTGAAAGGAAACACAAATGGCCTAGTTATCCCTGAATCAAAATATATATTACGGTAAAGACACTTTCCTAGTAACCCCTGAACTAGGATATGGGTTATGGTAAATTCAGGTATTGTGTGCCTCTGTGGGCCTAGGAATCCTCGAGCAGTGAATGGAGGGATATACGGTAAAGAATAAAGGTGGTTACCCTTGATCAGGCCTAGGAATCCTTGCCAGTGAATGGCGGGATATACGGTAAATCCTGGAGGGTGGTATCTCAATCATGTCCTAGTGACCCCTGAATCAAACTGTGGGTTGCAGTACTAAAGCCTAGGGACTAGGAGGCAGTTAAATTCCTCACGATGTAGGTGGATAAATCCGGTGGCATCCATGCTCTTTCGGTTCTTCTTTTTGGTTATTAGGCTCACATTCATGCTTGAAATATGGCACAGGGGTGATTGGTTGAAGAGATATTTAGCTCATCCAATCTATGGTCGGGTGGAATGTGGTAGTCCCCTACTGGATTGGCTTTTGCATTCATCAATCAGAGTTAATTTTCTTGGAATTTTATGTGTAAATGTATTGATTCATTTGTGGCATATATGGTTGTTTTATCCTCATCATTTATGTTTTTCATATGTTTGTTATGAATATGTTTCATGACAATGAAAATGTATATTTTTCATCATGTTTTGATTTGTAAATGAATGAGAAGTGAATATATGACTTAATATATGATAATGCAACTAATGTGATAAGTAACCAATGCTTCTTAGAGATACTCAGATAATTATGAGACCCTTATGTTCAGATTTGTTGTTTAAGCCTGTAGAAATTCTATTTGTGACATGTTTGACGAAATGTATGTCATGGCTAGTAGGGGTCCAGTAATGCCCTTGTTCAAGTATTTGCATTCCTATCATTGTTTTGATGTCACTTTTCATTTCTAGAAGTTTCATGGAGTTATGGGCAGTAGCTTGAGTCTTGGCCCTGAAAAAGTGGCACCTAATCTGGAGTATTTGGCACTGAACTACCTAGAAACGTCCCCAGTAACAAGCATGCCTTGTTGTGGGAGTGACCGAAGGGTCCCAGTCGCATGCATGCACATTTCAAGGAAGAAATTGAGGCTTTAATGCAACAAAATGTCAAGTTGTCTCAAGGGTTGGTCACCTGGAAGGGTTGGATGGCTCCTGGGGGTTTCGTTGCATGTGTAGAATGTAAGATTGGTTGTGTTGTGTCGGTTCCACTTTCTTAATTGTCCATGGGGAGTTAAATTAGATCATAGTAGCCTATCATCACATGTTTACCTTAGTTGGTCAGTTACTTGGGTAGATTTGGGAGGAGGGTGTTACAAATGGCCTTAAATTTGATATTCAGAATTTTGTAGCAGAATATTTGGTTTTCTAGCAAAATAAATTTGAGACAATTAAGTCCTCGGGTCTGTTACAAAATTTAGCAATTCCAAGTCAACATTGGGAGGAGGTATCAATGGATTTTATCATAGGTTTACCCAATTCTGAAGGAAAGAGTGTCATCATCATGGTACTTGATAGACTTAACAAGTATGCACACTCTTGTGCATTATCTCATCCTTTTAAATCCAGTACAGTTGGTACTATGTTTATGGAAACAATTCAAAAGACACATTGAAACCCAAAGACTATTGTAAGTGATAGCTATCCCATTTTCACTGGAAATTTTTGGATAGAATTATTTTCTTGTCTTGGTACTTGATTAGCTCACAGCTTATCTTATCAGCCTCAATCTCACAGGAAAACTGAGATAGTGAAAAAAAATTTGGAAGGATATTATCTTTGTTGCTTTGTATATGATAAACAAACACAATGTGTCAAGTGATTACCTCTAAATGAATGGTGGTATAACACTTCCTTCCATACTACAACCAAAATGACCCTATTTATGTAACTTTATGGATATCATCCACCATCCATCACATCATATTTAAGACAAAATTATAAGGTTCAAGCAGTGGAAGATCACATCGAGCATCAACAACAAGTTCTCCAAGTCTTAAAGGATAACCTCTCTATGGCGCAAAATCGAATGAAACAATAGACAGATCAACATCGTTGTTATCACTAGAAAATCAGGTAGGCAAAGGAAATGCTGAAATGTCAAGCAAAAGGATTTACAAGATGGAAAAACATTACATAATCTGGAGAATTTAACGTCTTCTAAGGTTAGATAGGAAACTTTATTAAGTCATGCACAGAAAGCACTGGCACTAAGCGCTCCACGTGGCCTTTTCTTCGATAGTAGCGCAAATCTCCGTGGCTATCCCTCAAGAAGCCGCACGGTCCTGGTCCTGGGTATGGCGGAAGGTCACCATCCGGGACCACTTTGCACACTTCAGGAAGAAAATTATCCACTCAAGGACGCCAAGGACAACCACCTAGAGCCACTTTGAGGCCTCAAGTGTAGCACATAATCGAATCAACCTCCACTCTTGGGTCACTATCCACAATTGTACCAAGAGAGGGAAGAAGATTTGAATTTCTCCTATAAAATACCACCATGAGAAGAACAATTTAGAAAACATTGTTATGTTGGCCAAATTTCCCATGAACAAACCAACAGTGTGTTGTCCAAGCAGCAAAGGAGTGAAGGGATTCATTTTTTTTCCATCCAACATCTCAATCCCAAAGGAGAAGTGCATCAATTGTCTGTTATCCGATCTCCCATTCGAGGAGAGGAGAGAGGCTTGCAAACAGCTTAAGGGAAGAGCCCTCCTTGCTTTGAGTATTAGAGCTCCATAGCTCTAAGGACTCACTGTGAGTGTTTTAGTGTTTTACCTCTTTTTTTTACCACCAACAGCTAATAAAATGGGATTCGTTCTCCGTTAGTATTATTAGTTTTTTTAAAACTAAATATTGAGCTTATGTTATATTTGTATTTGTTGTTTCTTGTTTCTTCCTCTATTGTAGTATGTTATGTCTTATAACTATTTTTCTACATGTTATGATGCTTCACTAACAATCTAACAACTCATTTTTTCCCTCTGAAATTTCTTGTAGGAAAGAAACCTCCCCTACCAAGCACCAATGCATTTCGTACACCCTCGTGTCAAATGCACCAATACAGGATTGGCAACTCCACTTCTTTTTCCTCTTAAGCTAAGTGGTTATTGTTTTAAAGAACCTCTCTTCTGCTCACGATTGTTGCAGGACCATTTATCCTCTTCCTCAGCTTCTCTCATTCACCCTCTGTGAAGAGATTTAGTTCAGAGAAGGCAGAATTTCTGTGCACAACAAAACCGTGTGTGTTCATCCCAAACAGATGTGCAAGTCCGCGCGCCTGTGTAAAAATAACCGCGGAAACCAGTGAGTCATGTTTTCACTGATTTTCTTCATTTTTTGCAATTTTAAAGTGACTGGAAGCCCATAATAAATCTTCTAGCACCGTGTTATGGTTTTTATTCACTATTAGGACATGTTTTTTTCTAAAATTTAGCTTAGCTATTACATAGTTCTAATTTTAGTTTATTATCACAAATTCACATAG
This sequence comes from Pinus albicaulis, assembly GCA_034641835.2. NCBI lineage: Eukaryota > Viridiplantae > Streptophyta > Pinopsida > Pinales > Pinaceae > Pinus > Pinus albicaulis. Next base: position 1,686,623,186 of record CM076579.1, on the reverse strand, counting down.
TTTAATTAGGAGGCAAGTAAGTGGTTTTTAAATCCACACATGCTATCTGAATGAACTAATTACTGATAATAGACACCAAGCACATAGGATTAATTAGTAGGAAGTAAGTGGCCCATATCCATGCATCTTTAGCCAGTTTTCATTTTTTCAAAATTTTGCATTAAGTTTAGTTTAAATTTTGCATTAGGATTCAGGACTAGGATCAAAGTATCAAAGAAGGAAAGTAATCTATGCCACACTTTCACCTCTTGGTCATCCTAGGTACGCATATGAATGTTTTATTTTGATAGTTTGTCATCCCCCTATAGTGCGACATTTAGTCTAATTAGGCAAAATTGTAAGCAGCCCATTATCCGCGCATTTTTATTTTTCTGAAAGGAACAATCAAACACAGTGTAATTAGGAAGGAGTGTAAAGGATCATTGCATATCCACATCCTATAACATTTTTATTGTACACTTCATTACACACTCGAAGCTTCAGTAAGTTAGGACCTTGGTCCTCTTCTTACCGTCGCTTCACCAAGGCACGCAATAAGAAAAGTAAGACTCCTTAAAACTAACCATTAATTGAACTCATTAAAATCTCCCCACAGGAGCCACAAAAGAATTAATATTTTAGGTTAGGACCATTGGGGGTAGGCATCCAATAAGCCACCATGGTCATTTTACATTCTTGAAACATATAAGTTGATTTTTTAGGGAGCTTAAAATCAGTTTATTCGCCCACGAAACAGAATTCCTAAGCACTGAGACTCGATTCAGAGGGGGTTAATCTTAGGCCCAGTGCGTGTGGTACTATTTGGGGCTACCTGACCCATCTAGTGCTTGGTACTGGTAGTTGAATACCAAGAATCTCAAGACTCGAGCACTCACGTGGGACGACAGTACTTTAGCGGCCAAATTTAAGTTATCATTCCCTATAGGTGACGGTGCAGGCAACACTGCATCCTTTTACATTTACCTTGGTCGATTATTCGACTGCTGGAAGGTGTCGCCAGTTCTTTCAGGACATTAGCCCCAGTACCCATCAGAAGAGATCTTCGCAAGGCCTAGTTACATTTGAGAGTATGAGGATGATTACATCTTCTAAGATTTTTGAGTATCATACGTGAAACAACCAAAACCATATTTTTTGATTGATTGATCACATAGTATTAATATAAAGGAGAAAATTACCTTTTATTTTTCGCTTTGCTTTATGTATGTGATCGCATTTTTCTTTGATAAATAATCTCTCTCCTCTCATAAAAACAAAAAAATATTTCCAAAATAAAACTGAGACGAAACCATAACAGACCCAACAGGACCTCGTCGATCTAGACGTTTTTTGCACCTCCCCTTATTAGAGAGAGGAGTGATAGGTCTTTTTCCATTCAGGCATCAAAGACGACACACAACCACTCTTATTGGTTCATCCTTTATCAGGGCATATTTAGTTTGAAACCCCCAAGGGTCACCCAATGCCACACATATGGAAAACCCCTTAAGGTCACCACACACCACTCCTCCGACAACCCCTAGAGGGCAGAGGAGTGCCACCCATTCGTGGAGAAAATAGAACACACATCCAGGTACGTCATAAGGTAATATCCCCTAGACACCCCCCATACACAACCAAATTCATGTGTTTTCAGAGCTCACAATCACACTCAATACTCATTTACCTTTCCTAGCATCATTAAACCTCCCAGATCTATCAAAGTTAACAAATGATCCCATTGCACACAACCCCATTTGGCCCCCCATGCCCCCGAAGCTCCCTTCGAACATTCCAAAATTCGCATTAGGGTAATTTTGAGGTCTAAAATGCGCCTCCTAAGGAAAATGTACAATCAAAATTCACTTTATGAGAACCAATCACATTTTAGGGGATGACATAATCCCTAATGGTTGAGGTGGCATTGATGGAGTTAAAGGTACTTACTTGTCACATTATCAATGGTGGATAAAAACTCATGGTTAACCATGGTAGTGCTCTAAGTACTTTTAAAGTCAAAGTAAAGTACTCATAATAAATGGCATTTCACACTTTTTGAATAAAAATATATTATTGTCATTTCATATTCTTGAAAGAAATAATGCATATCCCTATACATTTATTATATTATATTATATTATGTTATGTTATATTGTTTTTATATATTATATTAATTACATGATATTATTAAATAATATAAATTTTAATTAATAACATTTAATAATTAAGAATTTATAAATTTATATTTATATTTTATCTTAAGTTATTTAAGTACAAAGGACAAATGCATTAGTTGTTCAATGATAATGACTTTTTCTTGAAAAACTCATTCTTATTTATAATCACATCAATACAATTTTTTTATTAATTTTATTTTGGTACAACTTTTGAATTGAATTTAACTAAGGTTACATGGATTGTGATGCAAAAAGTGAATTTGAAATTCATAAATATTATTTTATTGGTTTAGCTATTATTTTATTATTTCTTTAGGAGGCCCATTTTAGACCTCAAAATTCCCCTAATGAAGGGAAGCAAGTGGATGACCGTGAAAATCATGTAATGACTTTCCACCTATGGTGTTTTTCAAATAGTATTATTGATGATATTATTTGACTAAGAGCGTTTCAGCACACCTTAACTAGACCAGTCGTGAAATGGTATGTGGAGCAGCCTTCTACTTCGCATGGAACCTTTACCACCCTCGCTACTGCGTTCCTCACGTACTTTCAGTTATCCATCCACCATGATTCAGAAATGGAGTTACTAACTCATTTTAAGCAAATGCAAGTTGTCCATATCTTGGACCAGCTCAATGAATGTCAGTGACGTTGAAGTTTATGCAAATCCAAACTCGATGATAGATTTTTACTGGACCTATTTTTGAAAACTCTCACAACAGATATTTCAAAGGATGTGGCAACCCAAGGACCTACTTTCAAGGAGGATGCCATTAGTAAATCCCAGCAACTCGAGCTTATATACACCTAGTCAGGATACATTTACAACATCCTACCTAACGCCCTGCGCCTGTAAACTTACAAAGAATTTCCAAGTGTGTCAAACACTGCAAACAAATTGATTGGGTCATTGACCCAAAGTAACCTAGGCAACAGTATCTCGTATCCCGGTTACTCGTATGATCCTAATCAAAACATCTTGCAACCAGACTACCATCAAAGTCATCCTACACCTCTGCAGAATATGACCAATAAGACTTCAACATACCACCATCAGTAGGGAGGATCGTACCCTCCCTCACAGGGGACCCAGTATGCAACTAGGAACGCTAACGCGAGAGCTCTCACCTAGCAACCATATACAAGCTAGGGACAGGGACCCCAATGTTCCCCCTCCTGAATACAAAACCCACCACTGCAAAATAATGCACTAGTGAACATTGTGCAACCTTCTCAGGCCCAGTCAAGCCAGTATTACGACCAAGAGAATCGTATTCATCCTCCAAACGCAACAAGAAAAAAGCATAAAAATAAACAAAAGGGAGATTTTGGACAGGGGGGCAGTAACCAACAATGCCCTCTGCAATCTCAGGCTGGGAAAAACCCCAACCAAAATCAAAACGAGGAACCAAATAACTCCCAAGGGCATAACAAGAGGGCTAGTCTGCGAACAAACCACTCTTGTCCTATTTGTGGTGAGTATGGCCATTACACTCATCACTGTCCCAAACTCCCCGAGCTAAAGAAGCTTTAGGGTAATCGTGGACAAGGGGGACCTACACAGCAAATCATTTTAATGCAGGAGCCCTTTCCCCACCAAGGAGCGGTTAGCACCCAACAGCAACAACACCCCCAAATGATTATGGGAACAACAGCCACGAAATCTATATGATTGACGATGAAATTTTATTTCAAACAAGGAATCGAAGCTATGACACCCCTTTAGACACCAACTCATCAGGGGCCAGCACGAGTGCAACTACTGTATTGTTAACTATATCCAAAATGCCTATTGAACCCCTGCCAAAGATGGCTAAGGGTCCAAAAAGGAGAGTAGGACACAACTCCAAAGCAGCCCATAACTATACCATCGTAGATGATTTAGCATAATCTCCTGCTACCATATTAGCTTTAGAGGTCCTGCAATCTTTCCCAAAGCAACGGAAACCCTTAATTTTCGTGTTAGGTGCCATGTAACCTGCCGATTCGCGCCTAATGGATTTTAACTTAGATAAATCCACCCCCACGCTTCCTTCATTGGTCGCCTTCAAGATACCGGTGTCAATCTAGAACATCACTATACACAGATGTATCATTAACGAGGTTGCATCTACATGCATCATGTCTAAAATCATCTGGCAGAAGTTAGGATCTCCCGAAGTGAAGCCATCCGAAATCACCCTTAGAGCATTCAACGGGCGCCCTTCTGCCCCCATCAGTCTCTATTAGAATGTCCCAGTCAACTTGGATGACAAGACAGTACTCATAGATATTGAGGTTTTGGATTCTCAGCTTAACTACAACATACTCCTTGGGCGGAGTTATATGTATGCCATGTCTTCCATAACATCCTTCGTCTTCTGGATTATGATGTTCCCCCATGAGGATCGCATCATCACCATTGACTAGTTGACATACCATGACAAATGACCCATGACAGCTGTTACACCATGTAAGACCAATTTTACCCTAAGTAAAATTACTTTCACTATGAAAAATAACTTAGTAATCCTTAATTTATTAAGTTGTTTATGGTCTAAACAGGAAACCCCATGAGGAAATATTGAATAAATCCATATTTGTTTGATTTTCCTCAAGGAATAATTAGTTAAACAGTAGTTTAATTAATATTCCTGGTTATATTTAACCCAAAATAGGAAAATTAATTAGATAAATCATTATTTATCTTATTATTTTCTAGGAATAATTATTTAAACCTTATTTAAATAATATTCCTTGTTAAATTTGACTACATCATTTATAAATAATTGAATAAATCACGATTTATTTAATTATTACTCAACCACATCCTTAAAATAATAAATAAATCATTTATTTATTATTGACAAATAAAGGGATTTGACCAAAGCCCCTGCTCTTCTGATCACAATTTGCAACAAGATCGAATGGGCACCGCGGAGCTGGATCCGGGGCCGCCCTCTCTGTCAGCAGTAGATGCTACTTCAAATAGCCAGTAGCAATATGAAGATATAGCCATTTTCACTTCTCTCATAGGATCTCGAGGACCCCAACGAACCAGACCAGCAGCCTCCAAATTTGTTAAAAAGATAGAATCCATTCCAGAAATCTCCTTACCTCCATCAGTGCCAAGGAAAGCTGCAATCACTCTGGCAGAGAAAGGACTTGTGGGCCAGTTCACAGGATTATGGAAATCACCCAAAACAGTGCAGAAATGGGTAGAGACCCCCAAGATCTAAAAAATTGAAATGGATCTGACAAGATCTGCAAAATTAGAATGCCAGAAAAAAGAGAGAACCCAAAGAAAATAAAACCACAAAGAAACTTGTTTTATTAAAACAGAGAACAACTGTAGAAGCTACATTGTGGTGGACAATCTGTCCTTTTACAAAGTGAGGCTTGTTATTTATAGCCTTTTTTTGAGATAGAATACCATAGGTGGATACCATGGGTAGATACCACTTACAATACCATGGGTAAATCCCATGTGTGGATGAAAACCATGGGTGGATACATACCATGGGTCACTTACAATACCATGGGCGAATAAGTATCATGGGTGGATGAATACCATGGGTTGATGCCATTTACAATACCATGGGTAAATTCTATGGGTGGATGGATAACATGGGTAGATGAATACCATGGGTTGATGCCATTTTCCGTTCGGATCATTCCTCCCTCCTTAAGAAGCAATGGTCCCCATTGCGTGAAGTTCCCTCCTGAGAATCCTTTGTTGAATATGAAGAGCCAATGAAGAGAAGGGTTTTGTGAAGTTAACCCATAACTATGATGAACGAAGATCTGAGGATATAGATACCCTGTAATGCTTGTGACCAACTGTGATATTGACAGTGTGCAGCCTAGAAAATGGACTTCGATGAAGTGTGGGTTTGTGGATGAACCAAAACCATGACAAACGAAGATCCAAGGATAGAGATACCCTATAACGCTTTTGACCAACTGTGTTACTAGCAGTGTGCGGCCTAGCAAATGGACTTCGATGAAAATGATTTTGTGCGATTGACCCATAACCGTGATGTTGATTGTTGATGAAATAGCAGGTGCCTACATAGCTTGGGGTGGGAGGGCACATCTCCAAATAACCCAAACCGAATGCTTCTATGCTGAAACTGATGAATGTGAAGCAGGTGCCTACTAAAGCGGGGTGGGAGGGCACGTCTCCAAAGGGAACCCTCTCCGAATGCTGCTCCAGATTTAAAATGAGCATAACTAGGTCAATGTAACTCAGAATATTTATTATAAACTTTTTTTGGAAATGGAATGATCATTCTGCATCTTCTCATGTGTTTTAAACCACTATCTGGAGACTCTAAACTCTCAGATTCGTGCTGGAACTGTCTCGCTGTCACAAAATTTCTGAAAAAAATAGTTGATTTTAAATCAACAATAACTCCAACATCCAGACTCCAATTCGAACGATTTTTTTTTGAAAATGGGTGATTTTTCAAGAGGATCTTAGATATATATCCATTTCTCTAAAATTTTGCACTGAAAACTGCGAAAAATGACAGGAGAGCCGCCGCCCATGAATTGTCGTCAGAAAAATTTCTTCAACATTACTGATTTTGAATTAGCGATATCTCCCTCATCCGAACTCCAATTTGGCCGATTTTTTTTTTTAATTTGAGTATTTTTTCGCAAGGAATCCAGATATGGTATTTATTTTTTCAAATTTTTCATTAAAATTTTCAGATCTGATCTGAAAACTCGCTGCCCAAAAAAATTCATGGATTTTGCTGAAGATTGTTGCAAAACATTGAAACTCAAATATGTTTCAAACCCTCATTCCCATGGAGGCATAACCTAAATATAATACCACTAATCCAGATCTTTGGGGGAGGCCCCCAAGATCTAAAAAATTTAAATGGATCTGACAAGATCTGCAAAATTAGAATGCTAGAAAAAAGATAGAACCTAAAGAAAATAAAACCACAAATAAACTTGTTTTATTAAAACAAAGAATAACTGTAGAAGCTACATTTTGGTGGACAATCTGTCCTTTTACAAAGTGAGGCTTGTTATTTATAGCCTTTTTTTGAGATAGAATACCATAGGTGGATACCATGGCCCAATACCATGGGTAGATACCACTTACAATACCATGGGTAAATCCCATGTGTGGATGAATACCATGGGTGGATACATACCATGGGTCACTTAAAATACCATGGGCGAATAAATATCATGGGTGGATGAATACCATGGGTTGATGCCATTTACAATACCATGGGTAAATTCTATGGGTGGATGGATAACATGGGTAGATGAATACCATGGGTTGATGCCATTTTCCATTCGGATCAGAGAGGAACTGGATCCAGTTTATTCAAAGGAAAATCACCATAAGATTTTGTGGCCGGGGATATTACACCTTTCATTTTGAGACCAAAAGTGATCAATATCTTATATTTCGAAGCGGGCCTTACTTCATGGATACAAGAGGCTTGTATCTAAACCAATGGACTCTGGACTTTGATCCAGAACTAGATGTACCCAATGCAGTACCAGTGTGGGTAAGATTGCCGCACCTCCCTTTACACTGCTGGAGCGATGACTCAGTTCGTGCAATATGAAATGGAGTGGGAAAATACATCGACAGAAGCGAGCCCAAAGACAACATGCAGGCATGCGCAAGAATCTGTGTGGAGGTGGATCTAGGAAAGGGCCTCCTAGAGGCAGTCAAAATCAAGGTGGACAACTGGATCCACATTTAACAACTGGACTATGAACAAATCCCCTTCAAGTGTAATGTATGTCACGAATACAGTCATTTTTCCAATAGATGTAGTAAAAGAGAAGAACCTCAAAAAAATACTGAAGAAACATCAGATCCAAAATGGGAACAAGTAAAAAAGAAAAAAATTGCATCTAAACCTGCCTCTGGCTCTCATCCCCCTCCGCCGCTAGGATCTACCGTCCCCTCCCAAACAACCTCCCTGGTGAGGACAAATCCTTTTGATATCCTCACTTCAGCCCTTACCCCTACCGATCCGACCACCACCTCCTCTCCCAATCACCTCTCATCTCCCATACCCACCCCTCCAGGCTCCCCTCTTCAGGCGAACAAGACCCTCCCCCATATTCCGGATTGAATAATAACCAGAAACCAATCAAAAGAAACCCCTCAAAAAATTGAGAATATCAAAAAAGTGGGAAGGAGATCAAATAAAGAAATAAGATAGGAAGAAGTAGCCAAAGACATTTCATTGGGAACACAACAGGGATTGGACAATTTCCTCGAAAAAGGACCAAAGAATAAAGACAAAGTACAGCATGCAAACAAAGGAAGGGGTCCTACAACAACCCAAAACAATAAATAATGATATCTATCTCTTGGAATTGTAGAGGGTTGGGTCATCCCTCCAAAATAAATTTTTTAAAAGACCTGATAAAAAGTGAAAAACCTGACATCCTCTTAATTCAAGAGACAAAGTTAAGCAGCCAATAAATGGAAGGGATCATAGGAAAATCTAGGATTTATGAAGGATTAGCAATATCAGCCATGGGAGCTTTAGGAGGGATAAGCACTATATGGGAAAAAAAGGAAATGGAAACTGCAACAACATACAAGGAAAGACCATTGGATAAACACTAAACTGGAGAATGTTGAAACTGGAGGGACAATAAGCATTTACAACATATACTCTCCCAACCATTATAAGGACAAGGAAATATGTTCGGGAACTCTAAAAGAGAGCATTGGGAATGACAGAGAAGATAACCTTCAAGTAGGGGGAGATCTAAATTCAATTCTCCAAGCTGAAGAAAAGAGAGGAGGGAACTTCTTTCTGGGCCAAAATAGAGAAACTCTTGAAAAGATAATGGAACAAAGCAAGCTACTTGATATTCCTCCCAAAAATGGGAAATACACCTGGGATAATAGAAGAATAGGCAGGGAAAATATTAAGGAAATACTATATAGGATCCTTATCCGAGATAAGATGATCCTCAACTACAGTAGAGCTACTACAAGAATCATTCTAACAGCAGTTTCTGACCATAAACCTATTTTGATGGAGCTGGGCATGGCAGAAAACTACGAACCACTGCCATTCAGATACAATCAGCTCTGGGGCAGCAGCGAAGAAGCTCAAAAAGAGGTGGAAAAAGTTTGGGATACAAACATAAGCGGTTCTCCAACTTATATTTGGGAAACAAAAATAAAAGCCACAAAAAAAAGTTTGAAAAACCGGGCAAAAAACAAATACAAAGAACCTTATAGAGAAAAAGAGCACCTCAAAAACAAGCTAAAACAAATCCAAGAGGAATTGGAAAAAAGCGAGAGCACCACAGAAAAACAAGCAAGAGAGAAGGAAATTCAATGGGAAATCTATAGAAACAACAGGAAAGAGGAAGAGACGTGGAGACTCAAGTCAAGATAGTTATGGATGTCTGCTGGAGACAAGAACACAACATTTTTCCATAAATCGGCAAAAACCAGAACAATAAAGAACAACATTGAAACAATTATAGGAGGAGAAGGGCAAGAGTTAAAAGGGCAAGAGGAAATAAAAAATGAGGCCTATAACCACTTCAGAAACCTGCTCACAGCTCCAATCAGTCAGAAAAATCCTGAAGAATTCCTGAGATATATCCCAAAAATTATTGACAACAGCAGCAACATTTCACTCACTAAGGAAGTGACGGAAGAAGAAATTGTTAGCCCCCTATGAATTTTTGACAAGAAAAACAGAGGGCTAAGTTTTTTTCTGAGCCTTCAAGGAATGCATTTCCGCTGCAAACACATCATCCTTGAAACCTCTTTTATGCCCTCTGCCCATTGATTATTTCCCTTTACTGTCCTTATGTCAAATAGCCTCTCTGATTGAAAAAAATGGTACTCCAAAAGGCCTTCATTTTTCCTTGAACCCCTGCAGAACCCCCCATTTTGACCCTTGTTTTTCCCTTGTAAAATTCCCCTCTAATCCCCTAAATCCTCCCAAAATCCCCTTTAAACCACGCATCTGCCCTTGGTTTAGCCAAGAGACCCCTTTATCTCTCTATCGTTACCCATTTTGGATTTTAATTTCATTTGAAATGGGCCAAAAACCATGTCTTCTATGTAATTGGGCCTTAGCCCCTTTCGGCCTAGCCCCCTGTACATTTCCCTCCACATGACCCAGCCCCATGACCAGGCGCCAAGGCGGAGAGTGCTTATTTCATATGTTCATTGGGTGCGTTTACAGCCATTGATCTAAACAGAATGGACGGCGATCGCCGCCCCCGCAGCATCCATCGTTCAACCTGTTCACCGCCCGATCAAATCTCCACCGTTCGTTTTTCCGATGATCCGACGGTCCATAGTGCGCCCACCCCGGTGGCCCCCATGCCAACGCGCCCGCTCGAAAACCGGCAGTATCCATCGCACCACCTTTCGAGGGCTGGAGGTATTTTCATTTTCGGAGCAATTTCATACATCATCCGACACGTCGCATCGTTACGGCAGGAAAACCACCCTCCCATCGCGCGTTAAATTTCGCCCATGGATGCGGAGTGATATGCACAATCGTCGTCCGATCCAGAGCTGCCCATCCGACGGTTGTCGCTCCATGAAGCTGCGCACGCGATAACCCATGGCCACCGTACCCTTGGCCCACTGTCCATTGCCCTCCGACGTGTTTCCCACCGTCGATCTCCATTGAAGATCGGACGGCCCATATTTATTGTTAGTCCCATTGTAACCTTGTCCCGCCATGTCATCTATCCACGTTTTTTGGTCACATTGTCGCCCGTCCTTTTATATATCCCATTCAAAGGTCGAATTCAAAGGTTTTTTCATTTAATTTTCCATCCACGCCACCTTTCGACTGTAGTTCCCACTGCTTTCACCACACTGCAGGTCTTCCACAACATTTTTCACCATCTAACCAGTCTGCATAGTCAATCTTGCCGCCCCTCCATTGCGTCCACCAACTCCATTGTTTTCTTAACTTGTTTGCGTATTTTGCAGGGTTACAGGGAAAATGGAAAATCGCCATGATTCATATGCACTGTGTTGGTGACACATACTACAAAGAGGCTGCATTCAGAGCCTGGTACTACATGTAAATGCCCGGAAAGGTAGCGGCGGCATAAATGTTATCCAAGGACGGTTCAATCTCCACGAAAAACCTATCTAGTGCCATTAAAACCTAGATTTTGCAGATTGGGGCATTCATGAAGAGGCAGAGAAATACCAGCTAATGACTAAGGATTTCAACAATCAGTATTGAGGATTTCAAGCCTTAATCCATAGTTTTAAAGGCAAAGTACTGAATCGAAAATCCCGAGGATCACACAGGAGGTCTAGCGCGCAGAAAACAATGTAATCAGGGTTTCAAATCAGCAAAACGTTTCTTCCGGAGCACGGACATAGTACACATTATGGTTTCAGTATACATTGTGTCCAAGAGAAGTTTTTCCCCTCCTACAACAGTCCTAGGCTATCAGAAGCATTTGTTGCACAGTATGGCAGATCTTAGCGTCTTGATTCTATGTTTTTGTTCAATTCACCAGAAGTGCTACAGAGTACTGCAGCCAAGTACATCATAGACATACCGAAGTAAATGGAAGCCTGAGAAAACCACTCTTTCACCCAAGAGAGTGCCAGAGATCAATACACAAAATTTATGTAGAGTGGGCTTCGACCTTTCTTCCTCTTCTGAGTTTTTAATGCTGCATTTAATTTTCACCTACCTTCTCTGCTTCACTGGAGCTATAAATTCATGAAGAAACTCATTGTAAAGGTTGTTGATCAGTTATCAGAGAATTGCAAGTAGTTTATTTTGAGGCACAGTCTCTGTGTAAAGTTTTAAGATAGGCTGAGGAAGATGATTTCAGACTGAGTATTCGGTTGTTGGCAATGTTGTACTTGACTGGTATTGCTATTTAATATGACAGGCACATTTCTTTGGATCCTAATCTGAAGCAGCGGTGATGTTTTCCTATCTCTGTGTTTTAATTCATTTCATTTCGTTTCTACTGGCTTGCATCATAATATTGGCATAGGATTTACCCTTGTTAGGTACCCTATGTTTCTGCTCTCCTTGCCTTTGATGTTTTCTGCTATATGTGTTATCTAAGAATTGATTTCAGTTAATTTAACCAGTGTAGTGGATGTTATTGCCTGCTCTCTGATGTATGAATTAAATGTATCTGTTCTTAGATGTTTTTTGTTAAGGATTTAGCTGGAATATTTGGGAACACTGTTGATCAGAGTTAGCCCTTTCCACTAGGATCCTTGTGCGACCAACCGGTCTTTAACTTTGTGCCCTAAATCTGTGTTGTCTCCTTCACTCCTACCATTCCATATCAGACTAGCATCTTTGAGATCCTATGTTTTAGATGACTAGCCCAATTGAAAGCCTGCCTATTGATTAGCAAGAAAATCCTTTCCTGACTCCATTTCCCAATGGTTTTGAATTCTCCCTGGACTACTTCACCTCTGCCTTATTCCTCTTTTCTCGTCCTTGCCTTACATTGAACCCTTCTTTCCTGATAACCAGCAACCAAACAAACAAACCTTGTGCCTATAACTAGCCTAACATCTTAAAACTTTCAGCTTCAAAGACATAAAATCGTTGCTTATATAGAGAGATCCCTCTCTGGACCCAGGAGGGCTAGATCCTGAGGTCTGAAAGTGGTTTGATGTTGTCTCATCTTTTGGTCTTGCCAATCTGGCCAAAACATAGGAACCCCAACATAATGGTGACTCCACTGGGGACTGAGTATTTCTCACCTCACTACATCACAAGAGCCTCAGAAACCTAAAAACTCTGGTTAGGTTGGCAGCAAAACACTCCTATTCACACATCAATCTCTATACCATTTGTTGTGTTTTCCCCGTACTCTTGGACAGAGTCTGGAAAGGGCCAGGTAGCCTCCATATCTCACACTCTTTCAGAGGTGACATATCTAGTAAAAGCCCTCCCAGTCAATCTCTAGTTAGATTTTGTTGTGTTTGGAAGATATCCTTGAAAGAGGACATCTCATAAGCACTGTGGTGGACAGTGTACCCTCCAGAAGCATCTTAAACCCTCCACCTGGCGACTTCATAATTCCTAAACGATTTAAAGACTCCACTGGTGATCAGTATGCCTGCTGATTATCTTGGTATCACATAAGACTCCACTGGGAGAGCAGAAGCCCATTACAACATCAACCACAGTAGAAGTAACAAGTAGGGTTAAGCTGCTTGGTCAGGAAACAACATTCTGGCTTCAAGAACCATTCATACAAGAGCTTATCCTAACCCAGGCCCACCTGAAATAGTTGAAAACCCTGAGATTATCCTCAAGGGATCTCCTACACATAAACAATCAACTATTTCCAGCCACATCCACAGAGCCAACTCTACACCAGAAAACTTTACAGCTTTATCAAACCCACTTTTTGACCTAGGCACTCAAAATAGTTTGCCAAGAACTAGGTCATTCAGTGTTCTAGACCAGCCAGACCTTGAGTGTCCTGTTTCACCACCTCAAAGTGGTAAGCACCTTGGGAATAGACAGACCCCTCCATCTACACCACCTGATATACACTTCGTTCAGAACTTGGGGCTCAGTAACCATAAATCTGCTCATCAGCCTTCTGCTGGTCATAATATCCCCGTCATCCATATACCAGCTACCCAAGTCAACCCTTTACCTCATCAAAACATCATCATGGCAGCCTGGTATGCACCTCTGGTTTTACCTCAGCCTCTAGTACCCTTACCCAATGATTATCAATCAAAGATCCCACACTTCACTGCAAAAGAGTCTACCACAGCCCAACACCATGTAGATAGGATGGAAGATTCTTTTAACTACATGGAGATAGATGATGATACAGTCAAAATGAGAATATTTTCCCAGAGCTTAGGGGGTGATGTAAAGAAATGGTTTAAAGGCCTACCTCCGGGTAGCATTAATGATCTTCCATCTCTATATCAGACTTTCATAAACAAATGGGAGGCTCAGGCCAACCCTCGCCAAATCCTAGCACAATATATGAGCCTTAAGAGAAACGTAGGAGAGAGTGTTCATGATTACACAATGAGATTTAACATCATTTACAACGCTCTTCCTCCACACATGAAACCTCCCCAAGGTATGGTTCTAGCGAAATACCCCGAAGGCTTTGATGCTGACATGGCCTACCAGCTTCGGGAGAGAGATTATAACATGTTGGAAGACATGCAAAAAGGATCAGTGAGTGTAGAGGCTAATCTGATGGAGAAAAGAGAAAGATTGAGAGCTGAAAAAAGGGTAACATATAGAGATGAGAGTGTAGCTTCCACATCTGATCCAAATTATGACCGTTTATCTAAAAATGTGGAAAGGCTACAGCAAATGATGGAAAAAATGGTTGTCTCGGTCAGTAACCAAAACAGAAATCAAAACCATAACCATAACCAGAACTTTGGAAGAAACGGTACTACTCCCAACAGACAAAGAGAATCAGATTAGCAAGTTATTCCCCCATTCCAAGAGAACTTTCTTGATGAAGATGCGGGAATCATAGAAGAGTCTTAAGGGAACACAATAAACATGTTTGAAATAGAAGATTCAATCCATAACTGTTACACAGAGGAAGATCACTCCTCACCATCTTATTGGGATGAGGAATGGTTATAAACTGAGGATTTCAGGTTAGGATTTGAAAATGCCATGATGCAGGTCAGAGAACAATACGAACTTAGAAGAAAAAAGAGCCAAGAAAATCCCAAACCAAAAGCTTCCGAGGTCACCATCAAGAAAATACCTGAGAAAAATTCTAAAGCAATTGCTGAAAGTAACAAATCAGCAGCTGAGATTTCTGGAAAGAACAAAGAGAAAGACAACCAAAACACTGATACATAAGGTAAACCAACTAGCAACACTAGCACTGCAGTTAGCGCTCCTAATAAAACTGTCACGAACACTGTACATAAAGAGAATCATCACACTGACTCAGCCACTAAGGCAATGGTTAACCAAACAGAGTTGAACATTCCAAAGTGTCAGTCCACTTTCAATTTGGAGAGTGAGATTGCAAAAATTAAAATCTCTGTCCCACTCTCTGAGCTGGCCACTCAGGATGTATATAAAGGCCAAATTTTGAAAGCTTTAAATTTAGGTGAGAACAGTGACACTGTAAATCTGAGTGATGATCAACCTACCCTTCTGTTTGGCCCAAAGATAGAGGGAAATTTTCAGGAATGGGTAGTGCCACCTTTCTATATCAGTCTCAACATCCATGATAAGATTCTCCACAATGAAATGCATGATTCTGGGGCATCACACAACCTGATGCCTAAAGTAGTGATGGAAATATTAGGCCTGGATATAACCCGTCCCTACAAAGACCTATATTCATTTGACTCTAGCAGAGTAAAGTGTCTTGGCCTAATCAAATATTTATTTGTGATCCTTGCCCAGATTCCGGCAAAATGTATGGTCATGGATGTTGTGGTGGCAGATGTGCCACCCAAGTATGGCATGTTATTATCAAGATCATGGGGAGCCAAGCTGCAAGGGACAATGCAGATGGATGGGGCTTATGCCACAATCCCAATCTTTGGCCAACTTAGAAGACTGTACAGGGAAGCACAAATGAAATTTATGGTTAGTAGCCCTGAAAAGCCAGAAAATTCTCCTCTATACTCTGTACATACAGACCTAGATTCCTTTATCTTCTGCAATGATGAATCTTTTGGGGGACCAGAATCTGAAAACGTAGATACAAGCAAAGGTACACATGATGAAACAGAGCCAATGGACTTTAACATAATGGCTACCCTAGACTCAGAGGAGGAAGACGTTGAAAAATTTGAACAGTGCACTGAAACAACAACGCAAAGTGAACCAGAAATAGAATGCAATCAGCCAACTAGTCACCCCTCTGATTTCCACACCCATGAAGAAAAACAAAACAACCCACAGCCTAGTGCAGCCCCTATAATGCAACATAATGGAAAACTCAGCTGTAGGGAAGTAAACGACGACAAACCCGAGAATGAAGACTTATGGGAAATGAATTTCGATGGGTCATGCACCAAGAGAACTGTTGGGGCAAGAGTGTGGATACATAACGCAGAAAGTGGTTACGCAGAGAGCCATGCATGTAACCTACATTTCATATGTACAAACAATGTCGTAGAGTATGAGGCTCTTGTCCTGGGCTTGAACCTGTTGAGAAAATTAGGAGCCTGTAGGATAATTGTGCATGGGGACTCTGAGCTGATTATTAAACAGGTGAATGGTGAATACACAGCGAAACATCCTAGATTGAGATCTTACAGGAATGACACTATGGATTTATTGAAAACATTTGTTGAATATGAACTAGTGTTTGTTCCTAGTAGTAAAAATGTCATTGCAAACATATTAGCATGCTTAGCTAGTTCATACCCTAGGACTCCAAGCGACCAACAGATCATCATTCAGACCAAATTCAGACCTGCAGTGCTGGACAATGAAAAATATTGGCAGGTTTTTGAAGGAGATAAACAGATTGAAGATTTTTTGGTAGGCAGAAATGAGTTTGAATTTTCCGATTCAGACTCTAAGTCTGACACTAGCTGCCTAAGTGAAGAATCCTCAGACGAGGAAGAAACGCCTTGTAACATAGAAATAAACACTTTAAATGAACAGATTGGAAATCCAGACGAAAAATGCGAAAACGCAGATGGTGAAGAAGTAGAGGTGCTGCAGACCAAAGATAAGAACATACCTCGAGGTCTGGCCCCTTTAGAAGAACTTTTTGACTTTGATGATGTAGCAAAAAAACCCACTATAGAACATGTAGACTCTGATGTTGAGGAATGCAAAATAGGCACTAAAGATAAACCCAAGATGATCAAATTGGCTAAGTCCCTGCCTGCAAACATAAAAAAGAAATACATTGACCTATTCAAGGAATTTATTGATGTGTTTGCTTGGAGTTATGAGGACTTAAGGGCCTATGACACAAACATCATACAGCATAAGATACCCTTGAAAGAAAATCAGAAGCCCTTTAGACAAAAACTTTGCAGAATAAACCCAAAACAATTGCCCGCAGTGGAAAAAGAGATTAATAAGATGTATGAGGCAAGTATAATTGTGCTTGTGAGGTTCTCTAATTGGGTATCCAACCTAGTGGCTGTGAGCAAGAAGACAGGTGAGATCAAATTGTGTATTGATTTTAGAAATCTTAATAAAACCTCACTCAAAGACAATTACCCTTTGCCTAAAATGGAACATATTCTCCAGAGGGTAGTAGGCTCCAAAAGGATCTCCCTGCTAGATGGTTTTTCAGGTTACAACCAAGTCTTAGTAATCCCATAAGATCAACTCAAGACATCTTTTACCACTCCATGGGGTACCTTTATGTATGTAAAGATGCCTTTTGGATTTATGAACGCTAGTGCAACCTTCCAAAGAGCGATGGACATAGCCTTTTCAGATGAAATAGGACACTTCATTGTCATCTATCTTGATGACATAATAGTCTACTCTAAGACTGAGGAAGAACACCTAGAACACCTGAGAAGAGTGTTTGAAAAATGCAGAAGGTTTGGTCTGACACTAAATCCTAGAAAGACTGTATTTGGGCTACAAGAAGGAAAAATTCTTGGCCATATCATATCTGAGAAAGGGATTAGGATAGACCCACAAAGAGTTGAGGGAATACTACAAATCACACACCCGAGAAATATCAAAGAGTTACAATCATTTATTGGGAAAATCAACTTCCTCAGGAGGTTTATTCCCAACTTAGCTGAACACCTTAGGAATATGACTAGCATGTTAAAGAAAGGTGCAGGAGTTAAGTGGACTGTTGAAGCTAAGAAATCTTTCGAATCAGTAAAACTTGCACTCACCCAGGCTCCTGTCCTAATCAGTCCAGATTTCTCAAAAGATTTCCTGATTTTTTCATTTGCCTCCAAGCATACCATAGTTGCAGTCCTACTGCAGAAAAACCCAGAGGGAATGGAACAGCCATTTCTTTCTTCAGCAAAGCACTCAAAGATGCACCCTTGAAATACAACATTATGTAAAAATAGGCCTATGCTCTAATTAAGGCCTTGAAAGAATTTAGGGTGTACATACTGCATTCCCACACCATAGCCTATGTGCCAAATATAGTGGTTAAAGACATATTGTCCCAAGATCCAGATGGGAAAAGGGGCAAATGGATTGTTGTGATCTTAGAATACGACCTTGAGATAAAACCCACCAAACTAATTAAAGGTCAGGGCTTAGCTCAGCTAATGGCTGAATCAAATCTACAAGCCCTTGGTATTAACATGATAAATACCTTGGATTAGCAGCAGGGATCGCCTGATCCCACTCTTGAGGAGAAATTTCAGAGCTCTCCTTGGTATTCTGACATTTTGTATGTGCTTACACACCTCAATGCCCCTCCTGAACTATCAAAGACCAAGGCTAGATTCTTAAAGCTAAAAGCCAGGAGCTATTGCATAATGAATAACTGTTTATATTGGAAGAATCCTAACGGCCTATTTCTTAAATGTCTAACTGAAAATGAGGCAGAGAGGATTAAACAAGAATTCCATGCAGGAGAGTGTGGAGGCCACCTGAGCTGGAAGGCCACTGCGAACAAAATACTCAGAGCTGGCTACTATTGGCCCACACTCTTCAATGATATCCATAAGATGATAATTTCCTACCACAAATGCCAGATTTTTGAAGGCAAAAGAAAACTCCTCCCCTTACCTCTGCAACCCATCACTGTTGAAGGACCCTTTATGCAATTGGGCCTAGATTTCATATGGGAAATTCACCGTGCTTCTTCTGCACAACACAAATGGATCCTAACAGCCACAGACTACTTCACTAAGTGGATAGAGGCCATATCTACTAGGAATGCCACAGATTCAGTCATCATTAGGTTCCTAGAGGGTCATATCCTCTCTCGGTTTGGCTGCCTAAGGAAAATAATCACTGACAATGTTGTTGCTTTTGGATCCAAGAAAATGGTTGATTTTTGTCACAGGTATCAAATAGCACTCGGTCATTCAACTGCCTATTACCCTCAAGTTAATGGATTAGCTGAATCATCAAACAAGAGCCTAGTGATCATCATCAAAAAGCTGTTGGAAGAGAACAAAAAGTCATGGTATAACAAGTTAGTACATGCTTTGTGGGCTAACAGGCTTACAACAAAGAAATCCATTGGCATGTCACCTTATCAGCTGGTCTATGGGACAGAAGCAGTGTTTCCTACCAGCCTTGGAGTACCAGTGATCAAGCTGGTCCAAGAGATACAAACAGAAGAAGACAGCATGGTGAGGAGAATAAACCAGACAATTCATCTCCAACAAACAAGGGAAGAGGTCTATAATAGAGCAATGAAAGTTCAGGAGAACATAAAGAAATTGTTTGACAAGAGAACTAAAGCCTCTGATTTCAAAATCGGAGATAAAGTTCTGAAGTGGGACTCAAGGAGAGAGGAAAAAGGAAAGCACAACAAGTTTGACAGTTTGTGGCAAGGTCCCTACATCATCCAGGCCACTGTGGGTCCAAATGAATTCTTTCTACAAGAATTAGATGGTATAGAACTGTTTGGGGGTCCTGTCAATGGCAGGATGCTCAAACACTACTTCTGCTGATTTCCGATTTCCAGTTTCCATTTCCATTGTATATACCATTGCAGTGTTTTCCTTTCAAAAAAAAAAAAAAGAGAAAGAAAGGAGAGGTTCAGACATGCTCAAACCATGAACCTCTGAAATGCAAAGGATTGGCTCTAATATGATCAAAACCTGAGCCAAGGAAATTGAAGATAGCTGGCCCAAACATGCCCAAAATCTGGACCAGCAAAGAAGAAGAAGAATCAGCTCTAACAAGCCCAAAACCAGAGCTGAAATGAAGAAAGAAAGTGACTCTAACAAGCTCAAAACTTGAGTCACAGAGAAAGAAGGATACATCAAGCTTCAGATTTCGAGCCTTCACAGTTTTGTTTTCAGTTTTCTGCAAATTTCTGTCCATGAGCAACTGTCTTTATGCCTTGGATCAACAGCAAACTAGACTGTCTAATCCTAGTTTGACTATTTTTTAATTTCTGTTGTAGAATATAGAGAAGAAATCTGCTGGACAGTTTAATCCCAGCAGATATTAGATTAGGTAAAGAAACATATGAGACCAAAAGTCTAATCTGGTCTCATGGAGTAATAAGGGTAGATTTAGAATAGGTTTATTTTCTGTTATAAAAATAAATGATGTAAAGGGTCTGCTAGTTCAAATGCACCCTAGAAGAAAAAATGCTAGGACTGTAGAATGGGTAGGTAGAATGATTGGGAAAGTTTTTCTGCTGAATTGATGTCTTCACAATTGTGGTAGCTGAAAATCAAGGAAGAAATATGGCTCAAGCAACAGGCATCTGGCCTACACCAAAGATCACTTTCTGAATTCTTGACTCCTTCAAGAAGAAGCCATCCCCATGTGGAGCCACTGTTAGCCCCCTATGAATTTTTGACAAGCGAAACGGGGGGCTAAGTTGTTTTCTGAGCTTTCAAGGAATGCATTTCCCCTGCAAACACATCATCCTTGAAACCTCTTTTATGCCCTCTACCCATTGATTATTTCCCTCTGCTGTCCTTATGTCAAATAGCCTCTCTGATTGAAAAAAATGGTACTCCAAAAGGCCTTCATTTTCCCTTGAACCCCTGCAGAACCCCCCATTTTGACCCTTGTTTTTCCCTTGTCAAATTCCCCTCTAATCCCCTAAATCCTCCCAAAATCCCCTTTAAACCACGCATCTTCCCTTGGTTTAGCCAAGAGACCCCTTTATCTCTCTATCGTTACCCATTTTGGCTTTTAATTTCATTTGAAATGGGCCAAAAACCATGTTTTCTATGTAATTGGACCTTAGCCCCTTTCGGCCTAGCCCCCTGTACATTTCCCTCCACATGACCCAGTGCCATGACCAGGCGCCAAGGCGGAGAGCGCTTATTTCATATGTTCACTAGGCGCGTTTACAGCCGTTTATCTAAACAGAATGGACGGCGATCACTGCCCCCGCAGCATCCATCGTTCAACCTGTTCACTGCTTGATCGAAGATCCACCGTTTGTTTGCTCGATGATCCGACGGTCCACAGTGTGCTCGCCCCGGTGGCCCCCACGCCAACGCGCCCGCTCGAAAACCGGCGGTATCCATCGCACCACCTTCCGAGGGCTGGCAGTATTTTCATTTTCGGAGCAATTTCATACATCATCCGACACGTCGCATCGTTACAGCAGGAAAACCACCCTCCCATCGCGCGTTAAATTTCGCCCATGGATGCGGAGTGATATGCACAATCGTCGTCCGATCCAGAGCTGCCCATCCGATGGTTGTCACTCCATGAAGCTGCGCACGCGATAACCCATGGCCACTGTACCCCTGGCCCACTGTCCATTGCCCTCCGACGTGTTTCCCACCGTCGATCTCCATTGAAGATCGGACGGCCCATATTTATTGTCAATCCCACCGTAACCCCGACCCGCCTCGTCATATGTCCACGTGTTTTGGTCACATTGTCGTCCGTCCTTTTATATATCCCATTCAAAGGTCGAATTCAAAGGTTTTTTCATTTAATTTTCCATCCACGCCACCTTTTTACTATATTTCCCACTTCTTTCACCACACTGCAGGTCTTCCACAACATTTTTCGCCATCTAACCAGTCTGCATAGTCAGTCTTACCGCCCCCCCATTGCGTCCACCACCTCCATTGTTTTTTTAACTTGTTTGCGTATTTTGCAGGGTTACAGGGAAAATGGAAAACCGCCATGATTCATATGCACTGTGATGGTGACAAAGACTACAAAGAGGCTGCATTCAGAGCCTGGTACTATAGGGAAATGCCTGGAAAGGTAGCGGCGGCATAAATTTTATCCAAGGACGGTTCAATCTCCGCGAAAAACCTATCCGGCGCCATTAAAACCCAGATTTTTTATATTGGGACATTCATGAAGCGGCAGAGAAATACCAACTAATGACCAAGGATTTCAACGATCAGTATTGAGGATTTAAAGCCTTAATCCAGAGTTTTAAAGGCAGAGTACCGGATCGAAAATCCCGAGGATCACACAGGAGGTCTAGCGCGCAGAAAAAAATGTAATCAGGGTTTCAAATCAGCAGAACGTCTCTTCCGGAGCACGGACACAGTACACATTATGGTTTCAGTATACATTGTGTCCAAGAGAAGTTTTTCCCCTCCTACAGCAGTCCTAGGCTATCAGAATCATTTTTTGCACAGTATGGAAAATCTTAGCGTCTTAATTCTACGTTTTTGTTAAATTCACCAGAAGTACTACAGAGTACTACAGCCAAGTACATCAGAGACATACCAGAGTAAATGGAAGCCTGAGAAAACCACTCTTTCACCCAAGAGAGTGCCAGAGATCAATACACAGAATTTATGCAGAGTGGGCTTCGGCCTTTCTTCCTCTTCTGAGTTTTTAATGTTGCATTTAGTTTTCACCTACCTTCTCTGCTCCACTGGAGCTATAAATTCATGAAGAAACTCATTGTAAAGGTTGTTGATCAGTTATCAGAGAATTGCAAGTAGTTTCTTTTGAGACACAGTCTCTGTGTAAAGTTGTAATATAGGCTGAGGAAGATGATTTCAGACTGAGTATTCAGCTATTGGCAATGTTGTACTTGACTGGTATTGCTATTTAATATGACAGGCACATTTCTTTGGATCCTGATCTGAAGCAGTGGTGATGTTTTCCTATCTCTGTGTTTTAATTCATTTCATTTCGTTTCTACTGGCTTGCATCATAATATTGGCATAGGATTTACCCTTGTTAGGTACCCTATGTTTCTGCTCTCCTTGCCTTTGATGTTTTCTGCTATATGTGTTTTCTAAGAATTGATTTCAGTTAATTTAACTAGTGTAGTGGATGTTCTTGCCTGCTCTCTGATGTATGAATTATATGTATCTGTTCTTAGATGTTTTTTGTTAAGGATTTAGCTGGAATATTTGGGAACACTGGGGATCAGAGTTAGCCCTGTCCACTAGGATCCTTGTGCGGCCAGCCAGTCTTTAACTTTGTGCCCTAAATCTATGTTGTCTCCTTCACTCCTACCATTCCATATCACACTAGCATCTTTGAGATCCTATGTTTTAGATGACTAGCCCAATTGAAAGCCTGCGTATTGATTAGCAAGCAAATCCTTTTTTGACTCCATTGCCCAATGGTTTTGAATGCTCCCTGGACTACTTCACCTCTGCCTTATTCCTCTTTTCTCATCCTTGTCTTACATTGAACCCTTCTTTCCTGATAACCAGCAACCAAACAAACAATCAAACAAACAAACCTTGTGCCTATAACTAGCCTAACATCTTAAAACTTTCAGCTTCAAAGACATAAAATCATTGCTTATATAGAGAGATCCCTCTCTGGACCCAGGAGGGCTAGATCCTGAGGTCTAAAAGTGGTTTGATGTTGTCTCATCTTTTGGTCTTGCGAATCTGGCCAAAACATGGGAACCCCAACAGAACTAAAGGAAGCAGCTTGGAATCTACAACCGGATAAAGCTCTGGGACCATATGTTTTTCCTATAGCCTTCTATAGAACCTTCTGGAAAATCATTAAAAAGGATATGTTCAAAATGGTCAGATATGTAATGAGAAAAGGAAATATTGGAGGATACACAAATTCGACTTTCTTGGCCTTAATTCCAAAAGATCCCCGTCCTTCTACTCTAAACTACTTCAGACCCATATCCCTCTGCAATAGCTCCTACAAAATCATATCCAAAATTATAGCTGGTAGGATGAAACCCCTTCTCCCGAACCTTATCACTGAAAATCAAGAAGGTTTTGTTCCCAACAGGCAGATAGTGGATAATATCATTTTAGTTCAAGAGGCTATTCACACCTGTCTCAAAAACAACGAAAAAGGATTTGTTCTAAAAATGGATATGGAAAATGCCTTTGACAAAGTGAATCTGTCCTTTATTGCAGATGTTTTAAGAGCATTTGGATTTTCAGAAGAATTTTTTGAACTAATTCAAGCTTGCACAATGGGCCCATGGATATCCCCACTCATCAATGGAAGGCCGTGCAAATTCTTCCAAAGCTCAAGGGGCTTAAGACAGGGATGCCCTTTATCCCCATTCCTCTACATCATAATGGCAAATTCTCTCAGCAGAAATTTGGAACATTTCATAAGAAACTCCACCCTAACAGGCCTATCCATAGGCAGAGGCACTAAAATAATAAACCACTCTTTGTTTGAAGATGATACTCTCTAATGGGAGGAGCATCCTGCATAGTGGCAAAAAGATTCAAAGCCATTTTGGAAAGCTTCATGGAGGTCTCTAGAGGCTTGATCAACAACGGAAAAATTTGCTTGTACAGTTGGAATACCCCCATAAGAACCCTGCAGAAAATGTCACAAATTCTTAACATCACCTGTCAAAACAACTAGAATCATTTTCAATACTTGGGGCTGCCAATTAGCAAGAAAAATATGAAAAACGAGATATGGAGCAAATATGCTGAAAAAATGAAAGCAAAAATCAGGGCTTGGGGAATGCTCTGGCTAAACCAAGCAGGAAGAATCATGTTAATAAAGTCCATTCTAGCAACTCTGCCTTTATATCAATTTTCCCTTATATCGACTCTTGCAAGCATTCACAAACAAATGGAAATAATTATCAGAAATTTCCTATGGTAGGGAGGGAAAAGAGAAAAAATAAATTCAGCCTAATTAATTGAAAACAAGTAACAGCTACATACAAACAGGGGAGCCTATCCATAAAACTTCCAGGATTGATGAACACAGCACTGGGAAGTAAAATAACTTGGAGGTTCCTAATAGGGGAAAAATTGTGGTGGAAAGCTGCCCTAGAAGAAAAATATCTCAATGGTCCAAGGTCCACAATTCTGGAAAGGAATTCCCCGATAAGGCCCTACACTCAGATATGGAAAGCCATCATCAATGCAACACAATTCATCAAAGAGCATATAACCATGAGACTGGGAAATGGGGAGCAAATAAACATCTGGAACGACAATATAATGGGGCGCCCACCCCTAGGGACCAACACAAGCATAAAGGACTTAAAACAGTGGATGACAAAAGAAGGCCTCCACAAGCTGAGTAACATCTCCACCTGGGAGATAAATGGGAATGTAAAAAATGGAGCACCCCCAATATTCCATCTGATCTAACTGATAAATGGGATAAACTAATTTTCTTATTAGTAGGAGCCGCTCCAATAGACCAAAACAAGGATGATATCCACATATGGGAACCAACAGGAGGAGATTATACAGTCAAAACAGGATATCAAAAACTTTATGAGAAGCAAAATAAGCAAGACTGGAAATACTGGAGATCAACATGGAAGGTAGAATCCCTCCCCAAAATAAAAAAAAAATTATGTGGACTTTATTACACAATAAATCATTGACTGCAGAGAACTTAAAAAGAAGAGGAATAAGTGGACCATCTCAATGCCCTTTACGTAGAAAGGCGAAAGAAATAATTCAACATCTTTTTCTGGAGTTCTCTTTTTCAAAAAAATGCTGGGAGGAAATGGTGATACCCATAGCAGCAAATATAAATTACAATGTCCCGTTAAATCAATTTATAAGCAGATGGAAAAGCAGGTATCCATACTCCCTCAAAAACAAGCAAACAATCAAGAGACTCTGGAACAACCTACCTTTGTTTCTATGCTGGAAATTATGGCTAGCTAGAAACGGAGCAATTTTCAAGGACACTACTCCAACAGTAAGTAAAATTAAGTCAAAATCTTGGGGACTTATGGTGGAATTATTCAAAGCAAAAGAGGCCAAATGAATTAGCATCATCCAAATCCAAGAAGAAGAAAGGAATTGGATAAGCTTCGCCGCAAACAAGATCAACCAAACTCCTCAAGTGAAAAGCACAACAAGGCATCAAAACTGGAAAATACGGAAATTCGAAGAAGAATTTCAAGTCTAGGTAAAGAATCTTAAAAAAGCATGCCTCTTTTTTTATGGGGCTTCAAAAAAGAACCCATGTCGGGCAAGAACTGGAGGAATTATAATGCTACACAATCAGTCAATACAGACACATTACAACTGGGGCCTTGGACAGATGACAAAACAACAAAGAAGAGGCATATGGGCTTTGGCTCGAACTTAAAATTATAAAAGAAAAAAAAATCAATGAAGCCATCATTCTGGGGGACTTAGTTATCATTATTAAGGCAATGGCAACGGACTCGCTTCCAGAAAATGCAGGGCTAAACCAAATCGTAAAGAGAGCACCAAAAATATCAAGGCAGATTGGTAGAATAGAATTTTTTCACATTCTATGGAAGAACAACAAACTAGCAGATGAACAAGAAAATAGAGGAGTAAATCAAAGTGTTGGACAAGCACAGATTGGAGAAATTAATATTAAAATCCCTATCCCTTAATCCATCCTTTTATTCCATGATGCACAACACCCCAACAATTTCAGACCAAAATTTCAAAGCAGTTCTCAAAATTCCCTTTGAAATTATAGCCATCCCCAAAGCTATCATCATTATTCAATTCGAATTCCCCACCAAACTTCAGGACAAAGATGAAATATTCGACAGCTCCTGCAAAATCTATGGAATGATTACTCTCTGGAGTTCTCCTTTCCATGGAATCACGCTCCACGTGATCGCCCTGTATCTTTTCCTCCACACTTCCCTTCAAATTTCGTGCTCATGTCTGTTATTTTCTCACCTCTCTTCTGCGTTGCTTACTCTCCATAAGCAGCTCTCTCCTTCTGCTTCGTTTACTCTCCTCACCCTATGTTTTTTCCCATGCACCTTCCTTATTCCTCCCTTGCTCACCACCTCCCTTTTCTCTTCTCACCATATCCATACAAGATTTTTCCTCGCTTTATCTTCCTCCATCGTGATCGTTGTTCCTTTTGTAGTGTTGTTTCCAACCCTTGTGAACTGGGCGCCCTCCCCTTATTTGTTTTTTACTCATCTTTTTCACCAGTGTTTGTGCTATTCAGCCATTAGAAAGTGGATTTCGTTATTAAGAGCTTTTCTGGAAAAGCGCAGTTCAGCATTTAGTAAGAGGCTCCTTTCTTTTTTAAAGAGAGCTTTTAAGAGTAAGACGGAAAATCAGCTGTGGGAATTAGAAAAGAAAGAAGGAGCAGTCAAGCCTTACATAGACAACAGAGGAAAGAAAAATATGGACCCTATGGATAATAGAGCATGTGCATTCTGCAAGTCACACCAAATTGTGATTGAAAGTCCTAGAAATCAGATGCTGCAAGACAAAGAAAAAACTA
Organism: Pinus albicaulis; assembly: GCA_034641835.2. Taxonomy (NCBI): domain Eukaryota; kingdom Viridiplantae; phylum Streptophyta; class Pinopsida; order Pinales; family Pinaceae; genus Pinus; species Pinus albicaulis. The sequence goes on along the minus strand of CM076579.1, from coordinate 1,686,595,813 downwards.
AAGCAGAAATGGCATATATAAGATCTCAATGGAACGCATGCAACGAAGTAATAAGGGACCTGAGGAAAAATTTCAGTCATCTACAAGAGTCAATAAAAATAAAAAAATAAAGGGATTTGACCAAATTCAAATCATTTTTCCCTCCAACAAATATAATAAAATATTCCATAAAATTTGGATCTATATTTGGTTAATAATATTTTAATTATGCACCAATATCTAGACTAACTCAATATTTTGTTATAAATAGAAGGGTTTTTCCATTCACTCACTACCTTTTGTGGCCTAAAGATCACTTTGGATGTATACCTTTGGTCTGACTTTGATCCTCCATCATTGTCATATTTTGCTACCATTTTTCTTTTGAGCTCCTTTTGAGTTCCATTTTTCATCTGGGTTTTCTACACCATCAAGGGACAGAAATCTTAGATCTGAAGTGCTGAGGACTTACAAGAACCCATCCCATTGAGGGGGAATAGTAACATCTTTCTATGTTCCCTTCCCAGGTGTCAAAAAATACAACAACTCTTTAAAAATATTCTTGTCTTGTCTATTGGATGCATGGAACAACTCTTACTTTTACTTACTGTTTAATGCCTTTTACTGCATAGATCTAGATTTTGTAGCATTTATCTTGGTCAACTAACTTCATATCTAAAGAAATTGGCAGCCATCCTTGATGTTTGGTTTGTTTGTTATGCACATCTAAAGTTAGCATTTTTTCGTACTCTTGCGATTAATATTCATACTAATAACTGGCGACTCCACAAGGGTTTATGATTACGACCTCTGTTGCTTTTCAGATCCCTGCATGACCAACTGCTTCAAACCCTAGTATTTCTCTTCAGCTTCTTGTTTTGCTTTTCTTGATGTTGTTTTTAACCTTTAAAACCCTAAAACATTAAAAATTCTAACTTCCGTGTGTTTTCGGACCTATTGCATAGGTGATAGGCATCAGCGGCAGTTGAGACGAAATTTTTTTCTGAAACTTGCTCCCAAGAGTGTCGGAAGTGCAGGTCACACTTTTTGCGCCAAAACCTACGATCTGCAGCTTCAGGGCGCAGAAAACAAGCCAAAACCTGCGACCTCTGCAGAAAACAAGTCAGAAACTGTGACTTGAAGTTTTTGCGGGAATTTTTCTGAGATTTTTCTGCGTTTGTCTGGGCCTCTATTCAGGGTTGTCTGACCTTCATCTCCACCCATTTTGGACCTGTACTTGCTCTTTTGTACTCATCAAAGTTGGAAACTAGTCCCCTAGGGCTTCAGTACCCTCCACCTTTCTAGGAGGAGTTTTAGCTACAGCAGGTCGTCTGAAATTTCAGTGTGTTCAGCCATTTTTCAGATCTGATCCCTTACCTTCAGATCCACTTCACATTGGTTATTCATCAATCCAAAACGCCTCCTTTTAGTTTTTTTGGGTCTTCCTCTATGGTCCCCTCCGTTTCCCTCTAGGTTGTAGCCTTTCGCCATCTCATTTACAACAATTTTCCCTCTGATTTTTTGTTATTTTCTACACCTATTTCCAGCAGATTTGACCTTTAGATCTTTGCCCCTCCCAACTTTAGATCTATTGGCTATTTTGGTGTGTTTTAACTAGATTTTTGCCAACCCACGGACTAGTTGCTGAGAAGCCTGCCTCCTTGGGTTTATATTAATGCATAATTAGTTGTTTATTTTTTATTATTTCAGTTACATATACTGTTATCGGCAGGTTTATTTACAGTTAAACAACACACTTTTTCTTTTTATCTACAAACGTCTGGGTTTAAAAATTAAAATTTACACACTTAACACACACCCCCTAAGTGAAGAATAGCTTGGTTAACACCGCCAGGCAAAGACTGTAACATTGTAATCAATTGATCCTGCACATTTATGCCCTTGTTTCTACATTGTAATCATTTGATCCTGCACCTCCTTGCCCTTGTTGGTCTCTCTTCCCTTTGTGTTGTGTTTGTGCTTTCATCATTGCGCCCCCAAGTCGTTTATCTCGAAGACTTCTTGGCCTTCATCCTCAGTTTCCATTAGGAAGACTTACTCCTCCACGTAGCATTCGAGTTAGTCCTCCTCTGAGTTTGCATTCCGACTCCTCTTCTGGTTCATTGGGTTCCCCTTCTGGTTCCATCCCCAGTTCTCCCCCTGTCACCTTCACCATGTCTGGTTCAAGACCTAACGCTGGTGGTAGCCCCGACCCTAATGCTGGGAATACTACTAGTGGGACCGCAACAGGAACTATCTCAGCTGCTCCCTTGCTCCCTTATATGGCAAGCCTCAGTCTTCCCGATTTTAACCAATTGATCAATGACCCTATACGCCATGACGTTGATTGGCCTGCTATGCCAACCAAGCTCCCTTCTGACATCCCCAAGTTTGAAGGTCTTGCTAGAGAAGATCCTACAAACCATGTTTGATCTTTCCACATGTGGTGTTCGTCTAACTCCATTACCGATGACTTTGTCCGTCTTCGGTTGTTCTAACGTACGCTTACTGGCGAAGCTTCTAAGTGGTATCTTGATCAGGCATCCTCCCCTCATACCACCTTTGTGACTCTTACTCGGGCTTTTTTTGTCTTATTTCCAGCTTCCCCTTCGTTATGACACTGGTACCGAACTTTTTACTTCTTTCCATCAATCGTCTGCGACCCGCCTATCCAATCATGTCCAGGAATGGCAGAGAAGAAAGAGCCTATGTCTAGCCCCTACCTTTGAAGACCATGTCTACATGGATTGGTTCCTTAGATCCCTTTTGCCTGCTATCAGCAAAGATGTTGCATCGCATTTCCCTCAAACCGAAGAAGTCGCTCTCTAGATTGCGTTAAAATATGACCTGATCTATTTGAGATAGTCCCTCATTTATGATGCATACTAAAGTTTAGGGATTGGTTTGGTTTGTTGGAGGATGTTGAGATATTCTCTCAACCTCTCTCTCTAAGATTAGAATTAGTTGGATTTGATTTCAATAATATATATGTATGTAATGTCTATTAATTATGAAGTGTGCAATAATAAAATCTATTATTTTGTGTATATCTCTGCTCTCATAATTTATAATATGGTATCAAAGCTGGTTCTAGCTTGATTCTCTCACGGGAAAGCCAGGAAAATGTGAGTTTCTAGACAATCGATTCTCTGTACATAAGCATGAGAGTGAAGTGTTATATGTTTATAGTTGATCGGTATTTATAGAATTTTTCCAATGCAGCGTGGTGATGGAAATTCTTGTAAAGAGGCTTTGCCATTCAATTATAATGTTTTCTTCTTTTAAACAAATTTCAACGTCCAGCTTTTTCTAGGAATTCGGTTGTGGCACGCGACGGTGACGTGAGTGTCGTTTGCATCGCTGTATTTTTTAAGAGTCCAACTGTCCTTTTACATTTTCACACAAAGACGTGCAAAATATGATTTGCCGCATACGATTTTTTTAAGGTGAATCATGAAATCATGAAAGACCTGGATATGATTGGCGTCGACAGCCCTCGAAAGGAGGAAAAATATGGTTATCAAGGGTTCTCTGCTCATGTTATTCTGGGTTAACGCATGAGAATCGATCCCAAGCATCCCGTGAAGCCCAAGTTCGGTCTGACTATCTTCATTCAACAAATGTCGTTCTGCAGCAAAATCCGAGGTGTTAAAATGCTGGTGTCAGGGGGATTCACTCACACAGAAAGGCGGTTGTATCAATTGATGTTCGCTGACCGTGAATACGAGAAATTGGAGGCTGCAATTCAAAGAAGAGCATCCGAGGGCATGAGACTGGAATTCTGCACCGACGATCGAGTTGGGCTTCTATCGGATGTGACTCGCATATTTAGAGAAAATGGGATGTCAATTACAAAAGCAGAGGTGTTGACGCGGGGTGATAAGGCAGCCGATGTCTTCTATGTGACTAATGCAGCTAGAAACCCTGTTGATATTAAGACTATTGAAGCAATTCGCTAAGAAATTGGACTAACAATCTTGCAAAGAAGATCCTATGTATATAAAATCTCGTCCAAGGGAACCTGCCCTCTTTACCTGGGTCACGTTTCATTTGCAAGATCAGCAAGGAGATTGCCTCTGCCACAGATCGTCACGCTAATGATCCCACTGCCTACCAAGATGTGGGTGATCTTGAACACCCAGAGGATAGCGAAATCAAGGAAAAGGATGGTGCAGAGAGCAAGAAGGGTGATTTTTCAAAATAATTTTATGTCTGGGCTGGTGGTTTCTGATCTGCCCAGAATGCGTTACAATGAAGCGAAGCAAGTAGCAAATTTGATTGAGAACAACGGTGGAGCATTATTCATGGGAGAAGTTTATGGAGTGTGTAGCTTGTTCATATGTAGAATTGTCGATTTTTTGTTGTAAGATTTGTTTAGTGCAGAACCAATTATTGAATAGATTTACATAATATAAATTAGTCATTCTCGACGTTCTTCGGTGCCGAGAGAACAATTGGCTAGTTTGATTGTGTGAATTTGTTATAAGTTGATGGGTCTTGTTGTGCTTTGGGCTTCAAGAGCGTCAACTACAGGTTACAGTGTGAGATCCATTTGTGTAAAGGTCACTTTGTAAGATTGATCGTTGATCATATTCTGTACCTAGAATATTTTCCTATAGACTGTTGAAATTTATTCTTCGAGGTTATTTCACATATGGAAAAATTTCCATATGGTATTTCAGTGTCGAGACTCTTCTTTGGGGGTTTCAAGAATCTTTAATCTTAGAAGCTCAGCATTGATGGTCAGAAGCAGGTGTACTTTAAATGGGTTGAAAGGTAAGCTCGAAGATGTGGAGAAAGAAAGAGCAGAATCCAGAAGACCGCAGAGTGGGTAGAGTTGCTGATGAAGACCAACCAGACAAAAACAAATACAAATTTTGTAAATTGTGATCTCAGTATTGTAAGTTTTCTGTAATGTAGGCATTAAGGGGGGGTGTTTGAGATAATGCCTGATTTATGATGCATACTAAAGCTTAGGGATTGGTTTGGTTTGTTGGAGGATGTTGAGAGATTCTCTCAACCTCTCTCTCTAAGATTAGAATTAGTTGGATTTGAGTTCAACAATATATATGTATGTAATTTCTATTAATTGTGAAGTGTGCAATAATAAAATCTATTATTTTGTGTATATCTCTGCTCTCATAATTTCTAATATGATCTACCCTCAATCTCGTTATGCTTATATCGTCTTACCTGATCTCCCTAGACCTGGTGGTGCCAACACACCGGGGGCATCCCATGCTGCCAACGGTATCGTTGGAGCTCTTTCTCATCCATATGCTCATCCTCCCATGGGTTATGGTTTCCCTCAGGGAGGGACCAGCTCCTCCAGCACTTTTCCCCCTCCCGGTAGCATGTATCCAGGATACGGCATGCCTCCTCCTTTTGCCCAACCTGTTTACCACAATGTTACCCAACCTCCTTATTATCCATATCCGCAACCTAGTGCTCCAGCCCCTCAAGCATTAGCACCACCGCCTCTCTTGCCTTCTCAACCCCCGCAACAGCAGCCACCGCCCCCCCAGGGGCAGCTGTATGCACAGCAGGGCGAGACTAATCCTTATACTTCCAAAAAGAAGAGGAAAGGCACCTAAAATAAATCTGCCCCCGGTAATCCTGGACCTAATCCCCAAGGAAATGCACCTAACACTGCCAACCAACAACAGGGCACTCAACCCAAGCAGGACAGGCATGTTCGTACAAACAAGCCTTGTTCTTGTTGCGGTGTTTATGGTCATTACACCCACGATTGTCCTCTTTTACCACAGATGTGGCAGATGTGGGACTCTCAAGAAGCATCGCGAGGAAAACAATATTTCCCTTCTGTTCCTCCCAGTGTTGCACCTAGTCAATCAGTTTTGTTTACTAATCCTTTCCCTCTGTAAGGATTTGTGGCTACCCCACCTCCAAAATTTTAGGCGGCCACTCAACCTCCTCCATCTGGTACCTCCGATTACCATATTCTCATGATGAACTCTAACCAACCCATTACCATTGACCTCAACCTTCAGACTTGGTCCCGTCAGTACAACAAGCCTCCCGTTACATCGGCCCCCGAGCCCCCTTCTTCAGGTTCTACAAAGCCTCTTTCAACAACCAATGGTCCTTTATAGATCCCCCAACCTAAGACGGAGGTTCATACCAAGATCCCCAAGGGATCATTATGTCGAACCGCTGCTTCTGGAAAATTTTCCCATTCGTATAGTATAGTAGATGATTTGGCGCAATCTCCTACTTCCATCTCAACATTAGAACTCCTCCATTAATGCCCTTCACAAAAAAAAGCTCTACTATTTGCCATGGGAATTGTAGATCCTTTAGATGATTGTTTTATCGTCTTCGATGTTGACCGGTCATAACATCCTACCCTTCCTGCTTCTACCGCCTTCCAAATCCCCGTCAAGATCCGGAACGCCAACGTTTCCCATTGTATCATTGATGAGGGGGCATCCACCTGTGTGATGTCTACTTCGATCTGGAAGCAACTCGGATCACCTGATTTGGACCCTTCCACTATCACCCTCCGAGTGTGGGATGGCCACTCCTCCAAGCCCATTGGCATGTTCCGTAATTTTCCTATCACTCTTATGGGCAAGACTGTTTGTGTTGACGTAGAAGTCATTGATGCCCCCGTAGATTAAAACATTCTATTGGGTCCTAGCTACACATATGCGATGTCTGTTGTACCATCTATGGTTCACTGCAAGATGTCATTTCCCCATAATGGAAAGATAGTCACCATTGACCAATTGACATATTACGAACCGAAGTCTCAGACCTCCCCTGATTCCATCATATCTTCGGTGGCTAGTAAGCAAACTGTTGAACCTTTGACTAGTGTCTCAATCGAAGTCTAAAAAGACTCCTCTTTGCTTGGTTCATTCCCTGGTCTTCCTCCTCCTGTCTCTGATCCCAACTCATCGAATGTTTGCATGATGCAATCGTCTCGGGCCTCCCTCAAGTGGCCCACTTTGGCTAGTCAGCAGCCTCGACCTCCGCAACCTACTCCTAGCACTTCAATTCAGCCTTCTGGACCCCCTCCTCTTGGCCCTTATCTACAGTTGGTATCCATGAGCCTCTCTACCCTCCTGGAATGGTTCCTCCTGGCCCTAACCACCTCGAAGATGTCCCGCCTGGCCATTTCCCCTTTGGTCAGGTACTGTTCCTAGCTCCCCCTCCCAAAGTGTTCTCGATACCTGTTATGGCTACCTTATCCCTTCCTAAGCTGACCCTGGGGATCCCTGTCTGGTACATTGATCCCCCAGCTGCTACCCCGCCTGGTCAGCCCAAACCTTATATTTCTTTGACCCCAGTCCAACCGGTCCCCATGACCCCTTCCTCTGCTATCGTGCCTTAGCCACCTCAACAGAAACCTCCTCCAATTGCAATAGCTTCAGGTGAGGGGGGGAAATCTCACAAGAAGACGCCTAAAGACAAGGTTGCCCCGACAAACCATGCTCCTCCTCAACCTCCAAAGCGTACACCTCATGTGCTTTGTGTGATATTGTCGGTCATGCCACCCATAATTGTCTTGAATTGCCTCGTCTCAAGCCCATGGTTAATGTCGCGTTCCCTGAGTCGACGGTCCTGGAAACCTCTTTTCCTTCCTCGGCTGCAGCCAAGAACCCCAATACTACTCACACCAACCACCCATGTGCTTTGTGTGATCTCCATGGGAATTATACCCACCTCTGTCCCCACCTCAAGGACTTTCGCACCTCTCTAGCAGTAGTTCTCCAATTCGAGGCAAAGCGCAATGAGTCCACCACTCCCTTATTTGCGTGTTTTGCTTCAACAGAACCAGAGGACACATCCACTCCTATTGAAATTCCCCCTCCGAATGTCTAAATAACAGAGTCTTTGGCCACTGTCCACTACCTGTCATCATCTATGAGATCCTCGATGGAAGACCCCCCTGGGCCTTCCCCTTTTGTTTCGCCTGACCTATCTTCAATGATCACCTTGGGTTCAACATCGATGGATCCTTCATCTACTTGTTTTTCTGTCACCCCTTGTGACGATGCGCATGTGAACCTATCTTCTCATGATGATGAGTCAGGTAGCTTCACTGCGTCAGGTGGTCTTTCTTCCATTAGTCACCCCATCTTCTATCACGATGACGACATTATGGAAGTAATCACCACCCCTAACTTTATCTATCCCCCCTTACATCGAACCCCTGCATTCGAACCACATACACCTTGTGGCCATTACATTGACACCCAATGTTTGGGTAAGGGGGCACCCATATTTGAGAGACCAGGAGAAGCAATTCTCCACAACTCTCCTAGTGTATCTGGTCATGTCGACTCTAGTACCCTTATTCTTCCCCATTTAGAAGAACCTATAGAGTTCCATATCACTTCAGATCACTCTAGGGATGATACCCTCATTATTCCTTCATCTTACATCAGCAACCCAGTCCCCTAGACATTGTTGTTGACCAACCTATGTATTTTCTAGGAGAGCACCATTTCATTATCTCCAAATCCACTCTTTTGGATAGTGACACCATGTATGCCAACCCAAAAACTTAAGTACATTTTATTCATATATGCAGTACCAAAAGAGATTGGTATTCCTCCATTTCCTTTCTCGAACTGCATAACCATAACGAAAACAAATGGCGCAACACATCATAAAAATGTGTTTAGATTCCCCCTTTCTAAATACATTTTGGCATGACCAGAACATGTGTTGGGGGCACCTATGCCCCTCAACCATAAAAATCCCAGCTCTCATCCAAAAACAACACTGAAACCCCCTTTCTCTGATAGATCGCACTTTTCAGGCCATTTCCTGGGATAGGTCGTAGTTTTCTGCCCAGTACCTGCTACCCAGGTCGCCGAACAGACCCCAAAAAGTGCGACCTAATCTTTTCATGAGCTCTAGGTGCCTAAACTAAAAATTTTATCCTTTTAAATGAAAGAGTAGGGTTATGCCTCTTACCTGCAACTGACAGATCTTGATTCCAATGGTCGTTTTATCCGCTACGATCACCGAAAGATTTAGGGCCTTTTCTCCTCTCTACATTCACCACAGATACACTTGCAAATAAGTGAATTTGGAGGGAAAATTCCTTATTAAAAGAGAAACCCCAGATTTTTCTTTCGCCTACTGCTGCCAAACTGTAGCTCAATTTGAAAAACCGTCTGTATTGTTGGAAATATCTCACCAAGCTCTCAAATGTATATCTGTTAGTTTTTTGTGATTTGATAATTCACTAGGACACATTTTATCCAAGAATGGTCACTTCACCACTTCTCAAAATCAAATTTCTTCACTTGCAACACTTTTACTTGGGGCACCACTTTGCCTCCATACTTGTCCATGCTCGTGTCAAATTTCGTCATGAGTAACCATCTTGTACTCATGTTTTTATGGTCCCCATTGGACCTTTTCTGTGTGGCAGCATCATCGAGTTTCCCTTTTTTAGAGAATCCAAGTTGAGTCATCATCGCACCCATGGAGTCTATCCCAAGTCCCTTCGTATCCCGCTATAGTTCTCCATCCTTCATTGCTTGGTTCCTCTCTCGTTTCTCACATCATGGCCTTCAGTCCTACTGTCCCCTGTCCCCTTTGATATTGTGTCAGTTGTTGCTAGGTCATCCATGCCCTTTATGTTCTAACAAGGGAATTCATCTGTCTGCTACTCAGTACCCCCCATTTCATCATCATCCCTAGTGTCAATCTGTCAGTCGCTCTACTATTTTCTCTCGTCCCTTAGTTGAGGATCCCTTATTGCCTCACCTATGGCGGACCTCCTTCTATCGACATCAGATCATTCATTTCAAAAGACAAGTCTAGAGGGCGGTGTACCTTGGTTCTAGCTTCCACTCTTGTTCGATGCCTCGGATCAGGCAAAGGGACTCCTTATTTCCCTTTGACTTGATTGTTTCTCAGCTCCAGCTCCTTACGGCATGATGGAGATCCATATAATTGATGGTTCAGTTATGCAGCAGATTGTACCAGTGATTCCCGAGTGTGTGTGAGATTTTTCAGCCCTCATGAGGGGGTGGCCCTTCAGGTATCCCCCCACATGCCCGGATGACCTTTTCATTACAGCCTTCAATGCAGCTCCATATATTTGATGATTTCAGCCTCAACCACTTGCAGCACCTTTTAGTTTGCATGTATCATTCAGATTTTCAGAGCCCTTTCCTGTTTACAGGGCCTCTTTGGTTGTACTTATATCTCATGTACTCAGATATTATTGTATAAGTTCTGGTTTTTATCCCAGGGACAGTATGTATGTGGGATTCATTATCATGTTTTTATCTGGCTCATGTATGCCGGCATGTACTATATAGTTCAGTCCCTTGTTTACTGGACACATTATTCTTTGTACTTTGTCTCAGTGGGCATAGGTATGCCTCCCCTACCGCCTATAGCACAGGTACTCACTCATAAAAGAGACTTGTCGCACCAATAAGTCTCACCTCCTCAGGTTCTAGTCCTCTAGCGCTTTGGTCTACCTTATATTTCTCTCTCTCTGACTTCCCCTTCGGTGTCTAGTGATTGAGTTCTTACAACGTACTTCGGTCATACGATTAGCTCCTAACGCTCGCACACTGGGGGGAAATCTATTACACCAATTTTTGGTCATCTAACCTGTTACTATTAGATGGACCAAAGTACACCATGTAAGACCAATTTTACCCTAAGTAAAATTGCTTTCACTATGAAAAATAACTTAGTAATCCTTAATTTATTAAGTTTTTTATGGTCTAAACAGGAAACCCCATGAGGAAGTATTGAATAAATCTATATTTGTTTGATTTTCCTCAAGGAATAATTAGTTAAACAATATTTTAATTAATATTCCTAGTCATATTTAACCCAAAACAGGAAAATTGATTAGATAAATCATTATTTATCTTATTATTTTCTAGGAATAATTATTTAAACCTTATTTAAATAATATTCCTTGTTAAATTTGACTAAATCATTTATAAACAATTGAATAAATCACTATTTATTTAATTATTACTCAACCACATCCTTAAAATAATAAATAAATCATTTATTTATTTCTTATTTACAAATAAAGGGATTTGACCAAATCCAAATCCTTTTTCCCTCCAAAAAATATAATAAAATATTCCATAAAAGTTGGATCTAGATTTGATTAATAATATTTTAATTATGCACCAATATCTAGACTAACTCAATATGTTGTTATAAAGAGAAGGGTTTTTCCATTCACTCACTACCTTTTGTGGCCTAAAGATCACTCTAGATCTATACCTTTGGTCTGACTTTGATCCTTCATCATTGTCATATTTTGCTACCATTTTTCTTGTGAGCTCCCTTTGAGTTCCATTTTCCGTCTGGGTTTTCTACACCATCAAGAGAGAGAAATATTAGATCTGAAGTGCTGAGGACTTACAAGAACCCATCCCATTGAGGGGAACTGATAACATCTTTCTATGTTCCCTTCCCAAGTGTCAAAAAATACAAAAATTCTTTAAAAATATTCTTGTCTTGTCTATTGGATGCATGGAGCAACTCTTACTTTTATTTACTACTTAATGTCTTTTATTGCATAGATCTAAATTTTGTAGCATTTATCTTGGTCAACTAACTGCATATCTAAAGAAATTTGCAGCCATATTTGATGTTAGGGTTGTTTGTTATGCACAGCTAAAGTGAGCCTTTTTCGTACGCTTGCAATTAAGATTCATACTAACAACAGCCGTAGATATCATTCTACCCTATGTAGACACATCTACAAAATCACTCATGCGGTAACAAGAATATGGCTTCGTCCAATTCAAAATTTCATCTATCCTTGGATCATTCCTAGGAGATCCCCCTGTCATACCATAATCATTCTCTGATATCACAAGGGCCCCAGTGTACATGATTTCATCATCAAGCATCGAAACTAGCCAGGAGATGGAGACTAATAGTAATGAAATTGAGGCCACGAGCACAACTTTTCTACCCTATGCAATCTCCCAAACTCCATTATTATACCCTCCACTTGGTTTCGTGTCACAAAAAGTCTTTACAACGGTAACAATGCCAAACATGTCTTTCGTGATACATGTCCGGTATCTGGTCCCACCAACCATGTTGGGAGCCCCTGGCATTACATATATAGGAATAACTCCCATCCACCCCTAGGAGATGACACTGATTAAAGAGATTCCCGTAGAAACACCGGTTAAAACAACCAAGAAAACCCACAAAAAAGGGAAAAATATAGAAAACCCCAGCATGCCAAGGGCCCTGCAACCTCATGCATTATGCGATATTGTAGGCCATCCTACCAATATTTTCCCAGAGTTGGATGAATTAAATACTACGGAAAAAAGTCCCCGTAAAAAGGAACCAGCCACAAAAAATCAAGGCAAAATATTGCGTACCAACCACACATGCGCTATCTACAAAAATTAAGGGCATTACACTCATCATTGCCGATAAATTCTGCAATATAGGGATGCCTTACATGCCCTAGAAAAATCATACTAGGAGGGTCCCCCCATGCAGGAAAATGGGGAAGAACCTTGGGTCATATTATACCTACAAGAGGCAAGGCATTCAACTGAGATGCTTTCATTTGTCCCTCCTCCTCCCGTCCAACATTGTGCACTCTATGATTAACTCAATCATTTCATCACCGACTGTACAGCCCTAGAGTTCTTTCAGAGATGTTATCCAGTTAACCCTATATACTATGTAGGTCTACGAGCAGCCCAATATTCATGTTGGATATGTTCTGGCGATCACCCATTACATCATTGCCATTATATCCCTCGATTTCAGTCAACGTTAACCAGTTTATGCATGGCCATAATGCGCCTACGCAAGAGGATGTGACAAGCATATCCATTCTCTTCCTTTCAGCAGAAAAGCAGTCGGTTTGGGGGCACATAGTCACCCCTAATCACCCTCCACAAAGAAGAAAAACATGTGCGTAATGAAACGCATGTAACCATTTGGTCGCCAAATGCCCAGACCTAGAATCGCTACGCAGATGGTATCCAATCACCTCACTAGCCCAGAGGTAAGGGAATACCCAAGAAATATGTTCTTGTCTAGTATGTCAAGACAACCATCATGATCAACAATGTACTTACATCCCTCGAGTGCGTCCGTTAATCGACACCATACATTAATTCAAAACACAACGTCGGCATATAATCAGTCCAGAGCTAAGAGAACCTAATGTTAGGCCTATTTCCCCCAGGTAACCTACCCCCTATCAATTCCAAAGCATTGGGCCACTCAAAATGACACATCGTCCTAGCAGGACCCATGTTCAGCTAAGGACGTCTTGTGATCTATGTGATAAAATTGACCACTAATTCAATCAATGTAAGGAATTGAATAACCTTACAAACAGTCTTCACAAGGCCACCCTCATCCTGCAAATCAATACCTCTAATAAAAAGAAGATCACACACTGCTATTGCAGGATTTTCTCACAATTCCACCATACAATGAATTGTGAGTACCTCCCAAGGCTAAGAGCGACAAGAGTAGCATTAAGTCTAGCACCCCCAAAGGATTTGGACCTCCCAAAACCAAAAACTCGGAGATGGAAATAGCGAAATCTTTCCCCTACCTCTGATCCTCTCCAAGCGTCCACTTCAGGGACAAATAGTAGCGTTGGTTCTCACACCATCTACTCGGTAAGCATTGTGGCACCGTGCACCATCTGCATGGGACATAACCCCGAAATAGAGGCATGCCTCTTAATAGAAACATTGCCTCCTCAAGGGGGCATATATCTTGTCAGAGCCTGACAGAACATGCCTAATCAACCCCATCAATGGGCTCTACCTCAAGAAATTGTACCCATAAGGGTTAGGAGGCCTCAACCCTAAAGATAACATGCATGTAGCAAACTTTTGTTTTTATCACAAACATCACAGACGTGTTTTAAAAAGCGCTCTAGTGTCACAGATGGATCGTCCCCCCAACCATTATTTTGGATTCGTTTATGGAGCATCGTGATGGTCTCAAAATATAGTAGCAACCGCCTAGGTCATCTACTATCTTGACCAATCGCCATTCTTTACCAACGGAGTATGCATTGTATCAGCTACCAATAATCAGGCAGAATATGGTGTTGTCATCAGGCTCATGAGTGATTCCTTCAACCAAGGCATCTGCCACCTGCATGTCTACCTTAATTCCTAGTTAGTGGTTTCATAGTTAAACCAAGAATTTGAAGTACGAGATTCTCAACTATTTAGAAAATATTTGTGTGCAAAAATATCAAATCATCAATTTGATCATATTACATTCACACATGTACCAAGAAATCAAAACCAGACAGCGGATCGCATAGCTAATCACATTCTAGACTGGAATGCATCTCGAATAAACCATCATACATAAAACCAAAAACATAAAAAATAGATCTCCATCAATGATACACAACATCCATCAAATCATATAACCATAGACACATCATCAAAAGCCACAAAAAATATGTATCTCACATATATACCAAAAAATGTGTGTGAGTCCAAATACACAAGTCATGTCTCTAACCCGCAGGTCAGCCAAAAAATATATATACATGTCATCAAAAATAAGGGAAGCATCCTCATAATGGGTGTTTTCCCTGAATACAAAAGTATCTCTAGGGTTGAGCCCTGCCAGGTGGGCCAAATGGACCCACAGCTGCAACCGGTGCGAAGACTGGGGTAGCAGCCAACACAGAAAGCGCCACACAGTGCGGTGTCAGACGTTATCCTCTATCTCGAGCCATCAGTGCCTCGAGCCAGGTATCATCCCAAGTCATTGACAAAACCCTGGGTCAACCTCTCCACTTGACCCAAGCATCAGCTAGGTCGGTGGATTGAGCCTCGACCGCAGCTAGCTACCCCACCATCTCCACTACTCGCGCTTCTGCCACCTTAGCATCAGAAATAGCAGCATTTGAGCTCCTACCCTCCCCTGAGTGGCTAGCACCATCAGTAGGTCCTCCACCCTGAGGTTGTCCAAGATCGCCACCCTGCCACCCACCCTGGGGTTGAGCAGCTCCACCTGGAACCCTCCTAAGGGGTTGGTGTCCCACCAAGCGAGCAGTAGGACGTCAAAATTCTCCCACATTTTCAAGAGAAACAAAGATAGTGTCAGTGTCTCCACAATACACATATAAATATACACATCATAAATACTCAACAAATGCAGAAAAACATAAAAAAATCATACCTGCAGGTCCCCATGCGTAACCAGTAGGAAGACCCTTATCCGAATCTCCTCGAAAATCCATCCCAGAGTATGGGAACTCTAGGAACATCTGGGTGTTCGCCTCGAACCATGCCTCTGTGGTCGCATTCCAGTATCGACCCGCCTCCCCTCCCCTACCTTGAAGCATTACCAGCACCCATTGCCTCATCCGAGGGTCCCAACAAGGCCCAGTAGGAAAAGGCACGACGGGCTGCAGCGATACCACCCTCTCAAACATAATGCTTCAAAGGATGCTAGCATAGGTGAATAATTTGGAAGATCCTCCTCGGACCTTCCCCAACTGTGACACCATGTTATATTAAACATGATGTGCCTAGTCATAAAAATGGTCGGTCCAGAGCCAGCACAGAACACCCATCTGAGGTCCAGACGCCCTATGTAGCGACGATGACCCTGTCAACCATATGATCATAGCTAAAGCACATCGTTAAGCTAGATCAACCACTGATATTTGATTTTTTGCAATTTAAAAAAGTGCCCAAAATTTAAAGTTTTGATCTTCTATCTAATTAGATATTGTTAAATAATATTTCATTGCACATGAAATAATTGTCACTAAAAAACATGAATTTTTAACAATTTACATAGAAATACACATTTTGAATATAGATATAACTGAAAAAATACACATTTTGAGTATTTTTTACTAAAAGTGACATTTCAAATAAACCATTTTTATAGGAAAAATTTAACAAAAATAGTATAAAAATTAGCAATTTTTATGAATTTTATGTCAAAAATTAATAAATAAAACAATTTTTTTCAAAAATTAAATGATTTTTTTAAATTAATTAAACATACAATTTCAACGTCTTACCATGTAAGCTGCATCCTTGACTTTGCTTTTCCCTTGAAGCTTGATAATAACAACCCCAATTGTGTGTCTGAATGAAATGTCACAAATATCCAAAATGGTGATGTTGTGACTTCTAGAAATAACGCAACCACTTTACTAAAATCTTGATAAGTATAAAGGTCACTATCATATTCAATGTTTGGTATATTGAAACCATGAGGAATCTCTGTAGTAACTATGGAATAATCCCTTTTAGGTATGAGTTTTGCAATGTCTTCACAATCACCTGATATTATTTGATATTGGATAGTGTAGAGCCCATTCCAAATGAAATGATTAAGACTGATATCAAGTTCAACATCACTAAGACATCGTTTTTTCATCTTTTCCATTTTAATTTTTCAATAAGCTTTTGAAACTATCGGGTGCTCCATTTGCATCCTTCTTCATCTTTAATTAAATAAACAAATATATGTTAAGTTATAAAATAAAAATAATACACATATGAATAGAAATGAATGTATAAATCAACATACCTTTTTAAATGCAAGATGAAAATCTTTTAGCACTGATGTAGAGCTTGAATCTGGGTAGTTGCGTACAACATCATCTCAACTATCTTCATTCAACAATTTAACCATTTTCTCTTGTATTCTCATATAAACCCTGTGACTGAATAAATAAAGTAAGAAATCTTAATTTAGTGATATGTATAACAAATATTACCAAAAATAATATATTATATTTAACAGAAACTTATAATTCAAAAATAAGTAAAAATAACAAAATTATTTTAGAAATTCCTCAGACATTTCCTCCATTGATAATTTTCCTGACTTTACACGAGATAATATTGTTTTGACAATTTTTTCATCTTTCACTCCTTGCATTGATCTCCAAGGCGTGATAGTCATATATTCTGGAAGTACCTTCATTTCAGGACCTGATTTACTGCTAATATATATCAATGGTTTAGACTTTTTGACTTTCTCACCTTTTATGCCAACATTCTCCCACAACTCAAAAATATGATCAATCAATTCCCATATCTCTCCAGTTCAAAATGCCAGCTGGAAAATGTTATCCATATATTTGAATATTTCAAGATTTACTTTTCCACATTTTGAATTTATTTTTTCTTCAATTTGATAATCGATTTCCATACAACATTCCTTACAAAATGCATGATCAACCTCTGTCTTATCCCCACCACATTTTTCTTCAAATTCACTATGAATAAATCTAACCCATTGGATGAAATTCATAGACATCCTCTACTCATTATCTGAATTATGCTCCCATGCCAATAAATTTTCTTTTGTATCTGTTAAACCAGCATAAATGATACATTTCATTGTCTCAAAACACAGGTTATTGGGATATTCCTCCATCAATTACCTTTGAGATTCTACAAAACGGTTTCCCCCAAGTACATAATATTTGTATTCAAAACATTTTGACTTTTCAAATGCTTCTTTGTTAGGAACCTAAATTGGATCAACAAGAAGAACATAATCAACCATGTGTGCAAATGAGTCGTACCTCATCAATGTTTTCAAATTGTGAACATGCAAGTGGTGTGGCTTTCTAATTTGATATTTTAACTGTCATTCATCTGGCTTGTAGACTTGAATGACATTAAGTTGAAATGACCGACCATCTTCAATTAAATTTGTCTTCGAAAAATGATGTTGAATGTCATTTTGTTTTGTTTTATAATGTCATCCTCCAAATCAGCTCCTAGTGTAATGATTTCCCTGCTTGCTTTTGAGTTTTCACTAGGACCTTCACTGTTGTCCATGATTTTTTCAGAATGAGTAATTTTTTGTTTCTTCCTCCTATTGGTTATGATATTTCTTCAACCGAATAAATCTCATCATCATCAACTAGAAGGGAGACATTCTTGGACATTTTTTTTATGGTTCTTCTCCTTTCTAACATCAGTTCTAATATGATCCTCAGTAATGGCAACACATTCTTCATCTTCAGCTTCAACTTCAACTTCCTCATTTTCAAAAGTATCATATGTACCTTTACTATATTGATCCCTTTGATATAGTCTTGTAGCATCATGCACTATTTTTTTTTTACTTCTTTCCCATATCCTCTTCTTCATGTTCATGGAAAATGGAGACAAAATTCATAATATATCCCTCTATATAATATATTCCCCCTAACATAATTGAAATGCTCTCAGCAAAATCCTGTCAAACAAAATATAATATGTCAATAATAACCAAGTTATTAAAAAAATAAGGATACAGTTAGAATAACGCAAAACACATAAGTGTAAATAAAAATACTTACAATCTTCTGTGCAATATTATGTACGATTTGTTTGCATATCCTTGAAGAATCTTCCCCCATGTTATACATCGCCAATGTAAAATGATATCTAAGCTTATCATGTGACTTGGGCGGTTTTGAAAGTATATAAACATTTTCAGAGTTTGGAAAAAGATATAGGTCTAGTATTTTTCCCACCAGCTAATAACTTTCAGCATCAAAATTCATACTAGCATATAGAAATAATTGTAGATTTTCCCCTTCCATATCTTTCAGAAACCAGGCATATTTTGTATGATTCGCTTCTTTTGATTCTTCCAATATGAAACCAACTTCTTTTCTTTTGTGGCGACATCTCCTACATTTTCAGTAATTAACTGAGGTGGAATTGGTTCAACAGTATTTTTTGATGGCCCACCTGTAACTTTAGTTGATGCAATACTTTGGTCCAAAATGATTGACAGAAACCTTCCTTGATGCCATTTTCCTACAAACATATATAAGTACATATAATTTACTAAATCATAAAAAATAAAAATAAAAATAAAAATTATCTTACGTAAAAATAAAAAATAAATAAATAAATAAATAAATAACTAAAACACACCAGAAACATGTAAATCGCCTCCAAGTTTAGTGTGCATTTAGATTCATCCAAAATACCAAAATATAAAACCAATTCCTTCAAAAAAAAAAATTACATCTTCTTCCCGACCCCAACTATAAAACAATTTTTTTTTACAGGTCATCTCCCCAACCCCGTTAGAAAACAATTTTATTTTTATTTTTTTTACGATTCTCAGAATCACCCCCCCCCCCCCCCCCAAATTTTAAACAAGTTCCTTTTAAAAAATTTACTTTTTTTTTACATTTTCTCCCCGACCTTACTGGAAAATAAATAAATAAATAATAATAATAATAATACTTTTTCTTACATCCCATCTCCCCAACCCCCTAGAAAAAAAAATAATATTTTTTTTATATTTTGGGAGCAGATTCTGAGAATCGGCCCCCTGCCCCGATCCTTAGAATCGACCCCATGCCATGATTCTCATAATCAAGGCTAATTCTGAGAATCAGCCCCTAACCCCATTCTAAGAATCAGGGTCAATTCTTAGAATCGTCCCCCTACCCCAATTCTGAGAATCAAAGTTGATTCTCAAAATCCCGGGTCGTTGGGCTCAGGTGGACGCCCACCCTTGGATGCGTCCGCCTGTAGCACGGCGGCCCATGGCCGACCATGTTGCCGGCCCACCCACCCACAGGCGGGCGTCATCCTGAGCCCAACGACAGCCCACCTTTGGGCTCGGGCGAAGGCCTGCTCGTGGATTTGTCTGCCCTAGGCCAGGTGGGTGCACACACCGGCCCCCCGGGTAGGCAGGGGTCCTGAATCGGGACCCCTGCATGCCTAGGGGGGCGATGGACACACCCACCCGACCCACAGTAGACAAGTGTCGACCCCATGTGGGCCCACCCACCACGTCTGTGTGAATTTTTTTTTAATTTTAGATAGTATATTTATTTTAATTGATTTTTTTATGTAATATGGATGTAAAACAAAATGATTTCTTGGCATCTAACAAATAATTTTCATCAAATTCTTCATTGAATAGTCTAATTAGAAGGGGAAATAACCTTTCAAAAGTGAGAATCTCTCGTTGACAGGGTTGTTGCCCTAGAAAATCGTTCCAAGTTTTTAAATAAAACTCAAGAAATCTGGATATAATGTGAGGAATAGTGACAATGAAAGTTCTTATAAAGCAGAAATTATAAATTTCTTTTCCGCGGGGTGAATGTGGGATAAAAGCTATGATAAATATTAAAAAGTAGAATTTATAATCAAGTAAATGTTATACAGTTAATTAAGATTATTTTAATTTGGAAAAAAATATTAAAATAAAAATGTGCAGGAAATTTAAATTTAAATTATGTTCAATATTCAAGATAATATTTTATTAGAACATTTTTAAATAAATTGCAGTGTTATCACCAAATTGATCTTGATTGGCTTCTCATCAATCAACTCAATGTAACTCTTTCAAACCACTTCTAACTGAATATTAGCCTCTTCAGTTTGAGAGGGCTCTCTCAAAGGGGATTTATGATTTTCAATAGAAATAATACTAGATGGTTAACTCTATGAATTGTGACTTGGCTTTGTATGATTGCAGGTTGAAAAGTGAAAGTTTGCTACCATTTGGGCTATGGAGTCAACATCAATACTCTCAGTGACAGTGATTCTTCACATGGAAGTTGACGCAGATAAAGGTCTTTAATAAAGATGATTCACACACACAATATATGGAAAACACAGTAATTTCACCCCTAAAGGAAGTCAGAGCATGACAGCATGAATTCTAAGTAATTAGAGATCAAATTCACTGCAAGTGATTAGACATAAAGATACAGAGCAATAACACATTAAACACCTCATGAGAATCTCAGGTCTGGAAGTAGAATGTCACTGTATATTACTGATAACGGACAAAACATGCAAGCAACAATTTGGTGCAATATTCTCCAACCCTTTGCTCTTCGATGTTCAGTCTATAAATAGACATTCTTTACAATGTAAATGATCTGCCCAGCTGGCTAGATCTTCGAATTCTAACTCTGACACCTATCATAACTAAAACTACTTAGTTGAAACATAAAAAAGGACAGTTATCCTTTAAGAAGTCATACTCCTAATAGGACTCTATCTCCTATTTATTACATTCAGTTTTTATAACCATGAAATAGTTACATAATAGATATCACATGTTCGAGGGACAATTCACCCTCACTTTACATATTTAAAATACCCCTAGATCTATGGAACACAATCCTACTTTTCAGGAATGGATAACCTTCACTTTAATCATTGTTCTTCCTATTGAGCTGGATGTGTGACACTCATTTTGAGTAATGAGTATCTGCTGAGATGGCCCACTGACAGGCTAGAGGTCTCCATCTAGCTGATGTGCTGTTGGAACACTCAAAAATCTTCAAAAAACTCCTCGCTACGAAACAGGGCAGTTTAGGCAGTTTCATAGCGAGTTTTTGTAGCGTATGAAAACTTGCCTTTTCAGCTATCTCCTTACCACATTTGTTGTTCAAACACCTTTTCTATGCCAAAACATCTTGCAAACAATCAACTTCCCTCCATAATACTTGACAAAACTGAATTCCAAAGAAAAATTGCACCTTCAAAATTTTCGTAGTGTTTTTCTGGCTTCAAGCTTGAAGCACGCTAAGAAACTGTCTAAAAAACCAAAATTTGTTTTTTTTGTAGTTGTCTTGAAAAATTGATCTCCATATGCAAAATTTAGGTTCTCTACAAGTTATGAACCTCATCAAACATGTTTCAGCTCAATTTTTTACTCTTTTGGTGTTTCTTCTTCATTTACAATTAATTGGTTGATGGGTTCTTCTACCACTCTCATCTTCAGCCCTTTCTTTTCTAACTCCACTTGAATCAAGTCCAGCTGCTCCTAAAGATTTTCCACTTGATATTTTAATGCTTTGTTCTTGGATTGTAAGTATAATTTCATCCTCCTAATGTGTTTGACCTCCCCTCTTAATGGCTGAGTCAATTTCAACAACATTTATACATTGTCCAAATATTTTGAAACACTTGAGACTTGCTCATCCCATATTTTCCTCATTTGTTAAAATAAAACCTTCTCAGCTCTATGCTTCTTTGCCTCTAGTTTCAAATCTGATATCTCTTTACCTACTTCCTTCAGTTGTTCTTTGAGTGATTCTATTTCTGATTTTTCAACTATTTTCTCTTTGCCCTTTCTCTTCCTAATAACCACTTCCTCCTTTGCTGATGGAGAAAAATCTATTATGCTTATTAACTGAGCAGATTCGTTGATTTCCTCTGTCTTTTTTCTCTCCATGGCCTTCTTTTCATGTTTGTTCATTGGCTTCCTTGGTTGAAATATAAAACCAACATCATCACCTACAAAATCTAGTTTCTTAGCAGTCTTACCTTTCTTCAGTTTTCTTCCACCATCTTCAATGTCTTCAGGTTGCACAATTGGTGACTCTTCAATGTCAATTTCATGAAGGATATCCTACAGATTTCCTTTAGCCAATGTTTGTTTTCTAGTGACCCTCTTACTGCCTTGTTTACTGACTTTATCTTTTTGTTTTGCAGGTGCTACTTGAGGAGTGTCAGTCTCTTGCAGAGGTTCTGCTCCCATGTCCACTGGTTCTGCAGGAGATGATAATTTTTCTTCTTCAGCTTCTTCTGCCACAGCTGATGATGAAGTAGTTCTATGTTTTGAGGTTTTCTTTGGAGTGACCACATCAATTTCATAACCACTCGTAAACAAGAAAGATATCCAATCTCTTTCTAAAATTATCAATTCTTCTAACACTAACAGCTTAATTAGACCATGATGAAAAAGAGATGTCTCATTGCCCTCTGTCTTGATTTGAACCTTATCTGGCCTTTTCCCTAGACTTCTATATAAATAGAAAGGTAAGTCAAGTTACCTCATACCTAAAAAATGTAAAATAAATCTGAGATGGTATGATTATACCATGTGAAATCTTCCTTCACAGGAAAAACATTTTTGAATGACCATAAACAGTTTTGCATAATTCTCCTTCATAAAACTTTTAGGTATAGCATTTGTCAAATCAACTTCACTGTGTTCTTGCTTGATAAACTCTTTACAATCCTGCATTGTGAATTTGATACCTTTAAACCATTGTTCACCACCTCTAGGGATTCATGTATCTAATGATATGCTCTCAGGTGTCACTATAAGATTGAGAATTCCAACCTTTGATGTTGTTCCTGTGAAGTTGGTGGAAAAATCCTTTGAAACCTGTAAATGAAAACCCTGAAACCTCTGGCAGAATTGAAAGTAGCCAGTCCTTCTGAAAACCTCCATAGCAGTAGGGTATTCATTGAGTAATTTCATATCCATGGGCTCATACCTGTGACAATGGCCACCCTTATTCATTTTCTTTCTTACAGTCATTGATAATTTATAGGCTTCACTGCCTCGCTTGATGATGACACCTACAGAATTCAAGTTTGACAGAAACCTGCTTGGCTCAATGAAGCAGCTCTCCAGGGATCGACTCATGTGCAAGGATGAACCACAATATGACAAAAGGTTATTTGAGGTGAGGTTTAAAATTTTAACTGACAGCTCGGGCTTCAATCATAACACATGCAAGAAAAAAGGGTAATGATGACATCAAACATGGCTATGTACATTTTAATTTTACCATAACAAACTTAAATGACCTACACCTATACTGCTCTAATCATAAATTGACAACTCTGACAAGCTAGGTTAGAAAACGCATTTTCGTAGCGAAAATTGTTAGGCTTCTGACAAATTCGCTATGAAACTATTAGGCAGTTTCGTAGAGAAATCTGCGATTTTCCAGTATAAAACGCTACGAAAATCTAAAAAACTAACAAGTGTGCACTTTTGAGTTTAAATGTATGGGGAATAACAACTGACGTGATATGGGACTGATTTGACTGAAATGGCATGAAATGGTGGTGAACATAAAACTTAGGATAGGCTTAAAAATCCAAAAAATTTCCTATATCACATTGAAATGACTTAAAAGACCTTATCCATTTGGTGAATGACCTGCATGACCATATCAAAAAAAGTTTCACAACTTAATGAGTGATAATAGTGGCTCCACTTGGGATGGTGTGCCCCTGTGGTATAGAAAAGAACCTGTAGTTCCAGTGCCATCCCTCTCATGAAAATAAACTTCTAAAATTTGCCAAGCCTTCTTCAAACTCTTATAGCCTTCTCCTCGGGCTCAAGCTTGATGATTACTGCTAAAAAACCAAATTTGTACATACTGAAAAAAATGCTCAGTCTACTTGATCTTATTCACACACACTCCTACCTATCTTAACAGTTGCAATATTCATGTTTGATTCAAGCAACATGAAACCTCCTATAAAGCTAGTCAATGAGTTGATCTGATACTTGAACCCCTTGATTGTTCTTGAACCAAAAGTAAACTATATTCTGAAATGATAAAGGTAAGAGAGAAAGGGTTTGTTTTTCATAGTGAAAAAACAATTGAAATGTTGGACTATAGAACTCTTCCATGTAATTAGCTATGGGATCAAAGAAGACATAATTTATTGATATCCTTTTAAGCTCTCAATGACAAATTGATCCTAGATATCCTTTTCATTTTCTTCATCAAGGCTGAACCTTGATTCCAACTCTACAATATCAAGCTCATAACCATATTCTTCCTCTATCTGCAAGTCAGATGGTATTACAATTTCCTCCTTTTTTGGAGGAGGAAGACCTTCCAAGAAATGTTTAGGATCTAGGAAATCATATGATCCAATTTTAACATCGAATAGTTCAATTTCATTCTCTAATCTTTCAGCAGCTAAACCAAGAAAAAAATTTATTTTCAGGTGTGAGTCGACTAGATTTCAAACAACGAAATACTATGGTGGAGAAATATTCATCTATCTGAAATTTTGCTAACTCATCCCTTACAATTTGTAACATTTCATCATATAAAGGGTTTTCCACATGCCCTGCCATCTTGGATCACCATGAATGTTCTGAAATCTGGATTCTTCCCAGTTAATTCGCTCTGAACTTTGACGCTCGAGACCTTGAACAATGGAGTCACCAGGTGAATGATACAGTCGTCTTGTTTTTAGCTTTTGTTCACCATCAGAAACCAAATTTGAACTTTGTCGTTCTTCCCGGAGAAAATTTATACATTCGTCTCCCGGCAGACGCACCAAAATGTTATCACCAAATTGATCTTGATTGGCTGCTCATCAATCAACTCAATGTAACTCTTTCAAACTACTTCTAACTGAAGATTAGCCTCTTCAATCTAAGAGGGCTCTCTCAAAGGGGATTTATGATTTTCAATAGAAATAATACTAAATGGCTAACTCTATGAATTGTGACTTGATTTTGTATGACTGCAGGTTGAAAAATTAAGGCTTGCTACCATTGGGCTATGGAGTCAACATCGGTACTTTTAGTGACAGTGATTCTTCACATGGAAGCTAACGCAGATAAAGGTCTTTAATAAAGATGATTCACACACACAATATAAGGAAAACACAGTAATTTCACCCCTAAGGGAATTCAGAGCATGAAAGCATGAATTCTGAGTAATTAGAGATAAAATTCACTGCAAGTGATTAGACATAAAGATACAAAGCAATAACACATTAAACACCTCATGAGAATCTCAGGTCTGGAAGTAGAATGTCATTGTATATTACTAATAATGGACAAAACATACAAGCAGAAATTTGGTGCAATATTCTCCAACCCTTTGCTCTTAGACATTATTTACAATGTAAATTATCTGCCCAGCTCGATAGATCTTCTAACTCTGACACCTATCATAACTTAAACTACTTAGTTGAAACAAAAAAAAGGACAGCTATCCTTTAAGAAGTCATCCTCCTAATAGGACTCTATCTCCTATTTATTACATTCGGTTTTTATAACATTGAAACAGTTACATAATAGATATCACATGTTTGAGGGACAACTCACCATCACTTTACATATTTAAAATACCCCTAGATATATGGAACACAAACCTACTTTTTAGGAATGGATAACCTTCACTTTAATCATTGTTCTGCCTGTTGAACTGGATGTGTGACACTCATTTTAAGTAATGAGTCTCTGTTGATATGGCCCACTGACAAGCTAGAGGTCTCCAGCTGGATGATGTGTTGTTGGAACGCTCAAAAATTTTCAAAAAACCCCTCGCTATGAAACAAGGCAGTTTAGGAAGTTTTGTAGCGATTTTTCGTACCGTATGAAAAATTGCCTTTTCACCTATCTCCTTGCCACCATTTTTGTTCAAACACCTTTACTATGCCAAAACATCTTGCAAACAATCAATTTCCCCCCATAATACTTGACAAAACTAAATTCCAAAGCAAAATTGCACCTTCAGAATTTTCGTAGTGTTTTTCTGGCTTCAAGCCTAAAGCACGCTATGAAACTGTCTAAAAAACCAAAATTTGTTGTTTTTGTAGATATCTTGAAAAATTGATCTCCAAATGAAAATTTTAGGTTCTCTACAAGTTATGAACCTCATCAAACTTGTTTCAACTCATATTTTTACTCTTTTTGTGTTTCTTCTTAATTTATAATTAATTGGTTGATGGGTTCTTCTACCACTCTCATCTTCAGCCCTTTCTTTTATAATTCCACTTGAATCAAGTCCAGTTGCTCCTGAAGATCTTCCACATGATATTTTGATTCTTTTTTCTTGGATTGTAAGTGTAATTTCATCCTCCTAATGTGTTTGACCTCCCCTCTTAATGGTTGAGTCTGTTTTGGCAACATTTCTGCATTGTCTAAAGATTTTGAAACACTTGATACTTGCTCATCCCATATTTTCCTCATTTGTTCAAATTGAGCCTTCTCCGCTCTATGCTTCTTTGCCTCTAGTTTCAAATCTGATATCTCTTTACTTGCTTCCTTCATTTATTCTTTGAGTGATTCTATTTCTTATTTTTCAACTATTTTCTCTTTTCCCTTTGTTTGCCTGATAACCACTTCCTCCTTTGCTGATGGAGACAAATCTATGATGCTTATTGACTGAGCAACTTCATTGATTTCCTCTGTCTTTTTTTCTCTCTATGGCCTTCTTTGCATGTCTGGTCATTGGCTTCCCTAGCTGAAATATAAAACCAGCATCATCACCTGAAAAATCTAGTTTCTTAGAAGTCTTACCTTTCTTCAGTTTTCTTCCACCATCTTCAATGTCTTCAGCTTGCACAATTGGCGACTCTTCAATGTCACTTGCATGAAGGATATCCTCCAGATCTCCTTTAGCCAATTTTTGGCTTCTAGTGACCCTCTTATTGCCTTTTTTACTGACTTTATCTTTCTATTTTGTAGGTGCTACTTGAGGAGTGCCAGTCTCTTGCAGAGGTTATGCTCCCATGTCCACTGGTTTTGTAGGAGATGATCTTTTTTCTTCTTCAACTTCTTCTGCCACAGCTAGTGATGAAGTAGTTCTAGTTTTTGAGGTTTTCTTTAGAGTGACCACATCAATTTCATAACCACTCATAAACATGAAATAAATCCAACCTTTGTCTAACCTTCTCAATTCTTCCAACACTAACATCTTATTTAGACCATGATGAAAAAGAGATGTCTCATTGCCCTCTGTCTTGATTTGAACCTTATCTGACATTTTCCCTAGACTTCTGTATAAATAGAAATGTAAGTCAAGGGAACTCTTACTTACAAAATGCAGAATAATTCTGAGATGGTATGAGTAGACCATGTGAAATATCCTTCACAGGTAAAATATTTTTGAATGACCATCAACAGTTTTGCATAATTCTCCTTCATAAAACTCCCAGGGATAGCATTTGTCAAATCAACTTCACTGTGTTCTTGCTTGATAAACTCTTTACAATCCTGCATTATGAATTTGATACCTTTAAACCACTGTTCACCACCTCTAGGGATTCCTGTAGCTAATGATATGCTCTCAGGTGTCACTGTAAGATTGATAATTCCAACCTTTGATGTTGTTCCTGTGAAGTTGTTGGAAAAATCCTTTGAAACATGTAAATGAAAACCTTGCAACCTCTGGCAGAATTGCAAGCAGCCAGTCCTTCTGAAAACCTCCATAGTAGTAGGTTCTTCATTGAGTAATTTCATATCCATGGGCTCATTCCTGTGACAATGGCCACCCTTATTTGTTTTCTTTCTTGCAACCATTAATAATTTATAGTCTTCACTACCTCGCTTGTTGATGAAACCTGCAGAATTCGAATTTGACAGCAACCTGCTTGGCTCGATGAAGCAGCTCCCCGGGGATCGACTCACATGCGAGGATGAAACACAATATGAAAAAAGGTTATTTGAGGTGAGGTTTAAAAGTTTAATTGACAAATCAGGCTTCAATCATAACACATGCAAGCAAAAAGGGTAAGGATGACATCAAACACGGCTATGTACATTTGAATTTTACCATAACAAACTTGAATGACCTCCACCTTTACTGCTCTAATCAGAAACTAACACCTCATACAACTTTGACAAGCTAGGTTAGAAAACGCATTTTCGTAGTGAAAACAGTTAGGCTTCTAACAAATTCGCTACAAAACTATTAGGCAGTTTCGTAGCGAAATCTACGGTTTTCCTGTGTCGCTATGAAAATCTGAAAAACTAACACGTGTGCACTTTTGAGTTTAAATGTATGGGGAATGACAACTAACATGATATGGGATTGATTTGACTGAAATGGCATGAAATGGTGGTGAACATAAAACTTAGGATAGGCTTAAAAATGCAAAAAAAATCCTATATCACATTGAAATGACTTAAAAGAACTTATCCATTTTGTGAATGACCTGCATGACCCTATCAAGAAAATTTTCACAACTTAATGAGTGATAACATGTAGAAATAAAATTTCGAGGGACATATTTTAGGCAAAAAAATTCAGCGAAAAATTTTAAAGGGAAATTTTCATTCTTTCACCTATATATTATCATTGGGAGAGAGATCATTTGCATCATTCAACATCTTTTGTTTGGATGTTATGATTTCCTCTAATGTTGAAGTTTCGTTTTATGAAGCATCAACTTTTTCACGTAACAACTCTATTGATATTGATGAATATAATGAGAGTAATAGTGATAAGGGGAAGGATGAAGAGTTTCAAATAAATAAAGAGTCAAATTTTCCACTTAGTTCTAATCCTATGGACTATGAGAGCAGCAATGACGAAGTCCAAGATGAAGAATTTCCAAAAAATAGACTCACAATTTCCACTTAGTCTTAATACTAAGGACTTTGAGAGCAATAGTGATGAATAGCAGGATGAAGAATTTTCAGTGAATAGAAACTCACATTTTCCACTTAGTCCTAATCTTAAGGAATATGACACCAATAGTGATGAATGGAAAGATGTATACTTTTCAGTGGATAGAGAGTCACATTTTCCACTTTCTCCTAATTCTAAGGACTATGCATGAGAGAAATAGTGATGAATGGTAGGATGTAGAATTTTCAGTGGATAGAGAGTCACATTTGCCACTTACTCTTCATCCTAAGGAATATGAGAGCAATAGTGATGAATGGAAGGATGTATAATTTTCAGTAAATAGAGAGTCACATTTTCCACTTAGTCCTAATCCTAAGGATTGTGAGAGAAATAGTGATGAATGGCGGGATGAAAAAATTTCAGTAAATAAAGAGTCACATTTTCCACTTATTCCTAACCCTATGGACTTTGTGAGCAGCAGTGATGAAGGGCATGATGAAGATTTTCCAATAAATCAAGAGTCTCAATTTCCACTTAGTCCTAATCATATGGACTATGAGAGAAGCAATGACGAAGGCCGCGATGAAGAATTTCAAATAAATCAAGAGTCGAAATTTCCACATAGTCCTAATCCTATGGACTATGAGAGCAGCAATGTTGAAGGGAAAGATAAATATGGTAAAGAATATCCTCCAAGTCAGTGTTTCAATACCACAGATGATGGTATTGAAAATTTTCATGATGCTAAAGATGGTAATGAATATTTTTCAAACAATGATGGTGGTGATTTTTCTAACTATATTGAAAATGATCATAGTAAGAATAGTATTCCTCCTAATGATGATGGAAATGCTCATTCCGAGAATGATGAAATGATGGAGATGTTACTAGCAAATATTGTCTCTAGGAGTAGGATTAGACCTTTTCGTATCAATCCAAGATGTTCTAGTTATACAAGGGGTAGAGTAGAATATCTCACGACAAGAAGTTCTATCAGTGATCTAATTTCAAGTGACTGTTGTAAAAAGGATTGCTTGAAACATATGGATTTCAAGTTTTCTTTGGAGAAAAGGAAGAACTATTTGTCAATGAATAATAGCATGCAAAATTCATATTTAGTGGGGTGCAAGCAATCTACACTGGTAGGTTATGATTATCATATTGGGTCTTTATTGCTCAGTAGAAAGGCTTTCAAAATGTTTCATTCAATTGGTAATTTTCGTCTATCAAGAATCCAAGATAATTTGGAAAATTATCCTACATATTATTTAGAAGTTCATCATAAAACAGAGTTTGGGCCACTAGAAAACACTTCAATATCATGGTTGTAAGACTTCTTTTCAAAACATGGAGAGTGTTTGCCAAATAGAGATACAATACATATTCCAGATAATTTCTCAAGACAATAAATATACAGCTTATACAAGGAATATGCAGAAGGTGTTGAAGGAAATGGTTATTTTATTTCATATCAATATTTAGTGCAAATATGGACGAGAGAATTCAACAATGTTTGTATTCCTAAGAAGACAAGGATGGGGGTTTGCAGTACATGTGCTTCTCTAAAATAAAAAAGGGATAATGTGAAGGAGTAGAAAGACGTAAGCATTCATAACATTATTCTTTTAAATTGTATTGTGATCAACTATGAAAATTTATTTATTAATAGGTTTATTTTATGTTATGTGTAGATTCCATTGTCAAAGCACTTCAAGAGCATCACGAACAACAAACAAGTGAAAGGAAAAAGTTGTACAAGCTTGGAAATAAGTGTTATGATAATCCAAATAAATATTTGGGTTTGATAATTGATGATTTAGACTAGAAAAAAACACTTCTACTACAATTTTTTTGCACTCCCAAAAATTTGCAGGAGGAAAATTTTATCCAGTTTCACTTGGTCGGTTGTATGGTCTTCAATGGGAAAATGTCGCCAAGAGTTTACTTCACAGATCCAAATATTGATATTGATGGAAATCTGACAATAACCATAATTCATGAGGTGATTTCTCATTGGTGCGATAATATTCCTGAAATTTTGTATCTACAATTAGACAACACTTGTCGTTAAAACAAAAATCAAATTGTTTTTGGATATCTAAACATGCTTGTTGAACTGAGAATTTTTCATAAGGTAAAGGTTGGTTTCCTAGGCTTGTCGGGCACACTCACGACCATATTGATCAGATGTTCGATCATTTATTAGCAGCATTGAGGAGGAATGATGTTGGGAGCTTGCCATCTTTAATTGAATGTATTAAGAAATTATATATGTCAGAGCCTATTTTTCATGTGTTAGAAGAAACTGTTGACATGCGAAGGTTTATTCTAAGATCGAACAACTTAATGACATTAGCTTCTAACATCAATTTTGTATCAAAAAAATTGATGGGAAAACACCTATATGGGGCAAGAAGTACTCAACTACTGTAGAATGGGCGTTGTCATCAGGTTTGGAATTTTTGAAGTTCATAATGCATGAAGGCAGAAGAGAGATATAGATTATTCTGAATCCCTGGAAGAAATTAAAAAATCCTTAGATATACATATGAGTACTTTGATGTTTCTGATTCAGTTTGGTGGGAGTCCTTTTTCAATGATCAGATTGATATCCTTTCAAGACCAGCAAATGAAGGTATGCTTTTGAAGACTCCATTTATTTGGCCACAAAATGTGTCAAATGAACGGGAGGAAAAAAACATTGTTGAACAACAACAATCACAAGGCATTATTAATTCTACATAGGTGGAGGAAAGAGAAATGCATATTAGTTCCATAAGATCTCGTGCACAACATGAAGCCATGGAATACCTTTACAGGGGTTCAATACAAGATATTAAGGAGGGTTGCATGATCGCAACGTTAGCACATGAAGATCCACATGGCTATCCATTTTGGGTTTCCAAGGTTATAAAGGTCATTACAGAAAATGAAGATGTTACAAGTGTTGAATTACATTGGTATGCCACAAACACACACCCATTCAATGGTGTGTACAAGCCAAAAATGGTAGTTGATAAAAAAATTGGCGGAAATAGAAAAAGAAAGGGTACAAATATAAATCGTCGTCCCACAGGCCTCTTAAAATTGGAGGAAGTTGATATACTTGTTTATGACTTCAATTTAACAAAGAGAGGAACTCTTCGCTCCAAGACGATAGATATTTTGAAGAGGTTGCTACCAGAAGAAACCATGTTGAGATGGCAGTTTGTTGAACCCAGTTGTAGATCTAGAAGACTTTTGAAACCTCAAGTGGTGGGCATGCATGTTGACTTAGATGGGGCACTAGTTGATGAAAAAGAAGAATATGGAACATCTTCAT
Organism: Pinus albicaulis; assembly: GCA_034641835.2. NCBI lineage: Eukaryota > Viridiplantae > Streptophyta > Pinopsida > Pinales > Pinaceae > Pinus > Pinus albicaulis. The sequence goes on along the minus strand of CM076579.1, from coordinate 1,686,563,438 downwards.
CTGCATCCAGTCATTCATTTGAAGAAGTGAATTTTGATGGTGTGCAAGAAAATATGAGTGATTTTGAATAACTATGCAAGATAATTTATATAAATGATGTTTGCATTGAGCAATGAAAATGATATTTTAACTTCCATATGATCTTGTATGAAGTTATGAGTCATTTTTATGTTTGTTGGATTATATGTTTTAATTATGATGAATTCATTTGTCTAAAATATTCACAATGCAACAATACCTTCAGAAATAATTTGTTCATAATATCATGGATGAAATATGTTGAAAATTTAATGTTTTTTAATTCTATGGGTGAAAAATTGTGAAATATATTTTATTTTAACATTATGGTTGAAACTCGCTACCCAATTTTGCAGGAAAATTCAACAAGGAAGAAAACTGGAGAAAATCTCTACGGGCTGGCGCATTAACCAGTTACTCCAGCGCATCAATGACAATATCAATGTGGCGAAAGGGATCTCCTTCCATGCGGTCAGGAGAAAGGCTAATGGTCTGGCCGATTACCTGGCCAACCAGGGAGTCATCTCAAATGAGAGACTTATGTCCAGGGATTGGACCTCCCTCGAGGACGATGACATAAAGGAAAATTGCGAAGAAATCAATAGGCATGATTTGAACAAGGTTGGCACCCATACCTAGCCGCCAATTCCTCACAACCACAGCGATAATGTACCGATCCATGTGTTGATCCATGACTCCGGCGTGCGATCTCACAGGGATGCGATCTAAGCTCAGATCCGGCGGGTATGCCATCCTTCTTTCCACAATGAATTCGCATGATATCATTAATTGGCCTCCCATGCGCTCGAGTCCTAGGACGGTGGTTTGTGTCTACTCGCATCACCCTCAGCTTTTATCTCACCCTATATATCCCGCCCTCAGCATGCATCTTCCTTATTCCGCTTCCGGCTGGTACTGTCTTTTCCCCTTCTCTTCTGCTCTGGTTCCCCCAGTCTCCCCTTCCTTATTCCGCTTCCGGCTGCTGCTGTTCCTTTTGGCTATTTTCTTTGCCTCTGTCATAGCTCCTCGTCGTAGGCACCCCCCTCCCCCCCTGTCCCCCCTGGCGCAGCCACTCCTCCAATTGGGATAACCCTGCTAGACTTCCCATGACCTGTCCTGAGTCTCAGGCACGTAATGCAGCGCGGAATTTTCAGGAAGTCACCCCGGAGCCTTTGCAGTATTTCTTCGAGGGCTTAGAAGCTGCGGTGGCGAAACGGCGTCGGGCCACCCCGACGGAAGTTGTTGATGCGGAGTTTTAGTGGATATTGGACCCTGGTCTGACTCGCAACAGGGAGAACCTCTTCACTAGAGCAGTTGATATGCATTGGAACACTAAAACACTCCTCTATCTCGCTCTGTAGGAGGAAAACAATATTAGTAGGAATCTGGAGAAGAAGATTCAGGCCCTCTCTCAGAAATTTGAGACTTTTGTCTGCACGGTGCATCACCTGCGCTTTGTGGAGAGCACCTCGTCGCACTATGAACTTCTAAAGAACCATTCCAGGTTTCATCAGAGTGCGACTGTCAAAACAGAGGCAGGCCCTTCAAAGACTTCCCCTCAGGATGCGGGTCCCTCCCACTGCTCCCCCACTGCTTGGCTGGTCGGCACCCCCGAGCGGCCGATAAACATTGATGTGGATGGCTTTGAAGTGGATGACATTGGGGCTCCTCTTGATCTGTAACTCCTGTTGTTTTCTTTGTTATGAATCTGTTTTCCCTTTCGGTCTGTTCAGAGCCTGCGAGCTCGCTTTTTGATGTCTTGAGCCTGCGTGCTCAAACTTTGTTGAAGACAAGGTTTTTGATCTCCCCACCCAGCTTCTCTTCCCCTGTTAACCTTCTCCCTGGGTGCGGGATCCTTTCAGAACTGTGCAGGTCCTTGGATAATCGCCAAGAAGGCTCGTCTCTGTAACTATATTTTTGTTGATTAATGTGAATAGCCCCTCCATAACTTACAAAAAAAAAACATTATGGTTGAAACAATTAGAATTTTAGGGATTTTTAGTTTCATGATAATTTATTTATTTTTGGTAAATGAGGCTAATCTATATTAATTTGAAAATAGAATAGTACATATGCTACAGGCTGAGTTGGTAAGTTGCACTTAACCAATCCCAGCCTTTGTTGCGCAAGTATGGGGCTGCCTCCATGGAGGAAACCAGCCCAGAAAGAGCATGAAACAGAAAATTACAAAATGTGTTGTAGCACCAGTGAAAATAAATTATGTGATAATAGCAAGCATGACAAAAAACTAGGAAGAGTTGAGTTGTAGCGCATTCATGAGTCTTCGACATCATCATGGATTTCTGGATCTTCCTCCACTATGGGACAAGTGTACGCCTGCGCAGTAGCTTCCTCTTCAGCGGTAGGTGGACGCGGAGGCCTGGAGACCGATGGGTAGAGGATGGGAGCTATTGGGTACTTGGCATCCGGGACTCTCATCCAGGTACCTTCTGAGTCCAATATCCAAACATCTATGTCATCCTCGTCATCTTCATGTGCAGGAAGAGGTCTATGTCATCCTCGTCATCTTCATGTGCAGGAAGAGGCTCAGTATTGCAGGGCAAGGGGTGATCCTGGTGCGCAATGGTGGACTTCCTTGGTCCGCTTCTGCCTCTCTGCAAAACATGAGTGGGGGCCTCCTCCTCCTGGTCAAGTTCAGGGCTCTGGGGAGCCTCTCTAACGTGACTACCCAAGGAGGAGCCTTCCACAGATTCTAGGGGATTATCAGGCCCTTGGTGGTAGCGACCAAGGAGCGCACCTCTCTGACCTCCTCTGATGGTTCTTTGTCGCAGCCTAGGTTCCATGGTCAGTTGAAGTGGAGGATAGATGGGGGTCTGAGAGGAAGTGTGGAGCAAATCTGACCCGAGGAGGGAGGTGCGAAGTAAGGTGCTACTGGACACGGAGGTGCGATGAAGGGGAATCCACGGCAAGGGGCGCGGGATGATGGGAGCACCCAGGCTTATGAAACTAGCAAGACAGATGGAACTGAGGTGATGCGCGCATTTAGGAGGGAGTGTAGTTCGGGGAATTCTGTGCAGCACAGCACTAGGGGGGAGGTTGTGCGGCAGACTGGCTACGCAAGAGAGCAGGAACTGAAACAACAGACAAACCCAAAGGAACAAACTGTGAGTCGCTTTGTGCTGAAGGTCCTTCCCTTTAATAGTTCTGTAACACATGTGAAGTTGTTGAGAATTATTGTGCCTCGCACGTAGCTGCGTGCTGTGATGGTTTTCATGAATAGGCATGTGCGAAGAGTTATGGCCGAGTGACATGTCAGTCTAGGAAATCATTCAAACGATTGTGGTAGAGAGGTACCCCAGAGGGGATGATGTTGTCCAAGCGTGTCTTCATTATGTCCGATCTCTGTCATCTCATGCAGATGATTGCAGGAGTGTGGTTCCACGTTGAGTGAAGACCTGCGCTGCAAATCTTCGTCATCTCGAGCATGGGAGAGGCAATTATCATGCGTACTTCTATTTTCACCCGCATTCGGGGCTTTAGTTTCATGATATTATATGTTAAACAACATGAATAAAAATTATTGGAATTTAAATGTGTTTAAAATCCCATTCTTTTATATCTAATGTCATTACTAAAAATATGTTTAAATTGTACCCGGAAAATAAAAATGGTATTTTAGCACCAACATTAGTGTGATTTTTCCATTTATTTGGCACATGAAAATTGGTTAACTGTCATTTTTAAAAAATGTTGCAAATCAACCCTGAAAACAAATAAAACCTCGTTTTGTAATACACATTTTTCGTTTTTGAGTTTTTTTCATGTTTTCTTTGCTAGAGTTCCCGTTTTCAGTTTATAGTTCTCGTTTCAAAGTTACCTTGTTGTAATGACAAATTTTATCACCATTGTCCTACTAAAATGGTTGAAAATAAAAAGCGCTTTCTATTACCCAACTTATAGTCAAATTAAATCTAAATTTTAAAATATTTTTCACACAACCAACCATGTTTTATCCTTTAACTCTACAAAACCATAATATTTCTATTAATATTTTTAAACCATAAAATATGTTTTAAAAATAAGATTTTATTCCAAATAATATCTTAACATTTCAAATTCAAATAAATCATATTCAATTTCGGTGAATGTCATTCTTCCTCATATTTATCATTACAAACTAACTTTAAAAATTAAATAAACAATTTAAATCCAATAAAATATCTCAGTTTTTATTCAAAATAAATTATATATATGTAATATTTAAAAAACAAAAAAAATTAATTACCTTAATTATAATTTCAATTAAACGTATAAATATCGATATATGTTTACCACGTTCCAAAATTACTACTAGAACATGCAACAAACTCTCCGAACTTGTAATAGCCCTATTACAACAAAGTTATTTGTTTTGTTATAATAAGTTAGCTTGATAAGTACAAGGGATACTTTGATTTTTTATATTTTGCATTTTTTATATAATTTCTAATTAGAAACTTTCAAATTTATTTATATATTTAAAATACATTTAAAAAAATAAAAAGTATGATTTTACTTATCATTATATTATTAAATTTTAATAAAAAATTTAAAATATAAGAAATGCAATTTTTAAACTAATTAAATTGGTAATTAGGAGAGAGGTTGACCTCTTACAATGCACTTTATCATTGAATCAATTAATTTATTTAGAAATTTTTTATGGACAAAGAAAGTGAAGCCGACACGTGGCTCATTGAGAGGTCATGTGAGGCCAGTTTTTTGATGAGCAACGCGTTGAATCTCGCTGATGACTGCAATGAGTCCTGCTGATCAGGATTCGAGTGGATATTTCTTTCGTTCACACTGGAAGTTGACTTGACCTCACACACATATTCAGTATTTAAAAAAAATTAATATTACGGGTTAGTTTTCTGTCCTCACACGAATTTCTTGCAATGGCTGCGTTGAAATACAATCAGCGGCATGGCGCCATAGACTGAGGATTCAAGAAGGATGGTGTGGAACTTGTTGCACTATGACTCAAGTTTATTTTTTTTAAATCGATTATTAAAATGCCAACGTTGAACCTTTGAAGTTTTTTTTTAAACTATTTTGATATGCTACGGATATATATGTTTCAAATCGTTTTACATTGAAGTCACAATTATTCAATGTGTATTTTAAAAAGGAAAAAACGATTTGTGAAGAATCGATTTTGAAGTGGCTTTAAAAACTAAGGAACAATAAATCGATTATATTAGAAGGGTGGCCCATTAGAATAAATCGATTTGTATTTCTTTAAAATCGATTTGACATTTAATAATGCCATTTGCACATGGTATTTTATGAAGTGGTCACAATAAATCGATTTTGGAAGTGGTGGTTCTTAAAAAATTAAATCGATTTTATTAAAAAAGGCATTTTATAAGGTGAAGGGCATTTTCATTCATTTAAAAGTTGGATTTGGAGATTGTTTGTTTTAAACAAGATGGCGAAAACTCAGAGTGCCCGGTTTGAAATTGAGAAGTTTAATGGAAAAAACAATTTTGAGATCTGGAAGGTAAAGATGCATGATCTCCTGGTACAACAAGGCGTGGCGAAAGCGTTGTTGGGGAAAAGCAAAAGGCCTTCTTCCTTGACGGAGGATGAATGGGATGAGTTGGATGACAGAGCTCTGAGCGCAATTCGGTTATGTCTGGCGGATGACGTTCTGTTCAACATTGTGTCAGAGAAGACCGCCGCAGGCTTGTGGTCGAAGCTTGAAAAGCTCTACATGACGAAATCCTTGACAAATCGGATTCTCCTGAAGCGACAGCTTTATGGTTTGCGAATGAAGGAAGGTACCTCGATTACTGACCATCTGAATGTTTTCAATACTCTATTGGTACAATTACAAAGTCTAGATGTAAAATTTGATTCAGAGGATAAGGCAATAACTCTATTGTGTTCATTGCCCGAATCGTGGGATCACTTTGTTACTTCCATAAGCTTTAGTATTGCAGATATCCTTGAGTTTGACGATGTGGTTGGAGCCTTGTTGTCTGAGGAGACGAGGAAGAGGTCGAATGCAGACACCTCTACATCAGAGGCAATGATGGCCAGAGGTCGCTCAAGAGAGAGACACTCCAGGGGTAAGCATAGCAACTCTCGTTCAAAGTCTAAAGGAAAGAAGACAAAGGTGAAGTGCTGGCATTGTGGGAAAACTGGACACCTGAAGAAGGATTGCTGGAAGCGACAACAATCTTCTAAAGAAGCTTCATCGACAGAGAAGAAGGAAGCAAACACGACAGATACAGGTTCGGCATCTGGTTCAGGTATGAGCGATGAAGTGTTGTCTGTTAATATGTCAAAACATGATCAACATTGGTTGTTAGATTCCGGGGCATCTAACCACATGTGTATCCATAAAGACTGGTTTAAGACGTATAGATTTGTTGATGATGGCGTCGTGTACATGGGTAATGATGTTACTTGCAATATTGTTGGGATAGGAAGTATACAACTGCAAATGTTTGATGGCACAACTAAATTGTTAACAGATGTGAGACATGTTCCAGACTTAAGGAAAAATCTAATTTCTTTAGGAGCATTGGATATGAATGGATATAAAACTGTAATTCAAGGTGGAGTTATGAAAATCTATAAAGGTATCTTACTAGTAATGAAGGCTAAGAAAGTAGGAAATCTGTTTCAATTAGAAGGAAGAAAAGGGTCAGATCATGTGTCTACGGTGTCTGAACATGACAGTAGTTCCATTCGCCTATGGCATCAAAGGTTGGGCCATATGAGTGAAAGAGGGTTAAATATTTTGGCTGATCGCAAATTACTTCCTAATCTAAAGTCTGAAAAGTTAGATTTCTGTAAACATTGTCTGTTTGGCAAACAAAGTAAACAAAAATTTAAAATAGGCAAACATACTAGTAAAGGGATACTTGATTATATTCATTCAGATGTTTGGGGACCAGCCCCTACAACCTCATATGGTGGTTCATCTTATTTTGTATCATTTATTGATGACTTTTCTAGGAAGGTGTGGGTCTACATGTTGAAAAGAAAGTCTGATGTTTTTTCAGTTTTCAAGCAGTTTAGAGCATTGGTAGAAAACAACACTGGTAGAACAATAAAATGTTTAAGAACTGACAATGGTGGTGAGTTTACTTCCAAGGAGTTTGAAAACTATTGCAAGGATGCAGGGATCGAGAGACATAAGACTATTGTTTATACTCCTCAGCAAAATGGAGTTGCTGAACGCATGAACAGGACTCTTTTGGAGAGAGCAAGGAGTATGCTGAGTAACGCTGGTTTGCAGAAGGAGTTGTGGACAAAAGCGGTGGCTACAGCTTGTTATGTGATAAATCGGTCACCATCGACAGCGATAGGTTGTAATATTCCTCAAGAGGTATGGAAAGGTCACCCTTGTGATTATTCTAAGCTCAGAGTGTTTGGTTGTGATGCATATGCTCTAGTGCCTAAACATCAACGAACTAAATTAGATCCAAAATCAAAAAGGTATATCTTTGTTGGGTATGGTGATGGAACAAAGGGATTTAGATTGTGGGATCCTACTACCCGCAAAATCATCATCAACAGAGATGTAAAGTTTAATGAATCCTCTCTTGTACAGTTAGATGTAGATAGTAAATTGAAACATGATGATGTATTTTATTTTCAGCACATTCAGTTTGATAGCATTTCTAATGATAGTCATGATGACCATAGTTCATATACTAGTCATGAACAGGTTTCAGAATCAGAACATGAACAGGGTTCAGGTTTAGATCATGAACAGGTCTCAGATACTGATCGGTAAGAAGTTCCTACAGATGGTAGTCAGCCAATTGCGGAAGCACCAGAAACATCCTTAAGGAGGTCTACAAGAATCAAACGGCCACCGAGAAGGTATGATGATTATGTTACTTCAGTTGCTTTGACAGCTAACGATGATGAACCTCTATGCTATCAGGAAGCTATAGAAGGTTCGAAAAGTGATAAGTGGAAAGCAGCTATGAAGGAAGAAATGATGGCCTTAGGTAAGAATGGCACATGGGATCTGGTTGAACTTCCAAAAGGCAGGAAAACTGTGGGCTGTAAATGGGTTTTCAAGGTGAAACGGGGTGTGAATGATTCAGAGGACAGATACAAAGCAAGGCTGGTTGCAAAAGGGTTTTCTCAGAAAGCAGGCATAGATTTTCATGAGATTTTTTCACCAGTTGTTAAAATAGTTTCAATCATAATTGTGTTAGCGTTAGTTGCTTTGCTTGATTTAGAATTACAGCAACTAGATGTTAAGACTGCGTTTTTACATGGTGATTTAGATGAGGAAATTTATATGGAACAACCGGAAGGGTTTGTTCAGCATCGCAATAAGAAATTTGTCTGCAGGCTCAAGAAGTCATTGTATGGTCTGAAGCAGTCGCCTCGACAATGGTACAAGAAATTTGATTCTTTCATGTTGAGTCAAAATATATAAGAAGTGAATATGATCATTGTGTATACTTTAAGCAGTTAAGTAATGGCATGTTCATTATCTTAGTGTTGTATGTTGACGATATGCTTTTAGCAAGCAAAAGCATTGAAGAAATCAACAGGTTGAAGACTCAGATGGCAAGGACGTTTGATATGAAAGATCTAGGAGTAGCAAGACAGATTTTGGGCATGGAGATTTTCAGAGACAGGAGCAATGGTAAGCTGTGGCTATCACAACAGAAGTATGTTGAGAAAATACTTTTGAGGTTTGGTATGAATAATGTGAAGCCTGTGTCAGTCCCTTTCGCTTCCCATTTCAAGCTTTCTTCGGGTTTATGTCCTAATACAGATGAAGAAAAGGATTATATGTCTCAAATTCCATATGCCAATGTAGTAGGATGTTTAATGTATGCGATGGTTTGTACTCGACCAGATATTTCACATGCAGTTGGGGTTGTCAGCAGGTACATGGCAAATCCGGGTAAAGAACACTGGTCAGCAGTGAAATGGGTGCTTCGGTACTTGAGAGGCACAAGTAGTTATTGTATTACTTACAATAAGAGTAGTGAATTTGTTTGTGGATATGTTGATTCCGATTTTGCAGGTGATTTGGATAAGAGAAGGTCAACTTCAGGGTACGTCTTTACTCTTGCAGGTGGAGCTATCAGCTGGATGTCAAAGCTACAGAACATTGTTACTTTATCCACTACTGAAGCAGAATACATTGCTGCTTCGCATGCTTGCAAAGAGGCGGTTTGGTTGAAATGTTTGCTTGGTGAGTTTGGTAGGTTACAGGACAACATCAGGTTACTTTGTGATAGTCAAAGTGCAATACATTTGGCTAAGAATCCGGCCTATCATAGTAAGTCAAAGCATATTCCAATTAAGTACCATTTTGTAAGACAGGTTATTACTGAAAGGGGAGTCTCTCTTGAAAAGGTGCATACAAAGGAAAACTGTGCAGACATGTTCACGAAACCAGTTTTGTTGGAGAAGCTGCGTTGGTGTTTGGCTTCTCTTGGCTTGCAGAACAAATAAATAATAAACAGGGCATTAGGCTAATTGTTGTCAAGGTGGAGATTGTTGAGATTTTCAGTTTTATTAAAATAGTCAAAAATCTCAGTAGGTGACAAAAATTAGGAATTTGTTGCTAGATTAGCTCCAGGTTGTTGGGAGAGAGTTAATGCATCCTAAATTTGATGTGAGAGGATTTATGAGGCAGTTAGATTCTCTTTGCTATATAACAGGTATCCATACGGATTGTTTTGAGTGAGTGAGAGTTTGTAATCTCCTGTTTGATTAATAAAGAATTGCCGATGCCTATGTTGTGTGGACGTAGCCCAGATTGGTTGGGTGAACCACGTTAAACCTCTGTGTTTCCTGTGCATGATTTATATGTCGTGGTTTGTTATTTGATTCTCCTCGTTGCGCCGATTTGGTCACAATAGAATTTAATCCACTTATTTAATTTATGCGTAGTAAGTCACGGCATGATTTATAAATAGTAGGTCATGTCATGATTTAGCCTAATAGTTTATGGTCTCATATGATTTAACATCATTTATGTTGACACTACTACAAAATGATTTTTTTTGTTTGGTAGTGTGGGTCGTTACATGACTTCACGCTAAATCTATGGTCTGAGAAGGCCAATTGAGGGCATCTAAGCCATCAAATCACCTAGGGATCGGCCACACCAACCCTTATCATGGCTGGGTTTTTTTGCCTAAGGGCAACCACACCAACTCTTATCATGGTTGGATTTTTTTTGCCTAAGGGGGGATTGGAACGGATGAACTTTTCTTCACGAGTGAATGATTTTAAGACAATATCCTCTATGAAAATTAATGAGTGTCTCATGGTTAAAAAACTCTTTACCCTTCCCCATTAATATGAGGGGTTCAAAGACACCAAGGAAAGTTATGTAGATATTTTGGCAGCTAGTTCTTGGGATATTCTATTCAGCAAGCGTTTTGAGGAGAAGCTGAAAGAGTTCATTGTGAAACTTCGCATGAAAAAGGCAGAAAACAAGAGCCAGATAAAGAAGCAATCTGTCCCATAAGCTATATTTAGCCTCGTTGATGTTAAAATAACTTTTTCTTCTTATTCTTCTCAACTCCAACCCTGGTGAAAAAACTTCATCCAAATTTACTTCCACGCTGCCCAAAGGCGCTGAAAACAAATCAAAAATATATTCATGACAATGATAGCCTCGTTCCCATCGTCCTCTAATTGAGATTGACCATCATCATCTCCTTGGAGTTGCATTGAAGGAACCGATGGTAGAAAACCACTTAACCTTCAAATATTTACTTCCCTGCTACACCTTGGTGCAAGTACCATTGCGTAATGAGATGGGGGCCGGGGGGGGTTCTATATAATCTGTAGGACATTGAGAATCAAGGATCTTGATTATTGATCCAGGAATTGACAGAAGAGAGTAGGAACTTTCTTGAGAAGGTCGCCACCCACTTATCATGCAATCACCTTATCTCAGATCATATGTAGACCCCTTGGCCAAAGGCATTGAGGAAGATGAGGCACATAAGGTAGAGCTATTGAAGTTAGTTGTGGAACAGTCTCCCCAAATCAAACAGATGGAAAACAAGATGGAGAAGCTACTGAAGGGAAAAGAAGAAGAAGCTCGAGTGGCACTCATCCCACTAGAATTTGTCCCCATTTCAACAATTCCATCATCTATTCCCACAACTGCTAGAGCATCTAGTGGAACAGACCAGCTGTCAAAGGCCATGGAAAGTATGACCTTGCAGTCACAAGAGATCCAGAAATTGGAAGCACAGATTGGCATCCTGAAAGATCAAAAGGCCAGGTCTGAAAATGCCCATGAGATAGCCAAAAAGTAGATTGAGAGAGTGGAGAAGGTAGAGAAGGAATTTTCGGACAACAGCATTTTGGGCCAAATGAAGTTGATAATTTGGGGCAGTATCATAGAGTCAGTGGAGGAAACTTGGCACTCCATCCACATCATTTTTTAACAGAAAGAGTTGGTGGAAAAATGCGCAGTGGCCATTGAAAAACCAAATCAGGAATTAGGAAATATGCCAATCACAGCCCCTAAAATCATAAAATTTTTGAACTCCAAAACTATCTATGAGCTTGAAGAGTTGGATGTACAAGACAAAACAGCAACCATATCAAAAGTAAAAAAGGTCCTCACTAAGAGGAATTTAGTAAGGCAATTAGAGGAGAAGTGTCATGAGTTGGACATGGCCATCAACAGATTCCTGAACAAGATTGAACCCCTGGTGGCAAAAGGGTTGCCCTCACTGTATGTAATTAATAACAAGCTCGTCCAAAGGAGAGATTATATAACCAAACTCAGAGAAACAGCTAAGGATACCACCAAATTCACCAGCATCAAAGGAAAGGTGACCGGGAAAGTTGTCTGGGATCTCTTAAGCAATGACATCTTTATTCAACATGAGCTGAAGCATTTTTTCCCCACCAGGCCCACTTTCAGCAAATACACAAAGGTGGATGAAGTGTACCGACAGGTCATAGGCACGATAATTCCCAACAAATAGGAATGGAACAAGTTGTGTATGTACCAAGATTTAAAAAGCACGATGGACACCTCAGCACAGCCACTGATTGATCAGAAATTCCAGCATCGCATCATCTTTAATGATCCAACAGAGGTGGCCCAAAAGAAGAGCCAGATGTCAAAGCCACCCATCGTTGCCCCTTCGCAACCATATCAGCCGCCTCCAAGCCACTTTTTTTATTCACGAAGAGCTGCCTAATTTTTACATTCTTGAAGAGTTACCAAAATTTATTCTACAGGCGGTGTTTTGTCAGAAATTTTCTTTTCTCAGGCCTTGCATGGCCACACTTGTCTAATTTCAGTTTGTTTGTAATTAATGAATTTTTCCATAGTAGATTATGGAAACCGACTCAAGTTTTAGTTAAATACTGCTTGAATTTCCATTTTGAAGGGTTGGATATTGTTAGTCCCTGCATTGTAAGAACTACTATATTGGAGCACTATGATTATTGGAGCTGAACATCAATAATCAAAAATTGTTTACATGATTCTTGAGCTGTGTTAAAATGGTGATGTGCTACTTCTCTGCTTAAATGTTTCCGTTGCTTTCCCTGTTGTGCATCTGTTCATCTAATTATAAATCGGAAATTTTAGATTAAGATTTGTCGTCGGAGCACCTTAATTTTGTCTGCATTTACAATCTTAATGTTTTCTGCTGAAGTCTGATTAAAGAATTCTTAACTGCTCTTTAGTCATTACTGAACCTTACTATTTCTTTCACCTCATAATTCATACATCTCTAAAGATCCATTTAGCATAGTTAGCTTGCCTTGTGATGCTCTTGAAAATTGATGTGCCAATCCACCCTTTGACTCCATAGCCCAATGGAATAGTCCCTGCAGGCCTGCTCATCCAACCACTCAATCAATCAAAACAAACAACCCTCATAATTTCTATAACTAACCTAATATCAGCACTTATAATTATCAAGTTAAATCATAAAACAGAGAGAGCCCTCTCTGAGTCTAGGAAGGCTAGGTCCTGGACTCCAAAGTGGTTTGATGTTGTCCTCTGTCATTTTTTCTTGCCAATCTTACAAATTGCGGAGTGATAACAAATGGAAATCTAACATTAACCATAATTCATGAGGTGCTTTCTCATTGGTGGGGTAATCTTCCTGAAATTTTGTATCTACAATTAGACAACACTTGTCGTGAAAACAAAAATCAGATTGCTTTTGGATATATAAACATTCTTGTTGAATCAGATTGCTTTTGGAAATATAAACATTCTTATTGAATTGAGAATTTTTCATAAGGTAAAGGTTGGTTTCCTTCTTTTTGGGCACACTCACAACCATATTGATCAGATGTTCAATCGTTTTTCAATAACATTGAGGAGGAAGGACGTTGGGAGCTTGCCATCATTAATTGAATGTATTAAGAAATCATCTATGCTAGAGCCTATTTTTCATGTGTTAGAAGAAATTGTTGACATGCGAATGTTTATTCTAGAATCGCATGGTGAAGAGAAATCCATTGAACACCATAATGACATTAGCTTCCAACGTCAATTTCGTATCAAAAAAATTGATGGAAAAACACTTATATGGGCCAAGAAGTACTCAACTACTACAGAATAGGCATCGTCATCAGGTTTGGAATTTTTTAAGTTCATTCCAGATCATTCAATATTTACGTCAAATATATTGTTATTACAATCAATTGGTGAAGTTCATAATGCACGAAGGCAGAAGAGAGATAAAGATTATTCCGAATGCCTGGAATAAATTAAAAAATCCATTACATATACATATGAGTACTTTGATGTTGTTGATTCAGTTTAGTGGGAGTCATTTTTCAATGATCATAGTGATATCCTTTCAAGACCAGCAAATTAAGATATGCATTTGAAGACTCCATTTATTTGGCCAAAAAATGTGCCAAATGAATAGGAGGAAACAAACATTGTTGAACAACAACAATCACAAAGTATTATGATATCTACACAAGTGGAGGAAAGAGAAATGTATATTGGTTCCAGAAAATCTCATGCACAACGTGAAGCCATGGAAGGCCTTTACAGGGGTTCAATACAAGATATCAAGGAGGGTTGCATGATCGCAGTGTTAGCGCATGAAGATCCACATGGATATCCATTCTGGGTTGCCAAGGTTATAAAGGTCATTACAGAAAATGAAGATGTTATAGGTGTTGAAGTACATTGGTATGCCAAAAACACACACCCATTCAATGGTGTGTTCAAGCCAAAGGTGGTAGTTGATAATAAAAATTGGCGGAAAGAGAAAAAGAAAGCGTACAAAAATAAATCGTCGCCACACAGACCTCTTAAAATTGGAGGAAGTTGACATGCTTGTTTATGACTTCAAATTAACAAAGAGAGGAACTCTTCGCTCTAGGACGATAGATATTTTGCAGAGGTTTCTACTAGAAGAAACAGTGTTGAGATGGCAGTCTGTTGAACCCAGTCGTAGATCTAGAAGACTTTTGAAACCTCAAGTGGTGGGCATGCGAGTTGACTCAGATGGGGCACTAATTGATGAAAGAGGAGAAAATGGAACATTTTCATCTGCATTTAGCCATTCATCTAAAGATGTAAATTTTTATGGTGTGCAAGAAAATATAGGTGATTTTGAATAATTGTATAAGACGAATGTTTGCATTGAGCAATGAAAATGATATTTTACCTTCCATATGATCTTACATGAAGTTATGAGTCATTTTTACGTTTGTTGGATTATATGTTTTAATTATGATGAATTCATCTTTTTTAAAAATAAGATATGTTTCATTGAGTTATTTTAGTCATATAATTTGTTCATAATATCATGGATGAAATATGTTGAAAAGTTAATGTTTTTTCATTTTATGGGTGAAAATTTGTGAAATAATTTTTTTTTTTAACATTAGGGTTGAAAACAATTAGAATTTTACATGGATAAAAATTATTGGAATTTAAATGTGTTTAAAATCTCATTATTTTATATCTAACGTCATTACTAAAAATATGTTTATATTGTACGAGGAAAATAAAAATGTTATTCTAGCACCAACATTAGTGTGTTTTTCCATTTCTTTGGCACATGAAATTGGTTTTACTGCCATTTATGTTGCAAATTAACCCTGAAAAAAATAAACCTCTTTCTGGAATACACACTTTTGGTTTTTGGGTTAGAGTTCCCATTTTTACAAATTAACCCTAAAAATAAAAAAACCCTCTTTCTTGAATACACACTTTGTAAGTTTATCACCATCGTACTACTAAAAAGGTTGAAAATGAAAAGCACTTTCTATTACCCAACTTATTAAATCTAAATTCTAAAATACTTTTCACACCACAACATTTTTTTATCCTTTAACTTTACAAAACCATAATATTTCTATTAATACTTTTCAAACATCATTTTATTCTAAATAATCCCTTAACATTTTAAAGTTATATATTCAATTTTAAATTTCATTCTTCCTTATATTTATCATTACAAACTAACTTCAAAAATTAAATAAACAAGTTAGATCCAATAAAATATCTCAACTTTTTTATTCAAAATAAATTTTATATATTTAATATTTAAAAAACAATTTTTTTTAATTACCTTAATTATAATTTAAATTAAACTTATAAATATCGATATATTCCAAAATTACGACGAGAACATGCAACAATCACTCCAAACTTGTGATAGCCTTGTTACAACAGAGTTATTTGTTACGACAGAGTTATTTTGTATTTTTATATAATTAACTTTGTTTGGTTATAATAAGTTAGGTTGATAAGTATAAGGAATAGTTTATATTTTTTATATTTTGTACTTTTATATAATTTCTAGTTAGAAATTTTCAAATTTATTTATATATTTAAAAATACAATTTAAAAAATAAAAATTATGATCTTACTTATTATTATATTATATTATTAAAAACAAAAATTAAAATATAAAAAATACAATTTTTGTTTTTTTAACTAATGAAATTGGTAATTATGAGAGGTTCTAACTTCTTACAATGCACCTTATTTTTAAATTAACTAATTTATTTGGAAATTTTTTAAAATTTAACAACATTGAAAATGGACTTTAATCCACTTATTTAATTTATAAATAATAAGTCATGTCATGATTTATAAGTAGTAGGTCATGTCATGATTTAACACGTAATAGGTCATGATCTCATATGATTTAACATCATTTATGTTGACACTACTACACAATGATTTTCCTTTGTTTGTTTGTAGTGGGGATTCTTACATGATTTTAAGTCAAATCTATGGTCTTATAAATTTGGAGTGAGGGGCATTTAAGCTGTCAAAATCACTTGGGATCCCACCAACTCTTATCATAGCTAGATTTTTTTGCCTTAGGGTAGCCACACCAACTCTTATCATAGTTAGATTTTTTTTGCCTTAGGGTAGCCACACCAACTCTTATCATGGCTAGATTTTTTTTGCCTTAATCAGGAATTGGAGTCCGTGACCTTTTCATCACTAGTGAAAATTAATGAGTGTCCCATGGGTAAAAAACTCTTTACCCTTCCCCATTAATGTGAGACATTTAAAAACAGCAAGGAAAGTTATGCAGATATTTTGGCAGCTAGCTCTTGGGATATTCTATTTAGCAAGAGCTTTGTGGAGAAGTCCGGAGAATTTATTGTGAAACTTCACATGAAAATTAAAACATACAAAAGCCAAATAAAAAAACAATCTATCCCATAAACTATCTTTAACCTGATTAACCTTACAATAACTTTTTTTTCTTATTCTTCTTAACCCCAACCACAATTGTGAAAAAACTTCGCCAAAAACTTCATCCAAATTTACTTCCACGCTGCCCGAAAATATATTCATGACAGTGATAGCCTCGTTCCCATCGCCCTCTAATTGAGATTGACCATCATCATCTCCTTGGAGCTGCATTGAAGGATCCGATGGCAGAAAGCCACTTCACCTTCAAATATTTACTTCCCTGCTACAGTCTAGTGCAAGTACCATTGCGTAATGAGATAGGGGGGTTCTGTATAATCTGCGGGACATTGAGAATCAAGGATCTTGATTATTGATCCGGGAATTGACAGAAGAGAGTAGGAACTTTCTTGAGAAGGCCGCCACCCACTCATCAGGCAATCACCTAATCTCAGATCATCCGTAGACTGCAGCCTCGATATTGGCCATCATGAATCCTTATCATAAGATGAACAACCACCTGTTGGCCTCCAAGAGTCCAAACAATACTCAGCAGAGGATTCTGTTCATTGGGTGGAGAAGCAATTTGTAATGTGACCAATACCGAGGGGAACATTGTCAGGGTTGTCCTTCATTGTGCTCATGCTCCGCCACAGTGTTCCCCTCCAGTGGCCAATGTCAAAATGGATATGTGAACGACGCTGCTCATGGGGTGTTCACTATCATCACTTTTCATCAATATCGATGATCTGCTTGCCAATAAACTGCTGAAAGGATTATGGTGAGTTGAAATTCATATATTTTTGTTTTTTTATTAGAGTAGGAAAACTTGTCATTATTCATGTCAATTCAGTGGTGAGGACAGTCATTATTGGCTGCTCTCTGCCAATGAAAGTAGGGTGGTTTATCACTGTTATTTAAGAAAAATTAGGTTATTATTTGTTTTGGTGATTCTATCATTTTTACTAATGCTTCATGTTTGTGGCTTTGGGGTATTGAGTAATTAACTTGTTTTCATAAGTCGAAAAAAATAGTTTTTAGTTAAATAAAAACAATTTTAAAACATATTCCAAACCCACATACCCACATAATCACTGTTATTTAAGAAAAATCACTTTATCACTTTTTAGTGATTTCTTCACTTTTACTAGAAAATTCATGCTTTTGAGTATTGAGCAATTTACATGTTTCCATAAATCCATAGTCCAAACCCACATATATCATTGTTACTTCATTAACTTCAAGATTATATATATATATATATATTAGTGTAAAAAATAATAATTTTAAAATTCACAAGTTAAATGTATTTTTATTAATGTGTTACTTTCTCAGTCACATAAACAAATATAGTTGTTATTTTCATTGATGTAAATATTATGGTATATTTGAATGTATATGTTATTATACACATAAAATTAGAAATTTCGTAGTGGTAAAAGTGGTTCTAAGGGTCACAAATAGATTCATTAATGTTTTACTTTTCTCACTCACACAAAATATAGGCGCTAAATTTTGTGTTTAATTAACCATTATGTTATTACAGGGCATTATTTTCTTGTCACTATTACAATGATATATTGAGATTTATTGCTTTATTTTCTGGTCACTATTACTATGATATATTGATATTCATCTGCAATATTATTGCTATTATTTTTCAGAAAAGATTTTTAGAAAAGTTTTGTAGCTTGTTAGGAGAGAAATTGAAGTGAAGTAATAGATGAAGAATAATAATAATAAAAATATATTTACTCAATTACAAAATAATAAAGCAGCTCTATTCACTTAGTTTTATTGAAATTATGTTTTATTATTAAAATTATAAACAATTTGTCTAGATAAAAAGCATATATATATAATTTAATATTTAAATTCAATTAATGGCGTTTGAATTTATATTTTCACATCCGCACAGAGATGGCGTTTGAAACAAGCTACCTTGAGGGGTCGATGACCTCAGTTGATCGTTTTTCACATACTCTTTGCCACTGCTGAATTCTGTAGAGATCGAAACCCACCACAAAACCGTCGACAATACACAATGGCAGCTCCAAAACAGTTTACTTAGGGAATCAATTTGCACAAGGACTTAGATTCACAACACAGGCCTCTGATCCTGTGCTTTGATACCATGTCAGAAATAGCTAAAATCACAATATTACATAAACACAATCATATATTATGCAGAAATGGTGCATGTGTAAACACACTCACACACACAGATTATAGTCAGATTACTCTATTAAATAAAGTTTTTGAGATCCAACTTATTCCTAATTTAGAGAGAGAGGTTGAGAGAATTTCTCAACCATCACAAACCAACTTCTCAAATATGGAATGTAAGCATTAACTCCAACATTTCCAATATTTAAGTTATATAAAAAAAATATATTAAATAGTGTTTCACAAGAGGTGACCACGTGGAAATGTTGTGCAAAGGTTAGAAGAGGGATTTCAATTTACATTGGAAATTGGTTTGGTTTATCAATTGACAAATAATGGGTTAGTAATAAGGAAATGTGGATTTATAATTTTCTTAGAAAATTATATTATACACTAAAAAAATACGTTATATATATAATTTTAATTAAAATGTTATTTGAAAATTAATAATGATGTATTAATTAAAATGATTGTGTTGATAAATATTTAAGATGTCTAAATTATAGTGGGTTGGGGAGGCTTCTCTCCAAGCTTTTTGAGCATAGAAATAAAATCTTAAATCAAATTAAATAACTCTTTTCTTTAGGTCCGATAGACCAAAGATTGGTCTCAATAGACGCTAACCATCATCATCATCATATATAGATTTATTTTAATTTTTTTATAAATAAATAAATGAAACACTTAATATTTATTATTTTTATAAAAATAATCAAATATTTAACCACTTTTATATATAATTCATTATTTAAATTTTATAGATATATATAATTAAAAGAATCAATATATTATATTAATATTTAATAAATTTAATTTTCAAATCCCAAATAACATAAAATTTATCCAAACTCATATTATTTATTATACATATATATGTCTTGGTTTAATCAACCTGTTTTTTTCCATGAAAATAATGGAAATTCAGGGAAGATTTTAATAAAATTGAGCGAAGATTGTAGTTGTCAAACTTTAAGATTTTGGCTGTCTCAAAGGTTTTTGATAGGTTTTTGATGATGCTAAATCCATTTTCACCAACAAGATTTCTTGAAAAAATTTACCCGAATTTCGACCATTTTTTACCCTCCAGGCAATTCCTCTGCCTCTATAGACTTCTCCCATATATATATATACTCCTATTTCATATCCATCAAACCAATTATTTAATATTTTATTCCAAATAAAAAGATAAAGGAAGGAGGACTCGACTTTATGGATTTTCAAGTGGATTTTTGGCTAGAACCCGGTGAAAAAAATTATGGCAAAATCTTGAATTGTGTTATTTAAACTGGGTTTTTCACTACATATATGGATTCAACACCTTGGAGAGCACTTAGGGCATTTCAATTGTGCAAAGTTCACCCATCAAACTTGTGGCCTCAATGAATCTCTCCCAGCTTCTAGACAAATTAGATCATAAAAAAAACCAGAAAACTTTTCAAAAAGTCGAACTTAAAACAATTCTGCCAAATTTTAGACATTAAATCGGAAAATAAACCTCAAATCTTTTTAAAAAATCACACTTAAAACACCTCCAAGAAAAAACTTTAAAAAAAATAATGAATTAAAAAAATAAAAATAAAAATAAAAAAAACTTATAAATTTTGTAATTTAATAATTAATAATATTTATATAGTTATTTTTCATTAATTCCTTAAACTTTATAGGATAAGAAAGAGGAGAAGGATTTTCATTTATTAAAATTAAATTTAGTTTCCTTGATTTCTAAAACTTAAAAAACTACTTACATAATAATCAAAATTTTATTAAATTAAAAATTTAATAATATTAATGCAGTTATATAAATTAAATAACTAATAAATATTAATAAGCATCAATCTATGATAAATATCAAAATACTTGTCTTATTATGATATATTTTATTGAAATTATCAAAAAAAATTAAAATCATGAAAAATAAATATATTATTATTATTATTAACAAAACCCAATAAATATATGAATTAAGGATATATGCATTTTAAAAAACATATAATCAGAAACGCCATAATAAACCACATAAATTTAGTTTCCTTGATTTCTAAATCATAAAAAACTACTTACAGGATAATCAAGATTTTATTAAATTAAAAATTTAATAATATTAATACAGCTATATAAATTAAATAACTAATAAATGTTAATAAGCATCAATCCATGATAAATATCAAAATATTTCTCATTATGTATATATTTGATTGAGATTATCAAAAAAAAATTTAAAAATCATAAAAAATAAATATATTATTATTATTATTATTAACAAAACCCAATAAATATATGAATTAAGGATATATACATTTTAAAAAACACATAACCAGAAAAAACATAATAGACCACATAAAAAAGTTGGATGACATTTGTAAATATGATATTTTGTTTAATTAAATTGAAAAGTTAAAAAGGTATAATTACCTTTGAGATAAATCTCAACCCTCTATTTTGATTATTATTAAAAAAAGTTCTTAGAATATTTTGTGGACCTTAAATCCCACAAATTAAATTTTTGTAGAGGCTAAAGCCCACAAATTAATTTTTTGTGAGAGGTCAAATCTTTATAAATCTCTATCATCCAACTAATAATCATTGATGATTACATTCAACTAATATCCAACTAATAATCATTGATGATTACATTCAACTAATAATAGTTGATGATTACATTAAAATTTTAAAAGCCCTATTCAAATTTTATGGGCGTTCACAACTAAAATTATGAACGTTCTATTCAAAAATAACATGACATAATGACAAATCTTTTGAAATTGAGATTAAAACACAACACAATGACAAATTGACAAATCTTTTGAAATTGAAATTTAATCTGAATATCTACTTGGTATTTTTTAAAATTAAGATTTCATATTCATTTTCAACTCTTTTAGTATCACAAATATATATATATATATATATATTCATTTCATAACAATTTGAATTTATCTTAAGAGAGTTGGGAAGAATTGATCGAGTGTGGTTTACTCTTGATGCGTGGTTTACTAATTAATGGATATACTCTTGATGCGTGGTTTACTAATTAATGGATATATTCTTTATGGGTGGTTTACTAATTAATGGATATATTCTTTATGGGTGGTTTACTAACTAATAGATATATTCTCAATGTTATTGTGACAGTTTGGATTTACGGATTTACTCATGGTGTTATAGTGGAGGGTTGGGAAGAATTGATCAAATGTAGTTTACTAACTAATAGATATACTCTTATTTGGCAGTTTACTAACTAATGGATATACTTTTGATGCTATAATGACAACTTAAATTTACTAACTAATAGATATATTCTTGTTGCGTGGTTTACTAATAGATATACTCTTGATGCTATTATAGTGACAGCTTGGATTTACTCCTAGTGTTATATTGGGAGCCAACAAAAATACAAAAAATAACAATTTGAAAATCATATATCGCTCATTTTCACTCTAAACTCACACAAAAATTGTTTCTATTATATTAATTTTGTTTTCTACATTAATTTAAATAAAAAGATTTTTTTAATATTAAAGTTAATAAACAAGAGACATCAATATATATTGACAAGATATTTTCGTTTGAAAAATCAGATATTTCACGGGTGAACAAGAATGATTCAGAAGTCAGATTTAGACAAGGAAACGTCCAGATATCCCCAGAATCATCAAATCTTTGGCAAGAAATGCTGTGAAGTCTTTCACGTCCTCAAGGACGTCCCTACCATTCCAATCGAGGGGATGCCCTGCAACCCCAATTCCCTAGGGATTGGTACAGACACTCTGCAACATTGGCACATCAAATCGCTACTGTGGGCTTCGGTCTAATATCGTTGTCCTGGGCATGGTGTTAATAGAAAGCATAGTTTAACCAATAGAGGTTTTGGGCTTTTCTGGGATCTCAGTACATTTTGTTCAAATTCTAGTAGCAATTTTTCTATAGAGTAGTAAATTTGAGTTGTGTAATTCGTAGAATTCAATGTATCAAAGTTTTCTAAAGTACTGTATCTATTTATGCATTCAAAATACAATTAAAAAAAAAATCACCATCCTAAAAAATCTCTCAAATAAATCTAAATTTAGAGAAATCACAATCATCCAAAATCATATAACTCAAATGGCCAAAACATCTAATATTCAGACTCCGTCGAATGGCCAAAACATCTAATATTCAGACTGTCTTAATAGAATCCAAATCCCATAAAAGGGCATGGGTATATTGCATCAGAATTGTTTTGCAAGAAGGCCAAAACATATAATATTCAGACACTGTCTTAATAGAATCCAAATCCCATAAAAGGCCAAGGGTATATTGCATCAGTATTGTTTTGCAACAAAGCACACTAAAGTGCATGGTATGAACATATGTGACAGTCAAAGCTAAATTGGTCATGTCCAAAGGAACGAGAGAACAACCTTCGTCACAATCTATCAGCTCCGATGGTTTGGGGCCCTTGCTTTTCTACACATGGAAAGAGATCAAACCTCAGCAGCCCTAATTGTCTGTTGTGGGGTGCAAATATCTGTTTGTGTTCATTTTCCTATGCCTCGGCATTTTCTAATGCTTATTTTTCCAATGCATCTAACTAGTTCCAGTTGTAATCACTCATGGAAAGAGATCAAACCTCATCAACCCTAATTGTCTGTTGTGGGGTGCAAATATCTGTTTGTGTTCATTTTCCTATGCCTTGGCATTTTCTAATGTTTAATTCCAGTTGTAATCACTCATGGAAAGAGATCAAACCTCAGCAGCCCTAATTGTCTGCTGTGGGGTGCAAATGTCTGTTTGTGTTCATTTTCCTATGCGTTGGCATTTTCTAATGCTTATTTTTCCAATGCATCTAAAAGCAAGGCAAGGGCAATCCTAACTCATGGAAAGAGATCAAACCTCAGCAGCCCTAATTGTCTGCTGTGGGGTGCAAATGTCTGTTTGTGTTCATTTTCCTATGCGTTGGCATTTTCTAATGCTTATTTTTCCAATGCATCTAACTAGCTCCAGTTGTAATCACTCATGGAAAGAGATCAAACCTCAGCAGCCCTAATTGTCTGCTGTGGGGTGCAAATATCTGTTTGTGTTCATTTTCCTATGCCTTGGCATTTTCTAATGCTTATTTTTCCAATGCATCTAACTAGTTCCAGTTGTAATCACTCATGGAAAGAGATCAAACCTCAGCAGCCCTAATTGTCTGTTGTGGGGTGCAAATATCTGTTTGTGTTCATTTTCCTATGCCTCGGCATTTTCTAATGCTTATTTTTCCGATGCATCTAAATAGTTCCAGTTGTAATCACTCATCTGCCCAAGTGGGATAGCTATTCACTAGACATCTAGCATTGCTATATATAAAGATGCTCCATGCATTTTTCATATAATAGATCTAATAGATCAAAGATATTCTCTTTTTTAGAAGGCTTTGATCTTTTTCGATTTTGAATACTATTTTGAACATTTTCATACTATCAGAGCCAAATTCACACAACTGCATTAGTGGAACAGTAGATGTTTATTTTATCCATATTCAGATGATCGTAGATGGTTAGAAGTGTTGAATAAGATTGGGGCAGTCTAAGAGTTGAATCCAGAACCTTTGTGACCTTTCACAAAGGAGCAGTTTGCTCTACCCTACCACTGAGTTACCCAGAACCTTGCACTCTAAAGGAGCAGTTTGATCTACTCTTCCTTGATGAGAAAGTCCAAGTTTGAATTGTGATGACATAATTCACGAAGGAGCAGTTTGCTCTACCTTACCACTGAGTTACCCAAAACCTTGCACTCTAAAGGAGCAGTTTGATCTACTCTTCCTTGATGAGAAAGTCGAAGTTTGAATTGTGATGTCATAATTCACGAAGGAGTTTGCTCAATCTTACCACTGACTTACCCAGAAGCTTGCACAAAGGAGGAGTTTGATCTACTCTTCCTTGATGAAAAAGTCCCAAGTTTGAATTGTGATGCCATATTCCATAAGGCATTTACTGTAAGTAAACAGAAGTTCACATCTTGTGAAGATCTTGCCGGCATTTACTGTAAGTAAACAGAAATTCAAATCTTGTGAAGATCTTGCCGACCTAAATAAATATTATCATGATATTCACTCAATTGACTCACTCCCTACCACAAGGATGCAAGACATACAGTTTCATATTATCTAACCAGCACAATAATCTGAGTCCAATTTGTTGTTTAAATTCTGTCGCTTAAGAGCTGCACAAGATGTGCCATACAATAACATAAGCAAATTCAAACAAACTCATAACTATATAGTGTTCTATTACACATGACAAAACACAGGTAGAGAGCATGGATAAATATACACACTTTCAATCTACCAAAATACATGGGTTAAAAGAAAATTTGAATACAGCCAAATCAACAAAATTCCATAGGTATCAAATTATCAATAGACAACATCTGTCTCTTCAGAAAAGATAAACTCAGTTGTATTTGAATAAACTTGCTAATAATTTTATCTTTGTAGGGGAATTTACATGTACAGGCTAGTCTCAGAGAGCATCTTTTTTTCAGAACCCTCTTAAGGTAGAAGGATCTATGTCAAAATGTTGGGACCAATCATTTGTTTTCGGAGGAGCAATAAACTTGTACATTTCTCTGTTAATATAAACTGTTATGAAATTCATTTCAGCTAAGAAAGGAGGTCTGATAATTGACTAGCACCAAGGGATAAGAATATAAAGACTGTCAAACTCTCATGGAAATCATTTCAGCTTAAAAGAGGAGGTCTGGTAATTGGCCAGCACTGAGATATGTCGACAAAGTTTTGTCATGAAACAATCCTTTTTGTAATGGCAATACAGTATTGTAAGGCATACATGATAGAAACTCGTCAATAATAATAGGAAATCATGAAACAAAAGGTCTCAGCAAAAAAAACCATATCAGAATCAAGAGAAGATTGTATGTCTTAACCAGGAACCATCCCTGGATACAGCTAAACAATTTGTATGACTAAATCGCCCTCACCATTTACATGATGAGCTTGCATAACTTGGCCATCATTCTTTGTCTGGGATGCAGAATTTGGGTAGGTGCTACCAAAGCATTTGAGTTGATGAGGCACCTGCATTTTGTAAATCACTAGTCATTCACAAACTTGACAAGAAAAAAAAATGGCATAGCAGCAAGATATTGGTTCAATGTTCAAAAAAAAAAATGGCATAGCAGCAAAGATATTGGTTCAATGTTCAGAAAACTGATGGCATAATAGCAGATACTTGGAAGCTGTTAGAAGTATATACTGATACAATGTTCAAACAAAATATGGCACAAAGATTTTGTTCCACTCTATTGGTTTTTCTTGAAATAGCATCGTGTGAATAAGTTTACTGGGATGATCTTATGTTTTTTATTCATTTTGACCTAAAAGCTAAGTAAGACCTTTCAGGGCCATTCCCACATGCTGGTAGCACAAAAATTTTGAACGCATTAATCTAGGCAATAGCAATCTGTGTGTGCTACTTGTCTCCACATTTGCCTGCCTGCCTGCTCGCTGTTCCTTTAAGAAATGTCATCCATTGAGGCAGGGGGTATATGCCGCTGCCAGAATACCCCGTAGTGGTGACCAGTCAAGGTCTCAAAAGATCTTGCCAGGTAGAGATTGGAAAACCCTTACCTGAGCAGAGCTACCTCAGGTAAGATTCAGAACCAAGCCATCTTCCTAAATATTTCCATATACATTTGCTCAAGCAATGCAGTATGCAGTCTCTCTCTCTCTCACAACACAGTCATCACACACAACACAGACAAGACATGATAGATGTTTATACTGTGTAGAAATTGTTAAGCTTTTGTGACCACATTGTCATTCATGGTGCCATTCAATGAATATTTAAAATAAAAAGCAAACTTTCATGAACATGAGATTGTCACAAAACATTAGTTTGGATTAATATTTGCCTTCAAATCATAGTAACAGCCTACAGGTGATTTCAAGCTCCTAGATTAGATCAACACTGTTAGAAGCCGAAGCATGAGTCAATGACTCTGAAAACTTACATAGTTAATACATGATTAAACAACATTTTTAACAATCCAAGCAGAGACCGAGACAAGAATTTGTCGCTGCCAACCGAGGAGGAGAATTTGTTCCTGCTGCTTCTTCACTGCTTCAAAACAAAACCCAAAGCGTTGCTGCCTACTCCTACTAAGGGATTCTGCCTGCTTCTGTGTGAAGTTGCTCATCATCATTGGAGTGAAACCTGCAGCCTGGAACATACTTCTCCAATTAGGGAGATTTTCTCCTTCCCTATGCCTTCTATAGGCCGCTTCTACCACATTACAAATTCTAGGTGCCATGACAAACTTTTCTATCATCTCAATTGTTTCCATATTCATGTGTACAGCCTCAAGGGATTCAAATAGAAGGGCATAAAACTGAAGAGCCTCCATGAACTTCTGTGCAAATGAGCTTCCAGCTTGCTCATTCTCATGGTCGACTACCACAACTATCTTAGGGCGGAGTCGATTAATAAGGTGCAAAATAGAAGCTATTGAGTCCTTCGAGAGTAATCCTTGCATTCCAAGAGAATAGTTCACTGCTATGGTTTCTCCTTCTTTCAGGTTTAACATTGAATGATTCAAATCTTCATTCTGAGGGATTTCAACCACCTGAAATGTGAACGGTATACCCAAGTTTTCTGCAAAAGTACACAGATTCTCCCTTATCAAATGCATTTCCATTGATTCGTATCCTACTGCTGTCAGCCTGAGTGCTGGAGACCCTCCTGGCATTAATGCAATCTCTTGTAAGAAAGAAGCCCATTGTCCTCCGAGGCCCATATCAAAGTCAACAATATGAATTTTGTCCACGCCTTCCAAAGCCTCCAGAAGAACTTGATTGGCAGTAAAATTTGCAAAGTAAGGGATAGGAGAGATTTCAGAAAAGTTCTTACATGCATTAATCTTGTGAACCAGTTGGAGAGGAGAAAGGTATGACTTTGAATTAGTTTGTTGCAGTGATCGAACGCCACCAAGGGCCTCTTTGAAGTAATATGTGGCCCTCTGGAGGGCCTTCCCACGGGGTGAAACATACTGATTGAGCCGCGCCAATATCGCCTGTGCAATGTCTAAGCTGCCTAGTTCAACACACTTTGTAGCCTCAAGAAGCTGTTGAAGTATCGCTGATTTCTGAACTTCATCCAAGTCTACCCTGCCTTGGTGAGTCCGCAGAGGCCATTCTTGCTTCACTGGGGAAAATAATGGATCCCTGACACTCCTATTAATCATTGGTTTCCATGCAGGTTGAAACTCTCGCTGCTGTATCTGCTGCCAGTGCAATGATTTTTCAAACTCTGGAAAACCCTCGTGAGCAACACCCATATGGCCTCGAGGGCCTGCAGGCATAGGAAAAATAGCATTTTTCTCAGGATAGTTTGGGGTGGGACCATATGGAAGCTGCAACTCTGGATGCTTTTCATCCAGAGGAACCTTGAAAGTTTTGAAATCCGGAGTGAACGAGAGGGGAGGAGGGTTTGGACCATGGACATTAGGGGTGATTAGCGCATTACTCGGTGGAAACAGAGCAGTGGAAGTAGGGTTCAATGCAAAGGGAGAAATAGTGTGCCCGGCATTGTCGCCAAAGAAGCTATATGGGCCAATATCTGAATTGCTACAGAAAAATTCAGAGAGCTGGGAATCAGTGGCCTCATTAAAGTGTGTCTGTTGAAGGACAGCCTCCTCAGCTTTGATTCCCTGCAAGGGATATTCATTCCCAATTAAACAAGGCTCTCCCATTAAACAAGAAATCTGGGAGTTGTTGTTGGCCTCTGGGGACTGCAACAATATATTCTCCAGATATTCCATCCCCATTGACACATTGGGATTTACATTGACAGCATCAGTTTCAGGAACATGGAATTCATTCTCATTTCTAATCACATTCTGTAATTGCCAGTTACCTCCATCTTTTGAGTCCATTACACCAATGCAATCCAGTAGTTGCCCATCACACGCATTTTCACGAAAAAAACCACCATCTGTTGAACCCCCAAATGAAACAGATAGAGTCGAGGTGGGACTGGGGCTGCGAATGTCCAGAACTGACGTTGGTTCAGATTGATATTCACTTCTCACATACGGCCTCTTGTTGTTAGCTTGAGCTGGTATGGTGCTAGACTGCACAAGCTTGAGATTGAGAAGCGGAGGACGAGTCTCGGTGTTTCTGTCCAACATCTTTCTCATTGATGGTAGCTGTGGTTGCAAAGCTCAGCAGCTATAACGAACTTCAAAACCCATTTTGGATCTCTATTCAAAAATTGCATACAGACCAGTATTCTTGGTGTCCTTTTTGGGCCTCGCAACAAAATAGGGGTCTTTGGAGCTCTTCCAACAAAAATGGCATCACTGTAAAGAATGAAAACCAACATCACAGCAAAGACTCAGATTAATCAACACCAACAAGGATTGGTCTACAACTAACAAGATAGAAGATTATAAGAACTTGGAAGATTAATTTACAGACAGCAGCGACAGAGTACAGGATAGCATGACTGATACAAAATCACAGATTAGTTCACACAAAGTAACAACAATACTGTAAGCAACATCAATGACCAATATTATTTCTTAACACATGCTACAATATATACATGTGAATAGAATTAGCCCACACATTCATTTTTCCTCAGAAACTGACCTAAACCATTATCATACAGTTGGTCAGATCACACTCAGAACATGGATGCCTAATAAGAATATTGACAGTTACATTTTCAGCCCGAACTTCACCGGCTCAAGATAAAATAAAGAACTGATCAAATCCAGGTTAACATGATGCATTTTTCTCAGAGAGAAAAACAAACACCACCACCACCTGTAATCTGATTCTGAAAGACTGCAATGATGTACAACTATGCATATTACCACAGCAGGATAACTAAAAGGCTTCTGTTACAGCACATGACAACCAGATTGATAGAATCCCCTTATGGTTTATACAACCCAACATATTGCACAGCAAAATAACTAAAAGGACTTCCTCTTACAGCACATGACAGCAAGATGGATTAAGAAGAATAATCTGCAAAAAAAAAAAATGATTCTTTGAACTGCAATTAACAAGAACAGAATCACAGAATCAGTATAGTACAAGATGGCTACCTTGTCCTGAGCTTGCAGAGGGGATTGAAGTGCTGAAGATGCAAATCAGAGCAGCGCAGAGCCCCTCCTTATGATATGTAACTACCAACTATACTTTTGCCATCTGCCCTAAATCATGGCATCCCCACTCCAACAACTCCTCCAACAACAACGACAAGTATAATAAAAACATTCATGCTATCTTATTATATGGGCTGCCAAATTGCTCCTACTACACTCCATTAGGATGGGTGGAGACAATTATTAAACAAAAAGAATAATATAAAAAATGCAAAAAGACCAATCAGATAACACGCTCTTCACTTCCTTTACAGTGTGTTAAATAGGCATGAATGACAGCAGTCAAAGGTGAGGTTATACCGCTGCATTAGCCCCCTGTTACTGGGTTTTAAGGTCTAAGCTCTCCTCCTAATCATAAAATATCTCTGGCTGTGTTTTTATTATGAAAAAAAATCCCACTGACTGATACTGTTGGCTCTTTGCAAGTTGCTCCGACCACCACTGTCATGCCTCCCCTGGGCCCAAGTTCCAATGTCTGATTAATCCCCATGATTAACTATAAATTCCATTACATGCTCAATTTTTTAATTAATCAACTGTTCATGCCCATATTGGAATGACAAAAACCCACTTTGAAATATTAATTTTCTTTTCTTAATACCCATTTGTTTAATTAATCCACACATCACACCCATACTGCTGAAATGACAAAAACCCACTTTGAAGTAATCCAACATACCTAAAATTTTGAAAATTAACACGCATTTTTATTATTTTCTGAATATTAAAATGTCTCACAGTACAATAATAATTTAACCACCCAAGCGGCATGGTTAAAGAGAAGTTCACAGTGTGGCGGTGGGACCCACTGCTTCCCTGGGAACGTTCACGCGTCCCAAGCATGCAAGTGAGTGTGTGTTCTCTGTGTCATCCTACGACGGCGATGTGACAGACCGGACCCCGGAACCCCGCCCCGATGGATTTAATAAAAAGTTTGGTGTCCGGAAGCTATGATGCATCGCTCATGCATGCATCCATTTTTCAATTATATGCTACACATTTTTCAGTGAAATTTTATTCTCATGTCTGAATAGCATTACAATAATCATTATAATACTATTAAATTGTATTACAATAATTATTATAAAAATATTGGACCACACTAGGGAAGAGGTTATACTGTATATTGTATTCATAGTAGTATTGGTTTGTACGGAGAAAAAGAAAGATTAAGGTTAATTTATTTTATTTTATTTTT
Organism: Pinus albicaulis; assembly: GCA_034641835.2. NCBI lineage: Eukaryota > Viridiplantae > Streptophyta > Pinopsida > Pinales > Pinaceae > Pinus > Pinus albicaulis. Next base: position 1,686,532,290 of record CM076579.1, on the reverse strand, counting down.
AAACTAGAGAGATTGTTACCTGGGTTAGGTTTGTAGCTATGCAAATGAGTTATTTTATATCCAAAGAAGTATTTGGTTTGTACGAAGGAGTAGGAGTAAGTTTTAGGTTTGTACTTGAATGATTGGTATTACGTCAATTTCGATTACTACTATTGGTATTAGGTTAATTTTGATGGTTATTATTATAATTTTTATTTGAGGTTGTTATTATTATTAAAAAAAATTGAGTTGTCAACTGTGGTCACAGAATTATTTGGATGGCAAATTTTTTTTTTTTGCTGAAATTTGGTTTTAAAAAAAATAAAAGTTAGGTAGTTGGAGTGTTTGAATTGCATTTTTTATGGAGGGAATGGATTCAGCGCCATCAAAAACCCTATGGGCACCCAAAACACTGAAGTTTAACAACTGTGTAACTTAGATTTTCAAAAATCTTTGCTGGAATTTTTCATAATCCTACCAGAATTTTTGAGTTTTTTTGTGAGTTTTTTTAGACAAAGGCAAAAAAATTGTGGTATTTTGATGGTTATATTGTAATTTTTAAGGTGAAATTATATAGTCTTTAACTCATGATTTATGGATTAAACCACTGGATTTGAATTTTGAATTACATATTTTATATAAGATTTCGTCCAATTTATAAATGAAATGGTGTTTGTTACAGGCCATACTATCTTAAGTATATGATTGTGATTTTTTGTTATTTAAAATACATTTTTGAATGTATAAATAGATTTAGCAATATAGAAAACACATGGGCCACTCAAATTTTACAATTAAACAACATTTACTTAAGTTTTTAAAAATCTCTACCCGGTTTGATTAAAATTAACTAGAAAAAATACTCTCAAATAAACTATTTTGTCTATAAATTAAACTATATCTTTTACATAATACTCCATAACATAAAAATTGAATTAAATAAATAAAATAAAATATTATTTGGAACAATATAATTTGATTTTTTATTATTCAAAACAAATTAATGAATTAAAATAATAATTTTAATTAATAAATAAAAAATAATAAAAAATAAATGTATATTATTTTATTAATTATTAATAAATCATTCAATAAATTATTTTAGCTAGTATGATTTTTTATTTAATGAAATAGCATATATTTCTAATTTCTAAATAATAATTATAAATGATAGTTCTTTTCATTATTGAAATTTAGATAATGTGATTTTTGTCTATTTAAATACATATATTTCTAATTTCTAAATACTAATTATAAAAATAGTATTCTTAATCGCTGAAATTTAGGTAATATGATTTTTTGTCTAATAAAATAGCATATATTTTTAATTTCTAAATAATAATTATAAATTATAATTTTCATAATTATTGATTAAACTTTGAATCATGATAAATTTTACCAAGTCTTAATACATTTTTTAATAAATAAAATTAGAAAAATGTTTAAAAAAAATTATAAGATCATAAAACAATTAAGTTGTAGAGGACTTCTGGAGACCTGTGCGCTATGATTGAAGATCCCTCCAATATAGATGTCTCTGGTGAACACTTCACCCATTGCTTCTCTATCTTAAAGATGGGTGAAGTGTGTGATTGCTTTTCTATCTTAAAGATGGGTGAAGTGTTCACATATATTGAAGGGATCTTCAATCACAACACATAGGTCTCCAAAAGCCCTCTACAACTTAATATATCTGACTGTGGAAATATTCACACCTTAAATCATAAAATAATTTTTATAAAATTTATTTATTTAAAAAATCAATCAAATATATTTAAATATATTATTTATTAAATTATTTAGATTATTTATATTTATTATATTTAATTATCAAATTCAATTAAATTGTAATTAAAAATAATTTTATCTTATATTTTATAATTAAAAATAATTTATTTTATATTTTATTATTATTTTAAAGAAAAAATGAAATCCATCTTTAAAATCATTTTTTAATCAGAGAATTAATGTTGCTCGAGAACTCCTTTGAATGGAATCAACTCAATGATTGCAGCAAGGTGTTTTAGTTTAGCCTCGTGTGAAAGAGGTGAAGTGGTCCAAGTTGTTTGCCAAAGGTATTGATTTTTACATTAAAATATTTTTTAATATATATATATATATATATATATATATATATATAAAATAAGTTAATAATAAATTTAATATAAATAATAAAAATATATTTTAATTTAATTTTAAATCTATTTATTCAAAATTTACAATTACTCCAATATGTAAAAGCATGGAAAACCCATTATTATTTGTTAAGGCAACTTTTTCTTACATAGTTCCAAGCTATTAGGCTCTTTAGAATGAGGAAATGTAAGAGTCAGGAGGAACTCAAGCTAGAAGGCTCTTTAGAATGAGGAGATGTAAGAGTCAGAATCCTCTTTATGTTAGAAAAGGGATTTATTGTTATTGTGTGTTGGTGAATAAAAGAAGTAACTGATAATGATTTTTAAGAAAATTTGTCAAAAAAAAAGTAAAGATGTAAAATCATTTTCAAGAAAAAATTTGAATAAGATATACACTGACAAAATTAATCAAGCATAATAATATTTTTAAAAAATATTTTAAAATAATACCTTATTAATATAAAGTTAAAATACAAAATATAAATTAAAAAACTACCTCTTAAAATAAAAAATACCTAGATGATTTTTATTTGAAATAAAAAACTTGCAAAGGTGGGTGATATTAGATTAATGGTAAATATTGCATTGGAGTAAAGGGGGCATATTCTTATGTTGTCCTTTTGCCCCCACCTGCTCTTTATCTTTTGTGGCGGAGCTAAAAAACAAAACATGCCAAATCTAAAGGGAGAGAAAGCATGCCCGACCACTTTTAGGGGTTAATTCTCTACACTCCTTTTCTATTGGAGCAGATAACTTGCATCCATAATTGACAAAAAAAAGGGGTTGTGAGGGTAGAGACGTTTGTTGATTTGGCAGCCAAGTAAAGTGATGTAGTGGTTATCTATGTGCTCTTTACCTGAACCATCAATGCCAACTTCCTAAACCCACTAAAAGTGGTGGAGAGGGTGGCTACCTGCCACTTTACCTAAACCATCAAATGACAATCACTTCCTAGACCCACTGCCACCCCCCCTCCTTATCTTAAGTAGGTGGAGATATTAAACCCCAAGAATCCTTCTCCTTCTCAATTCTTAGCCCACTATCTTGCTTCACCTTCAAGTAGGTAGGGATTCAAGAACTTCTCTCAATTATTGCATCCAATAGGATTTTGCCACATCCATACCTGGAAATCCTAAATTGTTTTGTATTATCATTGACTTGGCACTCGTGCCATTAGAATATTGAGAGTCAATAGAGGCCACATGCAAATCTACCAAATACAAGCCAATTTAAAGGAGTTGACCCTTTTAAAATATGCGTGGATAAAACAATCTTCCACTTATTAAAGTGGATAACGTAACTATACAATTATAACTACATTGAAGCGAGAGCGAAAAATACTATATATATTTCAATAATTTAATCATAAATTCGATTATATTACATAATTTTTAATTTAATCATAATTTTTTTAAGTTCATTATATTTTTTATAATTTTTATAATTAAAATTAAAAATAAGAATGTTTTTAATTATTAAAAAATGCATAAATAGATGAGTAATAACTAGATAGAGTGATATAGATTAGGTAAAGATCTATTATTATAAATTCTGGCTTTATGAGATATGCAGACAATTATGTGTTATAAGACATTTTTTTTAAATTTTTAGATTTTTAAATTAAATTTTAAATGAATAGTTCAATAAAATATATATACTATTTAAATTTAAGATAAATAAAATTGTAATAATATTTATTGCATGTGATTATTATTGAAAGAATTCTAAATATATACCATAAATCACATAAACCAAAATTTTTAAAATTTTAAAATTAAATAATTTAATAAAATATGCATCTTATTTAAATTTAATATAAATAAAAATTTATTAATGTAATAATATTTAAAAATTTAATTTATATATGAAAACAAAATTTTAAATAAAATAAATAAATAGTAATGTTATTCAAATTTCATAATTATTTTATAAGATTTAAAAATATATATTATTTAGAGAAAAAATTGTTTTATACATTTATATATATAATATTGTACAATTTTATTTTATTTGTTGTCAATGTAATTGTGGGTTATTCATGAAAATGATAACATATTAGATTCATAAGGTTGGATATCTTCAAAAAAATTACAAATTGTAAGTGATTCTGATATAATAATAATCTTTATTGTGATAAACAATTTGTTCATTAATAACTTGTTGAAGTATTTTAATAACTTATTTATTATTTTGAATAAAAATAAATAATATGGAGAAAAAAATATATAATATTTTATTATAAATAATAATTTTGCCATTAAATTAATTGGTTAATTAAATAAAATAGCAATATTTATTTATTAATGTTCTCCCTTATGTTATGTTAACCCTCTTGAAATGTAACACAAACATATATGTTATGTTAACTCTCTTGAAATGTAACACAATCATACAAACATATATGATGGAAGGAAAAATTTCTTGATACCCAATATTGATCAATATTTCTTTCCCTTTGATGTTAAATGAAAGGGACTCTAATAATAATAATAATAATAATATTCTTTCAAAATTTACATTAATAACTATTTTATATCAAATGCATGAAAAATAATGTTTTTTATAAATCTTGCTCGTAATTATGTAGTTTGATTATGGATAACCATGATATAAAGATGTTATGAAATTGGGGGTTAGAGGTTCAAATCCCTTAATTATGTTATGAAATTGGGGTTAGAGGTTCAAATCCCCTAATTTACTTTGTGATCTATACATGGGGCACATATAGGTTTATCTAGAGGTTATAGCTAATAGCAGAAATTGACGTCTTATCATGTGATTCCTCTAGATACACAATAAAATTATTTCTTCTAAATCTTATGCCATTTTTCATAAGAAACTTATATTTGAGATTTAGTTTTGGACCTAATCTCTTCTCTTTTGAAAAGTGATCTATCTAAACTTATAAATAGTTTATTTATCCAAGTTTATAAAATAGTTCTCTTAAATTTATAATTTAAAATATCCAACACTTCCTTTCTTTTCTTTGGGAAAATGGTTAACCTTAATCTATAAAATAGTTTATCAAAAATTCCAAATTAAAGTATATAAAGGTTTAGTATTTTCTCTATGGGAATTCACCTAAATTCATAATGTAAAGTATTCAAGGTCTCTTTTTTAGGAAAATTGTTTCTCTAAATTTAAAACTTAAAATTTGGAAATTTAGTCACTTCTTTTTGGAAAATAGTTCACTTAAATTTAGAATTTAAAAATTAGAAACTTAATCTCTTTTACTAGCTAAAATAGTTCACCTAAATTTATAACTTAAACTACAAATTCATAAAGGAAATAGTTAACTTAAATTTATAATGTAAATTATTCAAATTCTTTAAAGGAATGGTTAACTTAAATTTATAATTAGCTTCAAAGGTTAGCTCAAGTAAACTAGAGGTTGATATTATTGCTGGTGAAGTTCTTTGATATTATTGCTAGTTGTTAATTCTCAGGAGGTTGATTTTCTTTGATTTCTTTGAAAGGCCCCATAATCAAGACCAACAATCTATTTGGTTTACCATCCACAAAATGTAGAGAAATACTCTAAAATTTCCAGTACCTTCATTCCAAGTAATAATATAGTCAAGGTAAGAACGAACTCTAATGAGCTCCATAGTGAAACAAGTCGTTGGGAAATTCCTAAAACACCATGGGTGGAAAGGACCTGTCATCTCTATGAGAATATGAACATTGAGGATGAAAATCACTTCCTCTTAGAGTGCCCTGCATATACCCACATTAGATCTCACTTTCATAATCTTTGTTGCCATACCGACCTTCCTAGCCTTTTAACATGTCAAAATTATAGTGAGCTCAGGACCTTCTCTCCAAACTCTTTAAGCATAAGAGTATAATTTTAAAGCAAACTAAATAATTCATTTCTTTAGATACGATAAACCAAAAGTTGATCCAATAAACATTAATCACCATCATCATCATAATATAAATTAAATATTTTCAATAAATATTTATTTTAAATTTAAATTTAATAATATTTTTAAAAAATCATGAGATCACATTATTAAATTAATCGAATTATTTTTTTTTTCAAAATTTAACTAAAAAATATTTAATATATTAAAATATAAAATACAATAAATATTTTCAAAGTTACATAAAATATTTCTACACAAAAATCCATAATATAAAAACATATAAATCCTCATAACCATGACCATCATGATTTTTTTCATTTTTAATTCAACAATGGATTTCTATAAATATCCAAAAAGTTTACAGCTTTTCCAAAAATGACCATATTGATCTTACCAAGGAAACTTTCAAGACCTAAATTATTAATATTATACCATAGTAAGGATCCTTGTGTTAGGACTAAATCTTCTCGAAGTTATCCCATCAAAACACGTATGGAATATTTGGCCGAGTGACGTCTAATTATTTCATAAGCTTCAACTCAACATTATATATATAATATATATATTAAACACTATGAACTTTGCTTAGCTAATGGAGAATTTACAACCTTTTCATGGGAAAAGAAAACCGTTTCTTATTTAATAATTAATTTATTACCTCTATAGTTTTGGACGCAATTATTTATGACTGATTGTCGACCCCTTATCCTTTCACCTTTCATTTCATACAACTTTTGGAACACTTAAGCAGATATTTTAAATTTAATAGTACCCCTTTAACCCCTTTGTTGGCCATATGTTTCAGCTTAGGAACTACGCACTCCACCTAAAGTTTCACTTAATATTCGTATGCAAATTTTCTCTTAGCTAGTACCTAGGGAGATCAGATCATCCCAATGAAGGAAACCAAGATTCCTACTTTCACTGTGCATGCCATTACATCTCAACCGTTGTTTCAATAAATTAATATCAGACTCCTTTTTACCATGGATCAATATCAATCACCATTAGGATTGAGACTATGTTTGTAATTTGTAAAAATATTTTTTAATTAAGAAAATATGATTTAGGAGTATTTAAGTTATCAAAATATCTAGAGATCATATTCAATGTGAGTCGCATTAATATTTAACATAACTGATGTGAGTCGCATTAATATTTAACATAAGTGATTTTATGTGTCTATAAAATTTCAAGTTTTTATGTAGGAAGTATCGTAATAGCTGATCGACCTTGATCAATTCGCTTTCTGAAATAAGAAGTTTCGGTCCTGGAGATACAATATTGACCACTTACCCATCTAAGAAAGAGAGAAGAGATTATAAAAATCAATTATTTTCTTATTTTCAAATAAAAAATATTATAATAAAACACTCTCACAAAAATTCAAAACGACAACCTTCACAAACAACCTCATAAAATTTCAAACCAATAACCTTCACATAAAAAATATCATAACAAATTTTGAAAACCAACCACTTTCAAATAAACAATATCTTAATAAAAACACCTTATCATTAAAATTTTTACAACCTTGCCTAGGAAATGTGAAGACCACGCTATCATCACATACTTTACATCTCATCAATATGATTAAGCCTCAATTACTCATTAATGATTTTGTAAATTTCCAAAGTCTCAAAAGTATATTTATGTTTTTAGTACACCATTTCTTTTTTTCTTTTCTCTATGGAATGCTTCGTAATACACCCAATCAATAAAGATAAATCACTTTTTTGAATCCTCATTGTTGGCCATCTATTCTAGCTTAGAAGATACGCACCCTTATCCTCAGATTCAACTTCTAAGATAAGTGACAAACGTAAGCTTTGGAGGGGTTATGTATATATTCTCATTTGCTTACATTTACCATATTCTGGTCGGATTTTGTTCCATATATACATTTAATATATACATGTGTAAATGTGTGGGGTTAATATTTCTTAAAAAATAATATATTAAAATAAGTCAACTCATAATTAATTTTTTTAATGATAGAATGGGTAATGTATTAAAAATGGGTTTGCCTAATGGAAACGTGGTTGCTTTAGTGACGGAAGGTATATGCCCTTAAAAATGTTAGCGTCCCGCGTAAGCTGAACGCATATGCATTTGGTCGAAGATGCCAATGTTACAAAAGAAAAGAGAGACGTGACAACTCACTTTCTTTTAATGGTTGTGACATGTGTGGATACACATGGCATAATCTCAACCCTCCCCTTCAACTTGGCGTAGGATCAAGGTGGGGTTACTTTACCTTTGCATGATTGCTTATGGTTACTTACACATGCATGGGTAGGAATTCCACAGCGTTCCAACAACGCCTTTAGGCAGATTGGTCTTGGACCTTGATGGTTACACTTCCTAGTATTCTTTTAAAACGGTATTATGACTTTTTGACCAACTTGAGATAAGTTATTTTGGGGATTGAATTCAAGTCATTTTCATGGCAATGTTTCATCTCAATCACCCCATCACATTTTGATGGACCACATTAATTATGAGGATTTACGAGGATTGAGATCTTTATGTTAATGACTCTTCTTGTACTATGTTTGATTGGTTGTGGGGTTGGTATATTTGTTTGATTAACTTTCTCATCTCCCTTGTTTTTTTTATATGGCATGTATATGAAGTGCGTGTCATGAATGATATTTTCTAAATGTTTTTCTGATTATAAAATCTCTTATTTCTATATATTTGGTGAAGGTTTTAACATGTACAGAAATTATCTGTAAATGAATTTTAAAACAAAAAATATATATAATGGTGAGAACATAAAACAAATACACAGATATTTTCCGTTGGATCCCAAAATCGGGAATACTATATTGATTTTCTATTATATTTTTTTCAATGTTACAATACATATATATACATGCCGAAACATTCATAAATCTCAATCCACTAACCTTGGATTAGAACATAATCGTAGCTCCCTTGACCGAATCTACAAATACCATGGGAAAAAACCATTGTGCCGAAAAATCATGTGCAAAAACAATGCGCAAAACCATGGGCATGTCTACCCACCATCTTTGGGTTCACCCCCCATCTTTGGGTCCACCCCCCATCCTTAGGTCCACATAAAATATTTTTTGGGGGGCATTGCCCCGGACCCCATGATGCGTGAAAAGAATATAACACACACTCAACACTTAGTATCCTACATTACCTAAGAGGATTAATTCACAATCACGTAAAGGCACTAATATGTCTTGATCCTCATTCTAGCAAGGGTGTTCACCATATTAGTTTCCCCAATATTAATATAATGGTTGATTAAATATGTGATTGAAATGCTTATTCATGTGACCTTCTCGTCCCTCCTTTGAGTAGCTTGTATGTTCGATGGATATGCATATGTGAACAAAAAAAAGTTGAATACGCCATGAATGGCACCTTGAAAATACTTTTACGACTATAAAATGCCATCTCCCCATTTACTTGTTATCCCACATTACTAGAAGGGTTGGCTTATAATGACATAAAAACTCAATGTGTGTGATGATTCTTATGCCAACAAGGGCTTCCATAGAGGAAATTTACCTCCTAGTAACAAAATGGTTGATTGGTTGTGGGGTTGATATACTAGCTTACTCAACTTCCCCCTCCCTCCTTTGTGTATTGTACTTGTTGCGTATGTGCATGAATAACATACTGTAAGTGCTTCTAAGACTATAAAACATTTTCCCCCTCTCTACTTATTATGTCATAGTGGTTGTGAGGATTGGTCCATGATAGCATAAAGGGCCTAATATACCGTGATATGAATGCCAATAAGACATCCCAATGGTAATGGTGTAGAAAATCCACATAGATTCAGCTAATATTGTAATATGCTAAAACAAAATACTTGAATCTATTATACAAATTGAGGAAACCAATTACAATCGTATAAACACTTGAACAAGAAAGACAGAATTTCAATCACACAACACAAAGATTTATCTGGGGAAAGCCTCAGCTAAAAAACCCTGCTAACTGTATATTGCATAAGTCAAAGAATATGAAACAATGCAATGCTTCTCTCGGGCTTGAGAGCTTTGTCCACTATCTTTGTCTGTCTCACACTATGCTAAGAAATTTTGGTCCAATAATTAACCAATTTCTTGCCTTTGAATGCCCTGACTTGCTTGCGCAATCCCTAGGCAAATTGAGCCCCTATTAATTAGGAAATTCCCAATTAATGAGTGCGTAATACATCTAAGGCCTTCTGTTGACTCCATGCACCAGCTATACAATTTCTAATTATACAACTAATAGTACACTTCCCTTTAACTCCAATCTCAACTAGGTCTTCCTCATAACTGACATGCAACAACTATTTATAGATAATTATCAGTTATCTGATTGATCATTGTATGTGAATTAAATCAGATTTAATTCACTGGACCTATCACTAGTTCCTCCATCAGTCAGAACTAGTCAAACTGATTTTAACTCAAATAATTAAGTTAAATAATTACAACTTAAAATAAATTGTAATTAGACCCCCTAAAACTTAGAGAGAACTCTACATGCCTCTAGTTTGACCCTCAACTCGAATTGACTGAGCCAACTAAGTCTTCCTGATTTAGTTAACTCGTACAAGTTGTCATGTGATGTGGACTTACAATTTCCTTCTAATTTAATTAAGGGAAAATTGAATTAGAAGCCTTTTCTTGTTGCCATTTTCAACACTCCCTCTCAACAAGAAAGGGATTGTTTGTTACCCCGATCCTACCTCTATGGAACTCGAATTTTCCTCTTGACAGTGCCTTCATCAAGATGTTTTCATCCTGCTCCTCTGTAGGAATGTATTATAATGACATAACCCCCCTCTGCACACAATCTCTGAGATGGTGATACCAGGTATCAATATGCTTGGACTTGTCATGAAAAATTGGATTAATCGAGAGTTTGATGCAACTTTGGTTATCACAATAAATCATTGTCATATCCATTTGCTAACCAAACAACCCAACAAGTATCTTCCTCATCCAGATGGCCTCACAAGTTGCTTAACTGGCAGCCATGTACTCTGCCTCTATTGAATTGAGTGCAACCAATCTTTACTTCCTGTTGTACCAGGAAAATTCTGCTGACCTAATACTGAACATGCCCCGTGATGTGCTCTTCCTGGTGGATGGACTCCCTGCCCAATCTACATATGTGAAGCCTTGGAGCTTCATTCCCTCTTTCTGCCTATACCATAGCCCAAACTGAGTGGTGCCTTAGAGGTATCTCAACACATGTTTGCCTGCCTTCCAATAGAGCTTGGTAGGCTTAACCATAGTTTGACTAAGTTGGTTAACTACATAACATATGTTTGGTCGTGTGTTCACCAAGTACATGAGTGAACCCACAAGTTGCCTATAGATGGTAGCTTCTACCACTTTGCCTAAAGTAGCATCTTCCTTCCTCCAATTCCTTACTAGAAGAGTCTCCATGGGTTTGCTGCTCTCCATGTGAAACTTCTTCAGAATCTCATTGGAAAAATTGCCCTGAGATACAAATATTTCCCCATCTCTTTGCCAAATTTCCAATCCAAGGAAATAATGCAAGATCCCTATATCCTTCATCTCAAATTATCTTGCAAGATTTGATGAGATGCTCATCACCTATTAGAATTAATTCATCGACATATAGTACAAGGATCAATAGTTTAGCTTCTACCACAATATGGGAAAGGTTCACATCTACTTCACTTTTGGTGAATCCCAACCTGGTGAAGTAGTTGTTGATCCTGGTGTACCAAGCACATGGTGCTTGTTTTAGTACATACAACGCTCTCTTGAGTCCGTACACATGTGACTCTCTGTTGAAGGTCTCAAAACCTTTTGGTTGCTTAATGTGCACCTCTTCCTCAATCACTCTGTTGAGGAAGGTTGTCTTTACATCCATCTGATGTATCTTCCATCCCATTTGCGTTGAAAGTGCAAGGATAGATCTGATTGACAAGTACCTTGCAACAGGAGCAAAGGTCTCCTCGTAATCAATTCCCTCCACCTGAGAGAACCCTTTGGCCACAAATATGGCCTTGTGTTTCTCAACACTCCCATCTATTGCCTACTTCACCTTGTAGATCCACTTTGATCCTACAACTGACTTGTTCACCGGTCTTGGGACAACTTCCCATGCACTGTTCATGATAATGGAGTCATGCTCCTCAACCATGACATCAACCCAAATTGGTTGTTGCACTACTTCCTTGAATGAGGATGGTTCAGTCTCTACACTCTCGCTCATAAGATCCATATAGACAGTGTATCTATCTGGGGACCTTCTCTGTCTGCGTTGTGATGTGGGTGCTCCCACATTCTCTCTATCATCAAGAACCAACATGTAAGCCTCTCTGGTGCGCTTCCTTCCGTCTCTGGATGTCTCTACATGAGTGGGTGCTTCCACTCTATGTTCCTCTGCTTGTGGATGCTCCACATCTTGAGGTTCTTCTTTTGGAGCTAAGAGCTCCTTACCTGCATGCCACCAAAGCTCCCTCTCAAGGGAAATTTGCATGGCCTTCTCTTCATCAAACTTCACATCTCTTCTGACCACTATCATCCTGTGAGATGGAAAGTACACTCGATATTTGTGAGGTGTATCGGTGAAACCCACAAATATTCCCAACTCAGTTGTTGGCTCTAGCTTTTTCTTGACATCTTTGGTTACATGAAAATAAATTGATGAACCAAAAATTTTAAAGTGTGCCACATATGGTATCTTACCTGAAAAATCTTCCTTTGGTGTACTCATCCTAAGAATCCAATGAGGACTTCTGTTTTGCACAAATATTGTTGTGTTTCATGCTTCTCCCCACAAGTGCAATGGTAGGCCCTGATCATGCAACATCGCTCGTGCTACTCCCACAATAGTTTTGTTCTTCCTTTCTACAACCCCATTTTGTTGCGGGTTATGAGTTGCTATCAATTCCCGTCGAATTCCTTCTGAAGCATAGAAGTTATTGAATTCATTCGAGACATATTCTCCACCACTCCTGAGAGCCTTCACCTTCTTCCCTATATCTTTCTTGACAAGTGCTTTGAACTCACAAAATTTTGAGAACGTCTGATCTTTCTTCTGCATGAAGAATATCCAAAACTTGTGTGAAATATCATCTACAAAAATCACATAATACATGTGTTTTGTTGTGGAGGTTGTCGAGAATGATCCACACACATCTGAGTGAACTCTTTCAAGGATCGCCTTCACTCGACTGTCCTTATCATGAAAGGTGGGTTTGGTGTACTTACCCAATGTACACCCTTTGCATGTATCTTGTTGCTCAAGTGCACCCTTGGGAATTCTTGTAGAAATCTGTTGGATGATATTCAAAGTGCCATGGTGTAGATGGCCCAATATTCTATGCCATAACTCATCGATGTCTCAGCTCTTCACCTTCTCTGCTTTCATGCTTGATCTGAATATGGAAAAACTAGTTTTTTTTGCTAGCTTCCTCATTGGTCTAAAAGAAAAGTGTGGTTAAGGATTGTGTCAAATAGAAAGTTTATGGGAGGGTTTATGTATCAAATTTGTGTGTATTTTATGAGAAATTCATGAAGTAAATGAGCATTAAAAACACATAAGCAACAAGTAATTTGCAGAGAATATAATACACAACAAGCACATTACACAATAGTGATGAAGGAGTTCACCCCTCCTGGGCTACGTGTCCTTGGACCAACTTCAATGGCTTGGCCCCTTTGATTATTTGATCAAATGTTTGAGTACAATCATTTCATGAGCTCCGATGGCTCTCAAACCTACTCCAATGTCTCTGGGACACCCCCAATACCCCTATTTTGGTTCTGACTGAGTCGAATTCTGACTCTCTAAGCAAAATTTATGCCTCTTTCAATTTTTTCCACTAACTGCTCCGCTAAACTAGCTAACTGCAGTTAAAACTGGCACTTCTGCCAATTTCGTCGGACTTCGGCAAACTAATCCGTGATTAAAGTTAACTAGAAGTGAAGTGCTAATTAAGCGCATCTTAAGCACTAATTATGTGCTTAGCATAATTCGCACTTAGAAACTGGATTAGCGCTCTGAAACATGGGTTAAGGTTTAATAAAAACATGTTTAAAACTTTAAACTCTGCATTTTCGTTGGAGCTCCGCTGGTGGTCCTGGGCGGTGGTCCTATGGACCCGGGCTGGCCCCTCTTAACCCCCGCCACAAACAATATCAAATTTAAATAGATATGCGTTGCATAGTATGTTAAGACCCATGTGATACCAGAGGTGGTATGTTGTTGCGTTTGTGCGGGGCAGGTCGTGGGGTTGAGCCCGACGCCTCCATCAAATTTTGACCAAAAAATTACATAGCCTTTCAACCTTTGGGAGGCACGTGGCAGCCTCTGGGCTAGCCACATGTCATGTCCTCATTGGTCCGAACCAAACCAACCAAAATTTGACATGTAGCCTAGAAATTATGGCTAACCACAATCTGACAAGTGTCATCACACCACTGGCCAGAGAAAAACCCATTTTGACCAAAAATTGACCCCTTTGACCATGTTTGGCTTCTTTTTTTTTAAATTCGTATGTTTGGCAAAGCGGACAACAAGCTCTAACTTTCTCATACGGAGTCGGTTTTTCATGAAATGAAGTGCGCCGGATTCTTGGCGATGAGAAGTTCGTAGTCATTCTGGTTTCGATCGATTCTGAGCACTTTCCATTTTTAGCAATTTTTCTCCCCCAATTCAGTTTCTGATCACTCCTTCCCACTGAAAGGCTTTTGGACCCACAAAATTTGGTTATTTGATGAGCGTTTAATCTTCTTCACCTTTACAAGTTCTATCGACTTGATTATACTTGGAAAAATCTTCATGACAACCACTTTGGTTCCTTGACATGCCTACTCTTGCAAATGGCTTGTTACTTCAACCAATGTCCTCCTTTCGTTGCTGACCCTTGATGGCTTCTTGCTGACTAATGAAAAACATATCGTTGTAACAAAGAGATTTCTCTGTGCTTGGAAATCTTGACTGATGGCATTCCCACTAAGAATTATGTTCCTCCTTTGCATAAACATTCATTTGATGCAAGCTTCTCCTTGGAAACTCTTTTCCAATTTAAGCCCATCTTAGTGAACTACAACAATGAATTAAAATACCAGTAATCACTAGAAATGAAATGACCATTATTTTACCTCCACAGTACCAAATTCCACATCTGGAAGAATGTCTTCGCCATCTCTTTCGCTTCTTGGCGTCATGCATCATATGGTCTACAAAAGGGATGTTGTTTTTGCTGCAATCTTTTGTTATCTTGTCCCTCTTTCGACTTCTTGATTCCATCATCCTCCAGTATTGACATGCTTTTCATGCCATGATTTGAGAATGAAGGCTAATCATGAGCTTCTTTCTCAAGAGTGGACATTCCACAATCCCGAGACATATTGTCACAAGCAAAACCATTAACTTGAAAAACGCATCATGCAAGAAACAAAACTTGATGACCTCTTCCTTTTGCTCCTTCAAAGCAATAAATGTCACATACTGTGAACATCGCCATGCGTTCTTACATATTGGTGTACAAACCCATCGACCAAACACAAGTCGACAAAACATGGATATTTAAACAATTGACTCTTAATTCAAACAAAATCATGGACAACACTTGATGATTCTTTCCAAAAACAACAAGAATTTCACATCTCATGAAACAATTCGTTAACATCTCCCTTTCATCCTTGGAGACTAAATCAAATCTTCCAAGTCGATAAAATATACATGTAACAATCAATCGACCAACACAAGTTAATCACTCATGCATGTGCAAATGGTCAACACTCTCAAGTTGACAACATACATGTTAACAAAGCAATCAACCAACACAAGTCAATCACTCATGCATGTTCAAGCACAATGAAACTATCCAAATTCCATTGTTCACACACACAAAATCTCATGCATGTATACAATGCTCAACTCTCTCGCAAGTACAATCACAAGTACAAGAATCCCATTGGTATGTACGAGTACTTAAAGAGTTGAAATGATCAAATTTACTGCAACAAAGTGAGACAACATACTCCACTTTCAAACACCTTCCTAGCGTTAACATGAAACATGCATTCTAGAGAAAAAGAAATGCATTCACATGAAAATTGAAACTATAAATTTCCATCTTTGCTGCATCTAAGTGAGACAACATACTCCACTTTCAAACACCTTCCTGGCGTAAACATGCAACATGCATTCTAGAGAAAAAGGAATGCATTCAGATAACAAGGAAATGCATCACTAAGGAAATACAATTATCAAAAGAAATGCAAGGCCTTAATTGGTTAAAAAATCTAACCATCTCTTTCTAATCCACTTCAATGGTGCTTCTTTCAGCTGCACTTTATCATTGGTATAATCCTCAGTCACATCAACTATGGAATCCTCTTTTCCATTCTTGTTAAAATCTCTCTCCACCTTCTTCAAATGTCGTGGATGACTTGTTGGATACAAATTCCAACACTTGTCTACAATATGACCCATCTTATGGCAATGAGTGCAAAATAATTGCATCTTCTTTTCAACATGTTTTTCATTTTCCATTGGACGTTTGGCTTTTTGTCTCCTTTGTTTTGAAATTTTCCTATGTATGGTTATCTTCTTCCAACACCTCGAAACAATATGGTTATTCAAACTACAAAAGGAACATGTAAATTTTCTCCAAATCTTATGTGTAATTAAAAGCAACTTGATTAAAGGCAGATTTATACCTTGCACTTAACCTTTGTCGCCTTCTTGAGGAGGTAAATTTGATGAGGTAGTGGCTCTCTTCGGAATACCAACAATGGCTTCAATGGCTTTAGAGCTTTCAACATCCTCTTGTTTTCCATTTCGATTAGTTTCATGCTTATGAGCATCTTCTTGCAAAGTGGGTGTAAAACTTTTTCATTCCTCATGAACACAAACTTCACAAGCTTGAGGTAATGAACATGTAATGAAAGTCTTCCTTGGAACACCTTCATTTGCCTCCTTAGCTTTGGATCATTCTCCATCTTCTTGTTGTCCATAACCATTACTTGCATGGCTAAAATCAATCTCTTCAACAGTGGGTGTAAACCTGTTGTATTCTCCATGAACACAATCTTGAGGTAGTGAATATGTAATGGAAGCCTTTCTTGAAACATTTCCAAAAGTCTCCATATTTTTTGAGTGCTTCACATCATCTTTTTCACCAAAACCTAGACCCATGTACCTAGACCTTCCCTCAACAACAATAGGGTTTATAACTCCTTTTGCATGTTTGCCTAACCCTTTACCTTCATAGCCCATTTTTTTTAACAATTTGGACCCTATTCCTCTAGTGTGTCTTTCAAAAACACCCAAACATTCATCTTGAGAGGAAATTAAAGATAAACTTTATTTTCATACCTCATTTTCATTCACATACTTGGCTAGGGTTTCCTTGGCATCATGGAGCTGAATCTCCATCTCATGCATCTTTGCTAGGGTTTGATTTGAAATATGGAGTTGAGTCTCCATCTCATGCATATTTTCAAGTATCTCTTGCTTCTCCTCCTTCATGGCCATCAACTACTCCTAAAGCGCACTGCTCTCCTTCCTATTTTCAACCATCTATTGCATAATATCTCTTATGATTAAGAGCTTCTACAACATCTCTTCATCAAGGAGTCTTGCTAAGGAAGATTGATTAGAAACAGTGATGGATGAAGCTGCCATCTTCACACTTGTAATGCATAAAAAAAAAATACTTATTTGCTGTGATTTGAGAGCTGGGTCCTCAATTTTGACCTTCTCCTATCTTCAGCTTACACACATAAACTTGCACACAGTTAAATTCTCCTTGCACAAATACAAAAACAATAGCTAATTTTCTAGCTAACCTTGGCAAACCGTGATATAAACTTGGGATAAATGAGCTAAACTGTGGTCTAATACCAACTTGATTTGAATATGGAAAAACTAGTTTTGTTGTGCTAGCTTCCTCATCATTCTAAAAGAAAAGTGTGGTTAAGGATTGCGTCAAATAGCAAGTTTATGAGAGAGTTTATGTATCAAATTTGTGTGTCTTTTATGAGCAATTAATGAAGTAAATTTTCTTTAAAAACACATAAATAATAAGTAATTTTCAGAGAATATAATACACAACAAGCACATTACACAGTAGTGATGAAGGAGTTCACCCCTCCTGGGTTACGTCTCCTTGGACCAGATTCAATGGCTTGGCCCCTTTGATTATTTGATCAAATGTTTGAGTACAGTCATTTCTTGAGCTCTGATGGCTCTCAAACCTACTCCAATGGCTCTAGGACACCCCAATACCCCTATTTTGGTTCTGACTGAGTCAAATTCTAACTCTTTGGGAAAAATTTATGCCTCTTTCAATTTTTTCCACTAACTGCTCCGCTAAAATAGCTAACTGCAGTTAAAACTGGAACTTCCGCCAATTTCGTCGGAATTCACCAAACTAATCCGTGATTAAAGTTAACTGGCAGTGAAGTGCTAATTAAGCGCTAATTACGTGCTTAGCATAATCCGCACTTAGAAATTGGATTAGCACCCTTAAACATGGGTTAAGGTTTAATCAAACGTGTTTAAAACTTTAAACTCCGCATTTTCATTGGAGCTTCGCAAGTGCTCTTGGGCGGTGGTCCTATGGACCCGGGCTGGCCCCTCTTTTCCCTCGCCACAAACAATATCAAATTTAAATAGATATGTGTTGCATAATATGTTAATACACATGTCATAGCATAGGTGGTATGTTGTTGTGTTTGTGTGGGAGAGGTCGTGGGGTCGAGCCCAACGCCTCCATAAAAATTTGACAAAAAAAAAATTACATAGCCTTTCGACCTTTGGGAGGCACGTGGCGACCTCCAAACTATCCACGTGTCATGTCCTCATTGGTCCGACCCAAACCAACCAAAATTTGACATGTAGCCCATAAATTTCAGCCAACCACAAGCTGACAAGTGTCAGCACACCACTGGCCATAGAAAAACCCATTTTGACCATAAATTGACCGCTTTGATCTTGTTTGACTTTTTTATTTTATTTTAAATTCGTGCGTTTGGCAAAGCAGACTGTAGGCTTTAACTTTCTCATATGGAGTCGTTTTTTAATGAAACAAAGTGTGACGGATTCAGGGCAATGAGCACTTCGTGATCGTTCTAGTTTCGAGCGATTCTGAGCAATTTCATTTTTAGAAAATTTTTGCCCCAATTCAGTTTCCGATCATTGCTCAAGGAAACACAATCTTCTACATCCAATTTGTAAAGGTTCTTTACCTGAACCCTAATCTTCTTCACCTATCCCGTGGCTTTGTGATGAACGAATACCTTTCCTTTGCTAACTATCACATCATAGCTACGGTCTTCTAATATAGCAATTGAAACTAAATTCTTTTTTAAACCAAGAACATACACAACATATTTTAATGTGAGAGGAGTACTAGACTCCCTATGAAAGGTAACAATACCTATGTCGGTTGCGCTATCGCTCCCATCATCTCCCATCTCGATGTGCATCTGGAGATCTTTCTCCTCCAAGTTGTTGAAGAATTCTTTGTCGCTGGTCATATGGAATGAAGCTCCACTATACAGGTAACACACAGAACGTATCACCAATTACACCATGCATGTGATGAGAATGAAATCCAACTCAAATTGTGAAGCAAGTGCTTCACTTTCCACTCCTCCTGAGGGTTTCTTGTTGGCATTCTTGTGCGGACACTTTATGGCATAGTGTCCAAATTCATGACAATGAAAACATTTAATCTTTGATAAGTTCTTCTTCTTGCTTGCCTGCCCAGAATCTGATTTGGAATGGGACGCCTTCCCTTTCCCTTTCTTTACCTTTCCATCCAAGGAAAAATTATCCTCATCATCAGTCTTTGATGAGGATCCATCTTTGGAATTTCTTTGAATCTCTTCTTGTACCAAGTCGGACCACAATCGTTCCCACTCTGGTAGCTTCTCCCTCCCATTCACCGAATGCTGGTAGTTTTTCCAGCACTTGGGAAGGCCTAGAAGTGCTAGGCTCACTAGATCATCCTCGACAACTTTCACAACAACACTTCCAATCTAATCTCAACATTGAGTGAACTTCGTAAAGTATTTTGGTATTGTGTCACCTTTCTCCATCTCGATTTTTCTGATATTGTCCTTCAGCACCAACTTCCTATGGTCGTTGTTGTTCTGAAACAGATTTGTTAAGGCCTTCCACATAGCATATGGAGTTGCTTTTCCATGAAGGTTCGAGACAATATGATCTTGAAATTCTTCTAACATAATCCCTCTTGCCTTTGCTAAATTCTTCTTCCATGCATCAAGATTTTGAGCATTTGTTGCTACGGGACTGGGAATATCACTTTCTATGAACTCTTTCAACCCGTTGTATTCCAACATTGCTTCCATCATGTCCTTCCAAGCCATGTAATTTGAACTACACTCAAGGGCATATTCAAGTCTCAATCCAGAGAAAGACATCTTGATCTTATTGTTGGTCCTGAAGAGTAGATCTGCAAATTCGGTTCACGTGCTCAACACAAACTCGTATTATTCACTTCTATAGTGATTCCTGCTCTGATACCATGTAGAAAATCCACATAGATTCAATTGATCTTGTAATATGCTAAAACACAATACTTGAATCTATTCTACAAATTGCGGAAACCAATTATGATCGCATAATCACTTGAACAAGAAAGAGAAAGAATTTCAATCACACAACACAAAGATTTATTCGAGTAAAGCCTCAGCTAAAAAACCCTGCTATATGTATATTGCATAAGTCAAATAAAATGAAACAATACAATGCTTCTCTCAGGATTGAGAGCTCTCTACACTATCTTTGTCTCTCTCACACTATCCTAAGCAAGTTTGGTCCAATACTTAACCATTTTCTTGCCTTTGGATGCCCTGCCTTGTTTGTGCAATCCTTAGGGAAATTGAGCCCCTATTAATTAGGAAATTCCCAATTAGTGATTGTGTAATACATCTAAGGCCTTCTGCTAACTCCATGCACCACCTATACAATTTTCTAATTACACAAATGATAGTACACTTCCCTTTAACTTCAATCTCAATCGGGTCTTCCTAAAACTGACATGCAACAACTGTTTATAGTGAATCATCAGTTCTCTGATTGATCACTGCATGTGAATTAAATCATATTTAATTCATTGGACCTCTCACTAGTTCCTCCATTAGTTAGAACTAGTTAAATTGATTTTAACTCAAATAATTAAGTTAAATAATTACAACTCAAAATAAAGTGTAACTGGACCCTCAACTCAAATTGACTGAGCTAACTAAGTCTTCCCGATTTAGTTAACTCGTACAAGCTATCATGTGATGCGGAATTACAATTTCCTTCTAATTTAATTAAGGGAAAATTAAATTAGAAGCCTTTTCTTGTTGCCATTTTCAACAAGTGGCCCTCCTCCTAACATCGTGCCTCATTGGTTAAGGGGTTGATATGATTGCTTTTTTAGCCTCCCCTTCCCTCATTTGCATGGATTCTTTATTAGATGCACATGTGTTCACATTAAAGTTGAACATTCCATGAATGTCATCTTGAAAATGCTTTTATGATTATAAAATCTCATATCTTATTATACTTGCTAGTTGTGAGGATTAGCCCACAATAATGTAAAAGCTTCAACACGTGACGATCTATATGCCAACAAGAGTGGATGTAGTGGTAATTTCCATGCTAGTAACATAATTATTGATTATTAATGGTTTTGGGGCTAATATGCATGCTTTCTCGGGTTCCCCCTCCCTCCTTTGTGTGACATGTCTCCTTGGTGTGTGCATGTATGTGAACAATAAAGTTGAATATGTCATGAATGTCTTCTTATAAATGTTTCCACAACTACAAAAGCTTCTACCCCTCCCTACTTGTTATCTTAATTTATCTTAGTTTGGTTAAAATAATTGGTTTAAAAAAACATTAAAACCTTAATATACCATGATCCTTATTTCAAGGACAACATCCTACTAACATAATGGTTGATTGACTATGGAGTTGATATAATTACTTACTCAACCTTTCTCTCATTTGTTTAGTCTATTTATTAGATTTATGTGTGAGTGAATAATAAAGTTGAGTACACCAAAAATGCATCATAAAAATATTTTTACAACTACAAAATATTTATCTTTCTCAATTTAATATTCCACATTAACTATAAAAATTGACATGAAACATCATAAAAATGACAAATACAATTACCCCTTATGCTAAATGCTAAATTAGATGAATAAAATGGCATTTATCTTCCTAGTTAACTAGTTGTGAAATTGACCTTTCTATTTTACTTTGTTTTCTCTTCACCATAAATAACATGTGGTAAATGTTTTTACAAATATAAATCTTCTACATTTCTTATTATCATCTCACAATGTTCACAAGGGTTGATCACTATTAAATATATCTTAAACATATAAATATATTTAAATAATATTTAAATTAAAAAAATTATAACAGGGGAAGAAGAATCTTTTCTAAATCATTTGCCATTTTTAATTGAAATGAATATATTAAAAAAATTATAATCAATAATTATTGCAAACAACCACTATTATCCACAACGATGCAAACATCAATGAGCATGTTTCATATGTTTGATTATTATGTCATACTTTATAATTATAAGTGAAGATGGTTAGATTGGACCACACCCTTTACCAATCCACAATTATTTTAATTTTAAGCGTAACTTTTATTTTTTCTTCTTCATTTCGGAATGTGTGTACAACTCTTTTGGTATAATCATGAATTTAATCCTTTAACTTTTTAATTCAAATTCTCACGAAGGTATAATCATGACACGTCGCGTTCTAATTTGAATACTTTGTTCGAGTTGTTTAGACAACTTTTGTTTCCGTAACATTTTTTTTTTACTCTCCATGGGATATCAAAGATTCATTCTAAGTGAAGTCATATATCAAACAAACAAACCAAAAAAAATAAAAATTGATATAATGATTTTGGGTTGTTTTTAGTGTGATTTTTTGGTGGATTTTTTCGGTCTAATTTTTCTAAAATTTGGCAGGAATTTATTGAAATCACAAGCTTGATGGATAGGTCTGTACAATCAAAGTGCCCTAGGAGTTTTTTAGGGTGTTGAATTTATATATATAATCAAAAAACCAGTTTAAATAACACAAATCAATATTTCACTTCAATTTTTTTCCGCCATATTTTAGCACCAGAAACTCCAAAAAGTCACACTAAAGACAACTCCCAATGAATTTAGGTTGTGCACATGGATAGTAAAATTACGGAACATGGAGAGGATAAATCTAGTCCATGGCAAGTGCAAGCTAGAATAATTATCTATGTGCATGGTCATGGTTTTTTTTGTTTATTTGATATCTTATTAGGTATAATTATAGGATTCTTTGCTAGCATGTTATTGATAAGGGGATGTATTTCACTTAGTGTACAATGTGTGTTATATGTTGTAGGTGGCCACCACTGCACCCAATGAATGCCCATGACAATGTCTAAGTAGCATAGGACTCATTCATTACATCACCACACTTGACAACATCATTGGTCATGGTAGCACCCTAAGGACTTTTCGGCAGTTTATATAAGCATTCAAAATTTCCTTTATATTATCCCCTTTAACCATTTGGCCCTAGTATCTCATTGGTTTGTCTTTTGTACCGAGAGTCCATCCACTTTGCAATCCATCCTTGGTGGTGTCATTCACTTCAAACATTCAACTTTAGTATCTATTTGGTCTAGACTTGGTATTAACATTTCATCTACTCTACTCACTCTGCAATTCGTCCTTGGTCCCAATTCTAGCATTGACATTCCATCTACTATGATTGCTTTTCTTTCAATCCTTTGTCTCAACTTTACTCCACATTCCATATGTTCTCTCGCATTTCATCCTTAGACTCGGCTTTCCGTTCAATTTGCAAATCTTGCTGGTAGTTTTGATGAAGATTTTACTAGTAGCTCGATGAAGGTCTAGTAGAGGACTCCTTTGTCACATCACAACACTCACTAAACACTGTTACCGATGAAATAGGTAACCGCACTGTTACCTACTTTTTTTTGGTAGCATAAAAAGCACCCGATTTTGAAAAGTGGTGATGCAGAATCACCTTTTTTTTTTTTTTTTTGGGAGCACATTTTTGACACTCTAATATTTTTATTTATGAAGTATAAATATTTGTTTTAAAATGTTAGTGATTTTCATGCTAATTTTGAAACGTATTGATGCAGCATCAATTTTTTTTTTTTTTTTTTTGAGCGGTGATTTTCATGCTAATTTTGAAACGTATTGATGCAACATCAACCTTTTTTTTTTAGAGTGGTGATTTTCATGTTGGTAATAAAACACAAAACTTAGATAAAAAAAAATATATAAAAACAATAAAAAAAACCAATAAAAATGTAAAAAAAAAAACAAAATTAACTCGTAAAAATAAAAAATTCAAACAAAAATAAATTAAAAAAAAAGAAACAAAAATATTCGAAAATTATATCAAAAGAAATGACAAAATTTGAAAAAAAAACACATAATTTAAAGAAAAAAACAAAAATTAACCCCAAAAAAAAAAAAAAAAAAACATTAACAACATTTTTTTTCTAAGTTATTAAAAAAAACCATATAATTAAAAAAAATAAAATAGAAAATTTAAAAATAATTTAAATTACAAAATTAAAATTTAGATAAAAAAAAAAAATGCAAAAAGGAAAAAATTAAATTAAAAAAATAATAAGAAAAAGAAAAAGAAAAAAACAAATTTTAAAATTAACAAAAAAAAAACAAAATTTAAAATTTAAAAAGAAAATTAAAATAAAAGAATTAAAATTAAAAAAAAAAAACTATCATTAAAAAACAAAAAAATGAAAAAAACCAAGTGCAAATAATTAAAAAACAAATATCCATAAATTTACTGTTTTTTTTTTTTTTAAATGAAACAATTTATAAATTTTAAAAATGAAAAACTAAATAAAATTTAAAAATTTTCAAGTGCTATTGAAAAGATGAAGATGATTTAATTAAATATGCTTCATAGTTAGAACAATAACTCAAGTTGCCATAAATTGAAAGTGCTATGCTTCTTTACTTGTAGTATATTGTGAAACTTATCCAAATGTGAAATAGATCACAAAACATAAGTAAGTGATGGCAAACGAGATTGCAAATTAAGAAATTAAATGACTATGCGATTTGTGTTACTTTCCACTTAGAGCATGCATATAAGAAGAAAAGAAAAAAACGAAAAAAGAAAAATGATATAAAAAATGATATAATATATAATTTAAATATATTATTATTACAATAACAACTTGTTAGTAATTTCTTGCAGTTGTCCACTCAAGCTGTCACAAGAAAAAATTCGAAAGAGGGCTACAAAACCAATCAAATATTAGATAGATAAAATTACAAAATATTGCACAACAATTTACAAAGAGCTAAGCCAAAGAGTTCGAGTAAACTCTCATCTTTGCTTAGTCATATTCAAGCTCTTAGATAGCAAATGAAAGCAATGAAGTATAATGTTTTAAAAGATATTCAAATTTAGAAGTATTTGGCTTGTATACAAGCTATGTCTCAAAACCCCTGCAAAACCACTTTGTAAGATAAGACTATGAAGGTTCAAAGAACAAATGAGAGCTCCTTTGAGAATGTATCAAGAGTGGGTTGGTCTCTCCAAAGACTCCCCCCAACACTTGATTCTTTGATCCCAACAAGATGTTCCCTCTACAAAACTTCAATCAAGAATTAGTTCCATATAGATCTAGCAATAAACAATGATAAGAAACTCGAGAGATTTATTTGAAACCAACTAGAGCATTCTATACCTAGAGCATACTCCTAAATCAAATGTCAATGTAAGATAGCTCTACATTAACAAATCTACAAGAGCATATGAAAACAAATTAGATCAAAACATGAGTAAAAAGAATTATAACAATGATCAACAATTCATCACACTCCAAAAGGAGGAACACCTCATGAATGTTATCGCTTGCTGCCTACACCTACCTACAGTTAGTGGGAAAAGCCTTCAACCCCACAGGTGTGGTTGGTGGCAAGGAACTCAGAGAAGGGGCTGTCACCTATTCCCAACTCTCTCCGTTTAAGCTATCTCCTAGGTTAGCTAAGGGGGGTGGTCCCTAAAGGAAAACTAAGTTAAAGATTTGAGATTTCTAGGAGAATTGATTAGAAGGAATTACTTATCAAAGATGTCTCTATTTCCAATATGTAAACAAGCATATAAGTATATGAGCAATATTCAATGACGTGTTCAAAATATAGACCAGTGCTTTAAAGTAGATAACAAATGCTTGCTCAAAAATGAAATTCAAGATATAATGACAATAATCCCACAAAGGAAGTGTTAGACCAAGATCACAATATGAAAATAAATTTGCAACACCAAATAAGGGTATTTGCCAATGAAACGAGATACATCAATCATCCATAAGCATAATGATCATTAAAATGACAACATGCAATGAAGTAGTATGTAGAAGCAAATTTCCAAGTACCATAGAATTAAGCTTGTTGCAAAATTTAAGGAATTAAAATGCTTGCATCCAAAGTGCTTCTTGAGATAATATTTGCATCTGAATCTTTAAACCATCAAGATAGCAAAAAAAAATTTGGGAACTTTGCAAGTAAATGTGATGAGATAGTGCTCTTGGTTTATTTTATTAATTAGTTCTACAACAAGGTTACAATTGAACTCTAATCCTCAGACCTCACCCTCGCCCAAATATTTGGGGTTTCATTCATGAGGTGTGCAATATTTTGTAATTTTATCTATCTAATATTTGATTGGTTTTGTAGCCCTCTTTCAAATTTTTTCTTGTGACAGCTTGTGTGGACAACTGCAAGAAATTACTAACAAGTTGTTGTAGGACCTTTGGGCTGAATTTCAAATGAGAAAGATAACTCTCTCTTCTTTGGTTGTGGGCATAGAAGAGGCTTAGCTTCTCTTCTCCTATTGTAAAGTCTGAATTTATTTTGAGTTCTTAGAAATTCTCACCGAGGAAAATTCTATGATCTCAATTTTTATTTGTAAAGACTTTCCTTGGTTTAGAAAAGCCCTCATGATCATTTCATTCTTGTAAAATTAATAAAAATTTCCGTTTTTGTTGTGGGAGCGTGGGTTTTACCCATTGGCATCCTTATCTCTCCATTCCAAAGGATAGAATTTGTAGATGGATTGACTTAGTGGTTTTGACGTTTTCGTTTTTTTTTCACATCACATATGCATGCTCTAAGTGGAAAGTAACACAAATCGCATAGTCATTTAATTTCTTAATTTGCAATCTCATTTGCCATCACTTACTTATGTTTTGTGATCTATTTCTCATTTGGATAAGTTTCACAATATACTACAAGTAAAGAAGCATAGCACTTTCAATTTATGGCAACTTGAGTTATTGTTCTAACTATGAAACATATTTAATTGAATCATCTCCATCTTTTCAATAGCACTTGCAAACTCACTTTTATATCATTTAGGCATTTCACTTTTCATACTAGACTTGCATCTCTAAAATTTACCTCCAACTTAAGTTGGTTGAATAAACGTTTTAGGGACCCTCTACCTCTATGGACTCCTCACTGTGAGATCCAAATATTTGGGCGAGAGTGAGGTCTGAGGATTAGAGTTCAATTGTAACCTTGTTGTAGAACTAATTAATAAAATAAACCAAGAGCACTATCTCATCACATTTACTTGCAAAGTTCCCAAATTTTTTGCTATCTTGATGGTTTAAAGATTCACATGCAAATATTATTTCAAGAAGCACTTTGGATGCAAGCATTTTAATTCCTTAAATTTTGAAACAAGCTTAATTCTATGATACTTGGAAATTTGCTTCTACATACTACTTCATTGCATGTTGTCATTTTAATGATCATTATGCTTATGGATGATTGATATATCTCGTTTCATTGGCAAATACCCTTATTTGGTGTTGCAAATTTAATTTCATATTGTCATTATATCTTGAATTTCATTTTTGAGCAAGCATTTGTTATCTACTTTAAAGCACTGGTCTATATTTTGAACACATCATTGAATATTGCTCATATACTTATATGCTTGTTTACATATTGGAAATCGAGTCATCTTTGATAAGTAATTCCTTCTAATCAATTCTACTAGAAATTTAAATTTAAAATTTTAAAAAATAATTAATCTAAAATATTAAAAAAATAAATAAAAAAATAAATAAAAAATTTGAATTAAATTTTTTTTTTTTAAATTTTTTGAATTTAAAAAAAAATCAAATTAAAAAAAAAATATTAAAAAAAGAAGAAGAAGAATTTTTTGATCGTGGTGGCGCCGCCAATTGGCCTCCCGCCCAGGTGGCGGCGGAGGCCGGCCGCTGGGTGGGCGGGGGGTTTTTCATTCCTCGCTATCAAGTAGCCTTGACAGATCCTTACATCAATGAGTTCTTAAATGCTTATATTCAATTCCATGGCTTTGATGTAGTCCCCCAAGCTTTAATAGCTCAACTTCATTCTTCTATTTGTCTTCGTTTTGTTTCTACCTCAATGCCTCCGTTAAATCTCAAGTTGTCTCAGAGAGCTTTGAAAGAAGGCATGGTTGTTGGCCCTGGTAATACTGCACCTCTCCAAATTGGATTTGCTGAGTGTACTCTTCCTGAAGAATGGAATAGTACATATACTCCTTTGTCTCAAAAATATCCGCAGCTTAAAACCTCCAAAGAGCCCCAACAGTTGTCTTTAATACAACATCCTGATGGATCCAGTGGTCTTAAATTCACAACACCCTCTCTTACTCGATCTCTGTCCACCTTGGACAGAGCCCCATTTTTGGGTGGTAGACATAGTTTATCCTCCATACCCTCTCAGCTTGTTATTCTCAAAATTTTTAACAAAAGCACACTCACATCCGAACACCCATAAAACACTGATAAAACACACTCATAAAAACACTACTCAGAATTTCTTAATACTTAGAGAGAACTTTACAAAGCTCCTTGATATTTTTCCCAATGCCAAATGAGCTAAATCTCCTAGTATATATAATCTCCTATCCAGTCATCCGGTTACTACTTTTACCGGTAACTTGAAGAATCTCCTTTCGGTAGGACTATCATGCAAGATATCACATCCGAAGGACAAACAGTAAAAGTAAGTGTAAAAAAAGTAATGAACAGTCTAAAGATTCGGGCAAGTGGGTACAACCACTTGTTATCTCGTCCCTTGGAGGCTAGGCCATATGGGGACCGAATCTGGCACAATCTAATAAAGCAAAAGATTTACAATTTGGCCGGAATCTAGGACATCAGCTCTTTTTAAAAGTAAATACACAGTGGAGATTTTTAGCTGGAACAAATCCCACGGAAACCAAAAATAAGATATGCAAAGATATCTGATGAGTGATCTTTGCAATCAATCACTATTTTCTCTATCTTCATAATCATGCTCATGATCGTACCTGGCAACTTGATCAGGTTCCAATAATTCATCTAAATCAGGAGCAAATATCTCGTGAGGCAAAGCTTCATCCAACCAAGGTGGGGCCTGTTCTCTAAAACAATAATATAAAGGAAAAGAATACATATTTTGTGGTCTGTATTCTTCACCAACTGTGATTCTTCCTTGAAATCTTACAAAGAGACTGAATGAGTCATCTCTTTCATTAGGAACTACAACTGTATCTTGATGAACGAACTCAAATTCTATGACATAATCACTTTATGCAGCAACATGTAATTCCTAGACTAAAGTACTGATAGTGGTCTGGTAATTGTGGTCAAGCATCCAACATACTCTAGGCATATACTTTACAAAAACAACTTGAACCAAGGACTCCACCAATTTACAACACTATCGACATTAATAGCATAAAAGATGACTCTAACTAACCCATGGATTCTAGCTCTATGATGGATAGTGGTCTTAAATTCACAACACACTCTCTTACTCGATCTTTGTCCACCTTGGACAGAGCCCCATTTTTGGGTGGTAGACATAGTTTATCCTCCATACCCTCTCAACTTGTTATTCCCAGAAATCCTGTTTTGCAATCCTCTGTTCCTGAAAAAATCCACAGAAGATCTCAGTCCCATAAGACTGATGATTGTCAGTTTTGTGTACCATCTTCCTCTTCCAGTTTCCAGACTGAAGAACAGAATTCTCCTAAAAAAGATTCACAGATCTTTATCCCTAATATCAAAAGCTTTTCTCTTCCCAGAACTCAATAAGAATTGTCTGCAAAAATAAATGAAAGACATCTAGAACCTGGAAATGCTAGGAGAACATTCAGGAATGGAACAATGAAAGCAGATCTATAATGGTTACAAATGAAAAATCTTTCAGATCCAGAACAGAGTGAATCAGAGAAAATGCATAACTATACAAACTATCTGATTGTTTGTATGTTGCAAAATATAGATGATATAGCCAGAGATGTACTAGAAATAAAAGAGCATATTAAGAAGATGCATACTGGTTATAATGAAGTATTGGGAACACAGAATGAGCAAACACAGAAGTTGAATGATATTCAGTCAAATATGGGTATCATCTCCAGATCTCTTGATCATTTAAGAGATGCTCTTCCTTCTCCTGCTTCTCCTCCCCATTATCGAGAAGTAGACACTTCTACTCCTAGACTGAAATTTACTTCTGGTACTACTACTTCACAAGGGGGATTACGAAGCATTCTTTTTAAAGGGGTAGAGAATTTGGATACAGTCAAGTATGAGAAAATTCAGAAAGGAATAAGTTTAGCCAAGGAGAAAATTGAGTTAATGAAAGAAAGGCTAAAAGAATTTCCTTCTCATGAAAGTCTAAAATTACCAAAGAAGTATGTCAGCCTTAAAAGTTTGCTAGAAAATGGCCAACCATCTGCTACACAGTTTCCACAAATATTGGCCATGTCAGGTGTCACTAGTACTCAAAGAACCCCTGGTGAACCAATGCAAGGTGAGCCAAGTTCTAAAAGAGATAGAGAAGACACATTTTCCTTTAGTCATAAAGGAAGAAAGAATCAAGATAATACCACTGCCCATGAAGCATCTGCAACAAGTCCTTTTGGTAGATATACAAAAACATTGCAAAACATCTCAGCAAAAATAGAAAATCCTACTTCAAAAGGATTTGGAAATACTCTGCTTGTTAATATTGATTGCTTAAGTTATGATGAAGTTATCACTGTCTTTCATAATTTACATGCTTGGGCATTACAAAGAAAAGCAGAAACTAAGGTAGATTGGTCTGATATTGTCACTCAAATTATTTGGTCCTTTACTGGTATTCTTAAGCAATGGTGGGATAAGTTATCAGATCAAGAAATGAATCAGATAGTGGAAAATGAAGATGATCCCTTAAAAGCTTTGTTTGATGCATTAAAACATGAGTTTGTAGGGAATGTACCAGAAGATTCAGCCCATCATTCACAATTGTTTTTGTCTCAGAGATTGTGCAATATAGATTATTTGCAAGAATATTTCTGTACTATGCAGAAATTATTGTATCAGGCAAATGATCCTCATAATGTTGCATATTTGAGGTATTACATAGCATCAATGCTAGGAAAGATTTCAGATCTAATAAATCAGCATATTGAGGAACACAAAATCAAAATTGAAAACTCATCATTTGCTGCTGTTCAACAATTGATTGTTTCAGTTTTGCAGAAAGAATGTGCTGCTGAAAAGGCAAAAAAGAATTTCAAAAAGCAAATGCATTTCAGTACTAAACTCTGCAATAATTTCAAGGAAACTGATGACTTTGGTTTCCATTCTAAATCTAGGAATAAAGTCATAAAGAAAAAATACTAACATTGTTCTTGCAAAGCAGACATATATTTTCCTAAAAAGAAGTATTATCCTTCTAAGAAAACTTTTCGAGGCAAAAGGACAGTATTTAGGAAAAGGACAAAACCTTCAAAGAAAATGGTTTGTTTTATTTGTGGAAAAGAAGGTCATTATGCTAATGCTTGCAGAGAAAAGAAAGACAAGAAACAAATGAAGATCATGGATATATTCTCATCAGTTCATGATCCAAAAGATTGGGATCTCATATCTCATTCTGATGGAGAATACTTTGAAGTATCCAGTTCTTCCTCAGAATCTGAAGAAGACAACTTTATAGATATTAGGAAGCTCACATTAGAGTCTGACTCTTCTGACTCTGATGAAACATTTATTCCTGATATCAAAATGTTTCATTTTAACTCTTACGATAATTTGCAGATAAAGATTGCAGAAGTCAAAGCTGAATTAGCACAGCTTGATCTAGTACAGTTCACAGCCAGAAGAAGGTTAACAGAAAAGCTTGAAAGCTTGGAGAATCAACTACCTTCTTCCAGAAGATTTAAAGGAAGTCTTACAAATGAAGAATTCATCGAAAAAGAGTTTGATTCAATGTTCAAACCGCTTAAGATCACAGAATGTTCACAAGATTCAGGTATGGATACAATCATAACTCTTAAGAGGAAGATTGAAAATTTGGAGTCATCTATTCATCATACTAGAACAGAAATGGTTCAGTTATCATCCAAACTTCAGTTATTAATTTCTGATTATGATGACTGTAATTCAAAGTTAGCAAACTTATTGATGAAAGATGTTCCAGAAGAAATTCCCTCAAAAACTACAAGTGTTGATGTAGTTAATATTATGGGAATAGGAGATAGAGTGGATATTCCAATAAAGATAAAATTGCCTAAAGTCAAGGAATACACTCTAGATGCTCAGATTGATTCTGGAGCAATGAGTAGTTGCTGCAAATTTGGTGCCATTCCTGCATATTACTGGCAACCTACTAAGTTACAATTGAGGGCTATTACTAAAGATTTGATGGAAATTAACCATATAGCCCTTGACTTCCCAATTTGTTTGAATGATGTTCAAGTATTTGTAACTCTATACAGTTTTGATACTAGTTCAGATTTTTTGTTTGGACAAGATTTTTTGAAGAAATTTCTCCCTGTCACTTTTGGCAAGGAATCCGTTATTTTTACTACCACTGAAGGTTTAGTTACAGTACCTGCTTCAAATGACTACAAAACTAATGTTCAACCAGTTGAAGAAGATCAGATTTAATGTAGTCTACAAGATTTGTCTAAGATCCACAAAATTGTGAAAAATGCTGAGATTCATGGCCCTAAAACTTTGCAAAATGTTTCAGATAAAATTGGCAAAGAATGTACAACAAATAGGCTAGATGCTTTTTGGACACGTGAAAAATATTTTGTGGCACTTCCTTACAAAGAAGGATACATTTCCAGACCACAAAAGGCCAGTGCTAATCACATGAGTCCACAAGAACAAGCTTTGTGCAAAGAAGAAATCTCTCAACTCTTGCAGCAAAAGCTTATTGAGCCCTGTAAAAGTCCCTGGGCTTGTCCAGCTTTCTATGTGAATAAGCACAGTGAGCAAAAAAGAGGAAAGAAAAGGCTTGTTATCAATTACAAAGCTTTAAATGATGCATTGCTTCCAATCAGGTATCCTCTACCTAATAAAGAGCTCCTTCTTGCTAAAATTGCTAATGCTAATGTTTTTAGCAAATTTGATTTGAAAAGTGGTTTCTGGCAGGTTGGTATCATTCCAGCAGACATGTACAAGACAGCTTTTACAGTCCCCCATGGCCAATACCAATGGACTGTGATGCCTTTTGTATTGAAAAATGCTCCATCCGAATTCCAGAAGAGGATGGAAGACATTTTTGGAGGGGTAGAGTTCATAATTGTGTATATAGATGATTTATTTGTTTTCAGTAAAGATGTAAACAACCATAAGATGCATTTAGAGAAGTTCTATGAAATGGTATATAAACATGTACTTGTTCTTTCTGATTCTGATGAGAAGTTTCAAATAGGAAAAGTCAGAATTGATTTTTTAGGTCTGCACATAGAACAAGTTCACATTGAGCTGCAATCACACATTTTGACTCACTTACTGAAGTTTCCAGATTTTATCCCAGATGTCAAGAGTTTGCAGAGGTTTCTTGGTTGTTTGAATTATATCAGGCAGTTTTATGAAAAACAATCAGAAGATACTAAAACCTTGCAGAAAAGATTGAGAAAGGAAGCAATGGGATGGACTAAAGAGATGATAGAAGCAGTCAGAAATATTAAAGCCAAAGTCAATGAATTGCCAAAGCTTAAACTTCCTGATACTAATCTTCCTTTCATTCTTGAAACTTATGCCTCAAACCATACATGGGTTGCAGTATTATTACAGAAGCATGGAAGGAAAGAGTTAGTCTGTGCATATGCTTCAGGAACATTTGATGACACAGAAACTAAGTATCCTTCTTCTCATAAGGAAATACTTGCTGTGAAAAGGGGAATCAAGAGGTTCAGATTATTTCTTAAAAGTGTCAGGTTCATCGTCCGTACAGACCTGAAACATATGAAAGGCATTTTGGCAAACAAAAGATTGTTAGAACAAGGGAACACCAGAGTTCTGAGATGGGCATTATGGCTTGAAGGATTTGATTTTAATATAATATACAAGTCTGGTGCAGAAAATTATCTTGCAGATATGTTGACAAGAGAAGGAGCCGAAGTTAAAGAGATTAAGATGTTCAGACCACTTCATCATCATGAAGCTTCATCAAGTAATAGTTCAGTCCAGTCTAGTAGAGTCAGTCCAATGGTTATTTGCAGTCAGTGTCATTATGAATTTTGTTGGGATTGTTTTGTAAAAAGAGTCAAGTCTTTACCTTTGAGTCTCCAAGAAATTGTTTTGCAGAAATGGTTTGATTCAGAAGATGCTATGTGGTCCTATGGTAGAGAGTTACCGTATAGAAATAGACCTTGGCGTGTGTATTATGCTTTGTCTAGAGAGTTAGATCCAGTATATTTTGGTTTTATTCAGAATACTATTTGGACCTGGAATGATTATTTCACTATCCATCAGAGAGCTAGAATCCATGGGTCAGTTAGAGTCATCTTTTATGCTATTAATGTCGATAGTGCTGTAAATTGGTGGAGTACTTGGTTCAAGTTGTTTTTGTATAAGTATATGCCTAGAGTATTTTGGATGCTTGACCACGATTACTAGACCACTATCAGTACTTTAGTCTGGAAATTACATGTTGCTGCACAAAGTGATTATGTCATAGAATTTGAGTTCATTCATCAAGATACAATTGTAGTTCCTAATGAAAGAGATGAGTCATTCAGTCTCTTTGTAAGCTTTCAAGGAAGAATCACAGTTGGTGAAGAATACAGACCACAAAATATGTATTCTTTTCCTTTCTATTGTTGTTTTAGAGAACAGGCCCCACCTTGGTTGGATGAAGCTTTGCTTCACGAGATATTTGCTCCCGATTTAGATGAATTATTGGAACCTGATCAAGTTGCCAGGTACGATCATGAGCATGATTATGAAGATAGAGAAAATAGTGATTGATTGCAAAGATCACTCATCAGATATCTTTGCATATTTTATTTTTGGTTTCCGTGGGATTTGTTCCAGCTAAAAATCTCCACTGTGTATTTAATTTTAAAAAGAGTCGATGTCCTAGATTCCGGCCAGATTGTAAATCTTTTGCTTTATTAGATTGTGTCAGATTCGGTCCCCATATGGCCTAGCCTCCAAGGGACGAGATAACAAGTGGTTGTACCCACTTGCCTGAATCTTTAGACTGTTCATTACTTTTTGTACACTTACTTTTACTGTTTGTCCTTCGGATGTGATATCTTGTATGATAGTCCTACCGAAAGGAGATTCTTCAAGTTACCGGTAAAAGTAGTAACTGGATGACTGGATAGGAGATTATATATACTAGGAGATTTAGCTCATTTGGCATTGGGAAAAATATCAAGGAGCTTTGTAAAGTTCTCCGGGAATCGGCCTCCCGCGGCGGGAGGGCGATTCCCGAAATTGGCCTCCCGAGGCTGGAGGCCGATTCCGGGAATCGCCCTCCCGCCGTGGGAGGCTGATTCCGGGAATCGCCCTCCCGCCGTGGGAGGCCGATTCTGGGAATCGTCCTCCCGCCGCGGGAGGCCGATTCTAGGAATCACCCTCCCGCGGTGGGAGGCCGATTCTCGGAATCACCCTCAGGGCGATTCCCAGAATCGGACTCTCGCCGCGGGAGGGCAATTCTCGAAATCGGCCTCCCGATTCTCGGAATCGTCCTCCTGCCCAGCGGCTAGCCTCCGCCGCCACTTGAGCGGGAGGCCAATTGGCGGCGCCACCATGACCAAAAAATTCTTTTTTTTTTTTTTTAATTTTTAAAATTTTTGATATATATATATATATATATATATATATATATTTGCTAACATGTGTTGGCATGCTGCATATAGTCCCTAGCATGCCCTGGAATACCTTGGTTGAATGCATTGACATACATTAGCACTTGGCACACAATGCCACTTGGCATGTATTGGGACCTATTATTAGTGTGCCTAGCATGCCCCTTTTCAAAAAGATAAAGTCCCGACTTATTAACCCTCTTATTGGTTCTTCCTTTTGTTGCCTTGACACATATTGACATACCCTGGTCCCCTGCACCACATCCTTAGCACCCAGCATGTATTGGCATATCTTGGCACTATTAATTGGCACATGATATAATTAGCACACTTTGGGAATTCTTGACATGCCTTGATATTCCCTAGCATGCCTTACCAATGCTTAGCATACCTTGTCAGTCCCTCCTTGGCATGACAACTAACACTCATTAACACTAGTCTCTGGCGCACGTTCCTCATATTCATTAACTTTCATGAATTTTTACTTAGTGCTCCCTTAATGTTTTTTCCTAGTAATCCTTAACACTCATGAACATGCATTATCACTCTCTAACACACTTTAGCACTTTTCAACATTCCCTTCCAGTTCATAACATGCATAACACTAGTTCTTGACACATATTGGCGCTTGGCACGTGTTGGTGCTTGGAAAGTCTTAGCATGTGTGGAATATGTTGAGATGCCTTGGTATGATTTGGCATGGTTTAATATTAAATTTATTTGTGATTATCAGTTGTTGGAAAGTAGATGAGAAGTAACAAAGGAATACTTGGCACTTAGAATGCACTAAGACTTTGCACTTGGCACCTATTGTTGCCTAGTGTTGGTGTGCCTAACATGCCCCTCTTGGAAAAGGTAAATTGATGACTTATTAACCCTCTTATGTGTTCATTTCCTTGTAGTTTAACTTTTTCTCCCTTTTGTTGTCTTGACATTCCCTGACATGCATTGACACACCCTTGCACATCTTGGCATGCCTTATCACTTAGCACATATTAGCATGTTTGACATGTATTCCCACTATCTGGCACATAAAGGGGGTGAAGAGAGATGTAGTCCTCAAGTAGGTTGAGTACGAGGGCGAGTAAGGGTTGCTAAAGGGAGGTCATGATCATCCTCCAAGAGCAAGATCATCATGTGAGTGTTCAGAAGAATGTTACATACCTTAAGGGTCGGTTTGCGCTAGGAAGTAGGATGGCATATTGTTGGTTCTCTTCTGGCAAATCGAGCTTAAGAGAGGTTTCTCATGAGAATCTGGGCATGTGATTTCAATGGTGTCTTTGTGTGAAGGTCGCATCAAATTTTGAAATGTTGAAATTTGCAACAAGAAACAGTGAGATTGGAAACCAGAAAGGACAAAAAAAAATGCACCCACACTGGTGAGGAATTTTGATGCACCATGAGTGAGGAATGTGGGGCGTCTAATTTATTTTTCCCTTAAATAAATTGGACAATAAATTGTAATTTCATCTCATAACAACTTTTGTTAGTTAATTAAGTCATGATGACCGAGTTAGCTCAAGAAATTCAAGTACTTGAGGGTCTAAGATGAGGCATCTAGAGGGATTCTAATATTTTTTGGGTCCAGTTGAAATTGATGCATTAGTGGGGTGCAAGTGTAATTAAATCAATTAAATGTGTTAAAATCAGTTTAACTGGTTCTAACTAAGTTATGAGCTAGCGAGAGGTCCAGTGAATTAAATTAGATTTAATTCACAATGAGTGATCAATCATATAACTGATAATTCACTATTAATAGTTGTATGCATGTTAGTTTCGAGGAATACCCAGTTGAGACAGAGGTTAAAGGGAACATAACTATCAGTTGTATTCAGAGAAAATTTCCCATGTGAAATTATAAATTCATTGGGATTCCATAATGGATTGTGCAATCAAGGAAGATTGATTTTCCTAATTAATAAGCAGTTAATTCCCTAGCTAGGATTGTATGAGCAAGGCAGGCTGAAGTAAGGATCATAATTGGCTAAGTACTAGACCGAGTTTTCCTAGATCAATGGGAGACAATTGACAGAGTGTTGGAGAATCTCATGAGAGATTAAGCATTGATGTATTGTTTCATGATTCCTTGACTTAATACACAATAGAGATAGAGGGCCTTTGAGCAGTTTCTTTCCCCAAACACATCATGTTGTTGTGCGATTGATAATTTATTTCTCTTACTTATATGTGATTGTGCGATCGTGTTTTGTTTCCTCAAATTGTAGGAAGGATTCAATATCTTGTTTTAGTAGATTACAAGATTAGATTGAATCTCGTTGGTTAGATTTTCTACATGGTATCAGAGCAGGAATTTTTTGGGCGGCGAGTTTGCAGAGAATATTTGAATATTTGGTGTAAAATTTTCAAAAACAAATAGAATATTTGGATTCCTCGTGAAAATCTACCCAAATGGGAAAAAAAATCGGTCGAATAGGAGCTCGGATGAGGGAGATATCATCGATTTAAAATCAACTCCTTTTTAGAAACTTTTTGTAACGTCGGGACAATTACACTGTGCGCGAGTCAAGAACCTATATGTAATTGAGGTACCAGATGCATGCAAAGCTTTGAGGAGAAAGGCAGAAGTTCGAGACTTGGTGGTTTAAAGGGAGCATAAATACCTCTTAACATGAATCTTCATGAGAAGCGGTCTCAGAAGGTTGTGGAGTAGTTGCCACAATTGGAGAAGCAGAGAGGAGACTGAGTGGAAGCATCCACTCAAGCAGAGACCTCCATGAGGGGGAAATTTCGAGCCAGATGGAAAGAGGGAGCAGCCATACCTGGAGGTGTAAGCTGGTGGGGTGATGTGTAGACATAATCCCAAGATAAGAAATTTGGGCAAGGTCCATCGAGATGGCATGTGATCTCATGGATCGAACCTGGCTACGAGGAGCCACAATACAATAGTAGTAGGAAGGATCAGTTAAATTGATGTAGTCAGATGTCAGCAAGACAGAAATCAGAGTCAGATGTCAAATACTGGATCACAAATTAGAGTTAGCAATAGTTCAAAGGGCACGGATGCAGATGTCAGCAGCAGCACAGAGAATCTAGTACTGGACAGATGCAGTAGCTAGCAGCAGTCAAAAGATTCTGATGACAGATGCATTATACTAAGTAAGTTGTTCGGAGGCTATTCAGTTTTAGGACTTGCAGGTGCAAACAACACTAGAGAAGTGTAGCATGCAGAACATTCCAAAAGTACCGAATGGAGATAGATTGAATTCCTTTCTTGTTGGGAGGGAGTATTGAAATTTGCAACAAGAAATAGTGAAATTGGAAACTAGAAAGGACAAAAAAAAATGCACCCACACTAGTGAGGAATTTTGATGTACCAAGAGTGAGGAATGTGAGGCATCTAATTTATTTTTCCCTTAAATAAATTGGACAATAAATTGTAATTTCGTCTCATAACAACTTGTGTCAGTTAACTAAGTCATGATGATTGAGTTAGCATAGAAGAAGATGGGTTGTGACCCTTAGAGCGAGGTTTATTTATGCAATAAAGACCACAAATCTGAAAGATGGTTTGCAGATTCAGTATCTGTGGAGACAACAGATCCAAAGGAGGGTGGAACCTGAGCAGAAGATTGAGCATGCAGAAGAAATGTGCCATATGAAGAATGGATTGGCATGCAGAGGAGTTGATTTTGGTGGACTTTCCATAGAGTTTTAGACAAAGATCTGAAGAAACCTATAAAAAATTAGTGAATGGACTGTTAGTGGTTGATTTGTGACCCTAGTTCAGTCATCTATAGATTGTTAGAAGTATGATACGAGGAGTATTTCATATTTGTTCATAGATTGGACAACAAAGATCAAATTGTCAATACACAAGAACAACGATCTTGAGAGGACTCAAACCATTGTTAGGTGGCAGATTTGAAGAGCCCTAGATGAAGACAATATTGTGGGCCCTAGATCAGTAAAAGGAATTGACTGTGGTTGGGCAGATTGATGGTAGGCCAAGTACAGTTGGAGGGTTGTTAGGTTACTATCAAAGAAAAGCCCTGACTCTTGTTCTGGTGAAGGACAACAAAATTGGTAGAAGGGCAGGTGTATAGGGCCTAAGGATTTGCATACTTTGAAGGACTAAAGTAATAGTCAAGTGGGCCAACCAACTAGCCCTAGTTCACTATATTGTAGAGGATTGATTCAGTGAGAAGAAGGGCAGCCTCCATAGCCCTGGACATCTCATCTTGGAGCTGTAGTATGGCAAAAGTGGGCATACCAAAGATTTGTTCACAAATGGAATTGTGAACAACATGTTACCACTCAAACTAGTAGTGGATCTAAAATGGGTTCCTAAGAGGGCAACTACTAGGATAAGGGAAACGATGGAGGCTTAGCCCATTGTCACCATAGCTAAGGCTCCTTGCTCTTCACAGACTTTCACCGATGGGTGGAGTCCCAATAGTTTAGGAAGTCACTTGTAGACTATAGGTCAATGAATAGGTGGGAAGTGAATAGGTGGGAAGTGACCCTCGAAACCCTTTCCCTAAGATAAAATAAAGAGTGGGACTTGCTTTCCTTTTAAGAAAGGGAATTATCTTCTAGGGAGAGAGGAGGGGGATTGAAGGGTTGAGGGAGAAGAATAAGACTTATGAAGGAGGCTGGGATCCCTCATATGGTGGAAGGGAGGCCTTATCCTTTGGGAGGTTGCTCAAATGTAGGAAATAAGAAGCCAAAGGAAGATTTCAATGAGAAATTACTGTCACCCAAAATTTCCAATGAGAAGCCTTTCTCATCGCTCTTCCAGCCAATAAATTTAGACATGTGGCACCTCCTCCAACCAATGAAAATCTTCCATTTGGCCCTGTTAGTTTGAAAAATAAGTTTCAAGATCTTAAATGTTTGAAAATAGGGACATGAGAGACGCCGAGAGGGTATGGAGACAAGGGTTTTCAGGTCTATGTTGAGGGATTCGAACAGGGAAACAGTGGAGGTGGCGGTGGAGGCCGAGGCTCCGGTAGTCAAGTTCAAAACCTGCATCTGCGAAGTCTGCGGTGACAAGTTCAAAACCCACATCAAATTCCAAAATCATTGCGGTGAAAAGTTCAAAACCCACACCAAATTCCAGAAACACTTCAGGGAGAGAGAGCAGCTCAAGATGTTGAGGTGTCTTGATTCCTTGAAAGGGAAGAAGAAGAATGCTTTTAGGGCTAAAATAGTACCCAAATAGGAGAAATATAGGGAAGCAGCTAGACAGGTTTTGGTGCCCAAGGTGGGCTATGGGCTTGCAGGAGAGATTAAGAGAGCAGGGTTTTGGGTCATCACAGTGTCCGATAAACCTTCAGTTTTTTCCCCCAAGGGTTCGAATAGAGAGGTTATCAGATAGATCAACTTGTATAAGACTGTTTCCGTTCATTGCAAGCTGTTTAGGTACGAGGCCTTAAAACATATTACTAGTAAGGTAGAGGTATGCCAAACTCTGTAGCCTACATAAACTTGCTGGCAGTTTTCCATGCCGGTATTGCCTGTGATAATTTATTTTCTGCTAACCATAAGCTGGAGAGCACAATGAGATTTCCAACATTTGATGGAATTTCTCCAGTGAAGATGTTTTGGTTCAAGTAAATTTCTTCTAACAGAGGAAGCCCAAAAATGGAGGGAGGAATGGTTCAATGGTTTCGGTGAGAAATTTGGAATAGAGGGACAAGTATGAGAGCTTTGTGAGTCGACCCACTTAACACTGCTGAGATGATAGAGAACAGAATAGCTCGCACGACACTGTTTTAAGGGAAAACCCCTCAGCAACTTTAACAGTTTGCCCTTCTTATGAAGGTCTTCCTTTTCCCATCGTTTCTTATTCTTGAATATTTCTTTGTTATCTTAGGAAAACTTTCAGAGAGTGGAATTGATTCAGGGTTTCCCAGTGTTTCCAAGCGAACTGCCGTCGGGGGTTTGACTTCAGGTATGTCAACGCTACCAGTATTAAGGTATTTCTCTTTTGTTTTTTAGGAAGTATCGGAATTTCTATATACCCAGGCTCACAGTTGGATAGATGTAGAGACTCTTTTAATAGAATAAGAGGACGATCTAACGAGTACCCAAAGTCTCTCGGACCCCTAAGAAAAACCATAATAGACCATAAAATAAAAACTGAAAGGAGCACAGCCATGAGAAAAATAGTCTTGATTTTTTTTTTTTTGGTTGGTTTCTTTCTGAAACCACCCGGTATGAAGTGAGTCTGGATCTTTTTTAGGCTTAAATACTTTATGGTATTTCTAATTTTGCTATAAAATCTTTCAAAGTGTGGGTTTTCATTGCTTATGGTTGGGTGATTTTCTTACCAGGTTTCTCCACCTTGTCCCGAGGATGAATCACATTAGCTGGTTTGCAACGTCAACCAAATCATAATGATGTGATTAAACCGAAAGACATTTTATCTAAGATAAACAATGTTGGCCCAAAACAAAAAATGAAAATAACCATATAGACAAAACTACAATACAATTCAACACAAAGAATTGAAAATCATGTTCCAAAATCTTTTAATATTTAATTTAATTAAATAGTTGTAAAATGAATCTTTAAAAGGAAAAATACATCCTATGAATATATTAATATCTTCAAAGACAAAGTGATAATATTTGAAAATATTATTTTGATGTAGTTTTATTATAAACTTTGTTATCATGTCATGTAAAATACATCATTAAATCTATTATTAATATTAAAAGATTAAGATTAATATTAATATTAATATATTACAATATAAATATTATTATATTTAATAATTTGAGGAAAAGTTTGATCTCTCAACAAATGATAGATCGAGAGTTAGATGAATCCAAGGTGATATAAATAAAAATAAAATCCAACAAAACTTTAAAACCTTTTATGTTTTTGAAAGCTTACAAATTAATTACAACCACTAAATTCAAGATAATAATAATAATTATTATTAATATTTTTTATTTTTATTTTTTATTCGATCATCATTACCACATAGAACATCCAAAAACAACACAAACTCCTCATTTGCTTTTTGAAGTATGTATTTTTTTGTAAGTTAGGCTAAATTATATTAGATCAAAATAACACTTTACATAGGTGTCAGGCTGAGATGGTAAGCAGTGATTAACCAATCCCAGCCTTAGAGGCTATCAAAATAGCGCAGGTTTGGGGCTGCCTCCTAGGAGGAAACCAACACCTTAAAAGCATCAAATAGTCAATATTTACAAAGTGTGTCGTGACACATATAAAAACAAAAGATCTATAGTACATGTTGAAATAACAGAAAACAAAAAAGAGTCGAGCAACTGCGCATTCATGGTGTTTCTTCATCATCCTCTGTAGAAGGGTCCTCCTCCTTGATGCGGCATCCATATTCCTGTGCAATAGCCTACTCCTCAACGGAAGGCACACGCAGGGGCTTTGTTGTGGGTGTGCAAAATATGGGAGCGACTGGGTACTCAGCATCAGGAACTCGCGTCCAAACTTCGTCCAAGTCCATGATCTACACATCTGTGTCCTCCCCCGAGGCCTCTTGAACCGGGAGAGGCTTGAATTTTCGAGGAGTGGGCTGCTTAGAGTGTGAAATGGTGGACTTCCTGGGGCCCCAGATTCTTTTGCCCATCTGATTCTCCTGAGCTAAGGAAATCTCCTCCTGGGTGCGCTTAGACCGTGATGGTGCTTCCCTGTCATGGTTGCTAGAAGAGGAGCCTTCAATGGATTCCAAACGGTGGTCCAGGCTGCGTTGATGGCGACTCGAGAACGCACCTCTTTGGCTACCCCTAATGGTCTTTTGGCGCAGACTCAGAGCCATGGGGGGGCTAACAGACAAAGAGGGAGAGGTCGAGCTAAAAGCGGTGATGTGCTCAATAGGGGAGTGCGCAACAGAGAAGCACATCAGGGGGTGCACAACAAAGAGTTATGCAGTAGGGGGCGCGCAACGAGGGAGCTTGCATCAGAAAGCGCACAGTGGGATGAATTCGAAGAAGTGGGGAACTCCGGAGGGAGGCGCGCAACCAGGGGGACACCGTAGGGAGCGCGCAGCCTGAAGGGAAACAACGGGAGAGGCTCCTGGCATGCTAGCTCCAGTAGGGTGGTGCATAAG
This sequence comes from Pinus albicaulis, assembly GCA_034641835.2. NCBI lineage: Eukaryota > Viridiplantae > Streptophyta > Pinopsida > Pinales > Pinaceae > Pinus > Pinus albicaulis. The sequence goes on along the minus strand of CM076579.1, from coordinate 1,686,488,063 downwards.
AGGGAGAGCGCGCAACTCATGGGCACGCGGGGAAACTGAGGCAACAACAAAATGGCAAGGGAGGGGACGAAGAAGGCTTTGGAGGCCAACTGGAGCAGCATGGGGATGACAGAATGAGGAGAGACCGTGCCTTTTGAAGACCTGTGGCACAAGCGTAGATGCAGTGTGATTTTGTGGCACGCTCGCATATGCGAGTTGGGCATAGTTCACTTGGGGTTGCATGTGATTCAATGTATGGTAGAAGATCAGGTGCATCAGAGTGCTCATGTGAATGATTGCTAAGAGGAGGTTCCGCATCATGTTAAAGCTGGTGGTGCTGGACTTTATCAACCTGTGCACGGGATGAACTGGCTTCGCACGTTCACGTCATGTCACCCGCATCCAAAGAGATTTTTGAAGTATGTTAATAAATTTAAAATCACATTTTAATGAAGATAAATAAATATATGGTTGTTTTAAAAATAATTTTAAAACACTACAAAATAAGATGTATCTCATTATTATTTCATATACACAAAATCACAAAATTCAAAATATATTTTATAGTAAAGGAGAATATCAAGCAAAGAAGCAACACATTTATTTTGGGAATTTTTATTTTTATTTTTTTATTTTTAAAATTTAATGAATAAAATTATTGTTTGTTTGTTTGTTAAGTTATGTGAGTTTTGGCATGTTTAATCTGTGGTTTGAGTCTCCATGATCTAAGGGTATTTAAGTTATCAAAATCGGGCAAGGATTGCATCCAGTGTGGGCCACACTAGCCTTTAGTATGGTTGGATTTTTGCCCACGGAGTTTTGAACCAATGATACAAGTGACCTTTACACCACAGAGTGCATTAAAAAGACACTCTATCACCATTTGCTAGGCTCAATAAAATTAATTATAAATATATTAAAAAATAAAATTAGAAAATGTCATATAACCTAAATTGAATTGAGGCTTTGGTGATCCATAGGAATTTTCAGAAAAAATTTGGTTAAAATCACATGAGAATGAACTTTGTTGACGCGTTTCGAACTAGCAAGTGTGGTTCATCTCTAGGACGAGATCAAGATGAGCCACACTTGCTGGTTCGAAACGCCTCGACAAAGTTCATTCTCATGTGATTTTAACTGAAAGTTTTTTGAAAAAATCATATAACCTACTAATTTTGGTGAAGAGGAACTATATTAGCTAGTTCAAAACTCATTAAGAATCTATAAGATTTATGTGATGGATTCAGAAGACAAATCTCTACATAATTCTACTCACATAAGCCTCCATTCAAATATCATATAACCCATTAAACTATTTGTATAGTGATTTTAAAATTGGATATCATCCTTTCTTATTCAAAGAAATTTATTATAAATATTACTTAAAGAACAAAATTAAAACCCCTGATGGGGGTGATCATTTAAGGGGCCAGATGGCAGTGCATTGGATTGTGGAGCCGAAGGGGCCTCCATGCACCACACAAATGCAATAAATGGGCTTTGGAACCCACACCTTGCTCCCCGCGAGTTGAGTTTAATATCGCACAGGGACCAACAGGAAATCATTCGCAAATCATTCACAGATGTTGGGTGATGAGGAGAGAGAGTTGGGAGAGAACAAGGTGTGGTTTGTTTGTGTCCTGGCTCAAGCTGTGGCTAGGGGCAGTAGAACAGGACGACGCTGTTGAATGTTGAATGCAGAAGGGAGGGGAATTGGCACCTGCATCCAACATGCCCTTGTGATCGAGGGACGTTTTCTTTGTCCAGTGTAACAATTTATTTGGTCTCTGGCTTGGACTGTGTGGGTCGGGTGCAGACACATATTTTTCCTCAACTTGACTCCTTCTTTGGTTAGTGCACACTTCACTAGATCACCAGTCGGATGGAGGAAGCAGCTTCAAGTGCCTTTCCTGGGGATGTATGAGCTCTGCGGGCCTTGGGGACTATGGCATGTCTTCCTACGTCTTCACTACTCGTCGTTGTGGTGCTGGTGCTTAGGATTTCGGGCTCCTTCTCAGTTGGGTAATGATGTTCAACAACTCTGGAATTGTAAATGGTCTGTTATTTCAATATTGTTAATTCAGTGTCTTGTGGGGTGTTTCTTAGGTCAAGCAGTACACAACTCGTGGCGGTGCTGCGAGTGGTGGTGGAGTTGGTAGTATGCCTCGATAGAGAGGGCGTGCCCACGGGGGGGTGCTGGGCCACACATGGATGAATGCCAACAACATGGGGAGCCTAGCTCAGACTCTGAGTTGACTGAGAGTCGCCACTCCGCTATGGATATGGCCTTGTCTCCAACCCCCTCACTGGGCCACGTAGAAGCTTCGGTCACCTTGGAGTCCATCGCGACCCAGCTGGACCACATACATATCAACATTGATATGCTTAGGGAAAATAAGTACGAGGACATGAACAAATTGGTTGCCTATATCAATGACCTCTAGCATGTGAAGAATGAGACCTTGGACTCTGTGGAAGGACTCTAGTACCAGCAACAACGCAAAAATGACCATTTCCACACCTTGGAGAGTCGAGTGGAACACATTGATTACCATATGCATGAATGCATTGCTCTCTTTGCTACACTTCGAGCGTTTCCTCCCAATCTCCCTCCTTAATGTGTAATTTTGAGATTTGTAATTTTTCTCTTTTTGTACCGCCAATAACCAAAAACACCAACTATCTTGGCTCCTCTTTAGGCTTCTTACTGTTCAAAACAAGACTTGTGCCAACTCTTAAACCTGTATTACTATATTTACGCTATAAAACATTCTTATTTGAAAACAATCTACCTGAAGTGCCACCTGTACCATTATGTACCATTGATTTTCATGTTAGACAATTCAAATGATTTCTACCTTTGATTGATCACTGTTATTATTAAGTTATGAAATAAAGAAAACGGTTTTACAAATAATTTAATTACAAATTCCGCTTCAAACTTGTTACAAAATCGGTTGCAAACTTTGAGGTTTTGTTTGGGCAGTAGCTTTCTTGGGCGGGCATTTGCTATCCTTGGGAAGGGAGCCGTCTCCGATGGACAGACTTAGAGACTTGTTCAGCCTCTGTGCGGTGTTTCTATTTCTGTGGATGTTCCTTCAAACACAGTGAGTCACTGTGCTGCATTTGCCTGAGTGAAATAATATCAGGCTTCTTCCCAAATGCACACATGCTTTTCACCTGCCCTGCATTGATATGTGGCTCAGTACCCATTCAAACTACCCTCTATGCCGCGCCAATATTGTAGCCTTGGTTCCTACCCCTGTGGAAGGAATAGAGATTCCGTCTGAAGAAGTTTCTGAATCCACTGTCGATTCTCCATTGCAAAACCCATATGAAAACGAATCTGGAGAGAGCTCTTTACACGACGAATCAGGGCAAGGGATGGCCATTGAAGCTCCGAATGGAATGGCCACATCGTATATCCGAGCATAGAGTGACTTGGTCAGCAAGCATGGGAGAAATGGCAGCACATCTCGATGCAAAGAGCTTTTTATGTCTGCAGAAATGCCATAGCTCCCCATGAGGAGATCTTTTTCAGCGGATTCAAGTTTCTCAATATCTGTCATTGATCTTTATAGGAGCTTGGAAGAGGAAGATTGAAGCCTTTCCCTAATGAAAATGAAGATGGGGTTGGGGTTTCATGCAGTGGCCATCTTGGGAATGGGGATCTGAGGCCCTTTACAGTGTGGATGAAGCAGGAGCTGGAGCCTAATCAAGTGTGCAACCTTTCAAACCTACTGAAGAAAATCACTTGAAGGTCTTCAGCAAGCAATTGGATGGTGATAAGAATAAATTTTCCATGAAAAGATCTTTGTCTGGGGGCAGGTTCTTCTTCCTCAGAAATGGCAGAGGTAGGAACACTTCCATCCTTCCGACATGAAGAAAGCTTGTTACCATTCTACAAGTTGGGGTTTGCAGATCCATATTACTCTTTTAGAGGTACGATTCAGTATACTTGAATGGTTTTTTAATTCACTCTGTCTCTTTAGGTTGCTCTGAACTTTAGGGTACTGGGAGGCTAGATATCTCTCCATTACTCAAAAGCTCTAGAAAATGAGTAAATCTGATTATTAGCGAAGGATAAATGTGCTGATGTTATCTTTCTCTCAAAACACACTGCAGCTCTTTACTCAAATAGCTGTGTCATGCTTTTACTTTTTGGGAGATTTGGGGTCTCTCTTAGTTACAGCAATTTGAATGACTTTTGCTCATGCCTGACCTTATCCCTTAGAAACATTTGTATCAAGACCTTCTGTACCACTCCCTATTGCACGCTTCGAAAATTTTCCATCAGTTTTTGTATCAGAAAATTTTCATCAGATTGCTGGGAATTCTGTGAAAACTGCTGAGAATACCTAACCTCAGCTTTAATTTGCTACTAGGTTCTTTCCCAAAAGCACTGTCTAATCTACAAACTCACATGGATAATTTAGAGAGCCTAAGAAACTGCCCCAGGGTTGTAAATTCAACGGTCTCACTGAGCTCGGATTTCCCCTGAGATTGCTACTGGTATTTATATGTTAGAGTATACTCTAATATTTTGATCTTTTGATGTCTGAGTTCCGAAGATCAGTTCATTTGGTTGTTTGGATGGTGTTCTTCCCATGAAAATGCATCCATTGCAAATCCCATAAGTCTTTGCACATTGAATGGTATTGTTCATAGAATTTATTAGTTGATAAATTTAAGATGTGTGTAATGAATTGAAGAGTGGAACTGCCAATATTATTATAACTCAAACTTGATAAACAACAAATTGTGTCCAGTAAGATCACCTGTTAATCAATATAATTTGTCAGGAAATCCTAACAAGTTCCCAGAATGAGACCATAGGTTCCAGCTAGATCAGTTAATGGACACAGGGCTTCTCAGTCTTTTCTTTTGCTGTCTGTATTCATCTCATCCACAATTATAGCCACGACCACTTTAAATGTTGTAACGATTCAGTGCTTATGGAAGCCACAGTCTGATCACTAAAAGGATTGCTGGCAAGTACTCTTCATCTTGAATTTGCTCTGAATGAAAGCCCGTAGAGGAAGCTGACCAAATCACATAATCGATGGACACTGGGGTGGGTGATAAAAGCACGGAAGTGGAGGCTTTTTGTCCTTCAGAAAGGCCATCAAATCTGATTCAACTGTATCTCTGTCCAACTGGACCACTGAAAACTCAGAAAACATATGCTCATGGTATGGTATTTGGTGCAGAAAACAAGGCTAAAATAGTGGTTTCGATCATGTCCCCAAAATGAGGGATGGAAGGTAACTTTTTGCAGCAGGCAACCACTCCCTATTGCACACTTCGAAAATTTTCCATCACTTTTTGTATCAGAAAATTTTCGTCAGATTGCTGGGAATTCTGTGAAAACTGCTGAGAATACCTAACCTTAGCTTTAATATGTGAAGAACCATGAACCTTTTTATGTCAGAAATGATACCAGACAATATCTTCTTCAAATAAATTATTGTTGGAAGGTCTGAAAATAAATTATAATATACTATGCATTTACAGTAACCATACTCCACAAGGCATTTCTTTTTTATACAAGATAAAATGAAAGAACAAGCCTGCAGATTTCAATCCACGCTAAGTTTCTATGACATCATGATAAACCCAGGTTTCACAGGAGTTTATCAATGTACATGAATCCCACAGCGAGTTATTGTTTCTGCCATGCTTCCAAAACAATATGTGCCTTTCATCTTTCTGCAGAGTACCGCTAATGAGAGTTGTGTGAATGTTATAGGCACGACTAAGAACAGGAACTCACAGCCTAGAGGGGCCTTGGATTTAATGGACATAGGGCTTCTAAGTCTCTGCTTTTGCTGTCTGTATTCATCTCATCCATAATTATGGCCGCGACCACTTTAACTGCTGTAACGATTCAATGCTCATGGAAGCCACAATCTGATCACTAAAAGGATTGCTGGCAAGTTCTATTCATCTTGAATTTTCTCTGAACAAAATCCCATAGAGGAAGCTGACCAAATCACATAATTGATGGACACTGGGGTAGGTGATAAAAGCACAGAAGTGGAGGCTTTTTGTCCTTCAGAAAGGCCATCAAATCTGATCCAACTGTATCTCTGTCCAACTGGACCGCTGAAAACTCAGAAAACATATGCTCATGGTATGGTATTTGGTGCAGAAAACAAGGTTAAAATAGTGGTTTCGATCATGTCCCCAAAATGAGGGATGGAAGGTAACTTTTCGTAGCAGGCAACCACTCCCTATTGCACACTTCGAAAATTTTCCATCACTTTTTGTATCAGAAAATTTTCATCAGATTGCTGGGAATTCTGTGAAAACCGCTGAGAATACCTAACCTCAGCTTTAATTCGCTACCGGGTTCTTTCCCAAAAGCACTGTCTAATCTACAAACTCACATTAATAATTTAAAGAGCCTGAGAAACTGCTCCAGGGTTGTAAATTCAGCAGTCTCACTGAACTCGGATTTCCCCTGAGATTGCTACTGGTATTTATATGTTAGAGTATACTCTAATCTTTTGATATTTTGATGTCTGAATTTCGAAGATCAATTCATTTGGTTGTTTGGATGGTGTTCTTCCAATGAAAATGCATCCATTGCAAATCCCAGAAGTCTCTGCACATTGGATGGTGTTGTTCACAGAATTTATTAGTTGATAAATTTAAGATGTGTGTAATGAATTGAAGAGTGGAACTGCCAATATTATTATAACTCAAACTTGATAAACAACAAATTGTGTCCAGTAAGATCACCTGTTAATCAATTTAATTTGTCAGGAAATCCTAACAAGTTCCCAGAATGAGACCATACATTCCAGCTAATCAGTTAGAGGGTTTCTGTCAATACAATATCAAACCCAAGTTCCATCCAAATCTGTTAGAGGGTTTGCGTCCATACCCTATGAAATTGAGGTTCCAACCAGATAAGTTAGAGGGTTTCTGTCCATACAATATCAATATCAAACTGAGATTCCTTCCTAATCTGTTAGAGGGTTTGTGTCCATACAATATGAAACTGAGGTTCCAGCCAAATCAGTTAGAGGGTTTCAGTCCCATACAATACCAAACTGAGGTTCATGAGGTTCCCTCCTAATCAGTTAGAGGGTTTCTGTCATTTGTACATGGGTTTTAATAGCTTTGAAATTATAAATCTTAACACGTAATATTGCAGTAAACTTGAAGAAAATTTTGAAGGATAATAGAACCATTTATATCAAAATGTGAAGAACCACGAACCTTTTTATGTCAGAAATGATACCAGACAATATCTTCTTCAAATAAATTATTGTTGGAAGGTCTGAAAATAAGCACCACACAGGTATGGGGCTTGATCTGTTCCTTCAGCTGCTTCTATCTTCCGAAGGCTTCCTTTCCTTGTCTGACTCCATCAATTTCACACTTGGATCTCTCATATTTCCCCAATCCAACCTCTGGAAAATGAGACATACAAGTGAAAATGACATGTTTTGGTTCACGAGAGGTAGAATAGTTTTTACAAGCTGTAGAAGCATTTCCTTTAGTGAATTAGATGTAAAACTTTTATGAAATGGAACAATTTTTACAAATTCTATAACCATTTTTCCTTTGGTGTCAATAAAGTGTAAAATATTTATTAGTAAATTTGTATGGAATGTAACATTTGAATATGAAATTTGAATTGAGGAGCTTGCAATTAGTCAGTTGAATTATACTTGGAAGTTTATAATTGAATTGTAAATATCTTTCTATCAATCACATAAATAGATGAAAACTATTTTTACAACAGAAAGTAGGAAACAAGAAGGAGCCACCTCTCTTCAGCGAGTTTCAAAGGCCTATCTACCTTTATCTATAAAGGTGCTAGATATACTCCTTAGGTGACAATCTGGCAGTTAAGAAAACAATGGCCTTAGAAACCCAATGACAAGGACTATTTTCTAGATGCCATGGAGCTACTGGTTTTTGGATCTTAATTGTGCTTGTCATTTCCCATCCTTGTTGACTTATATTAAAACTTAGTGCATTTCAAAATTTAATAGCTTTATCCTCCTAGCCCAACGTTTTAGGATGACCAGGAAGGTTTTCTAATGAATTAGGTTCATCGTACTTTTAGAGGATAACTTAGCTTCATAGAGCCTTATATTATTAGAAATATAATCATCTACTTTCCGCTCGACTTTGCTTCCACTGGTGATGGCCTTGTGGCCAAGAAAATTTGCTTTTTTTATCACCTAATGATATTTTTACAAAATGGACAGTTAAGATATGCTTTATCCAACAATATTTAATATGTTATCATTTTTGCGAACTCTCTTTTTTCGATTGTTCCATAGTTAATGACTTTATTGAATTTATCCCAGTAAATTTTGAATATTTCAGTCGAAGATATTGTTGTTTGCTTTGTCACTAAATATGCACATTTATTGATTTCTGTCTGCTTCTATTATGATACATTTTCTCCAAACTTGCTATATAAGTAAATAATTTTGAATATTTTAGCCGAAGATATTGTTGTTTGCTTTGTCACTAAATATGCACATTTATAGCTTTCTGTTTGCTTCTATTATGTCACATTTTCTCCAAACTTGCTGTACAAGTAAATAAGTTTATAATGAAGTCTCTAGCCAAAAACTTCTTATCATTCAAATTTCTAGAGGATTATTCAACGGCTACGTACGCCAGTAGGGGAAATTTCACTTGCTCAGATACACAGAATATGTTAAGACTCACAAAAACTAAAAAATGTCCCACAATGAGAAACATTTGTTGTGAAGTCACAGCATTAACTTCCTACAACAGATACAACTTTTGCATGAATTTTAAACTTATTTCTTCGTAGTTTCTTAGTGAGAGTGTCTGCTGTCGTATTGCTAGTTTTAACATAGAGGGCAATATTTTTAATTGAGTGAATTTTTTAGCCGATATGCATATGCTAGAATAAGCCTTTGCTTGGAAAAATACTGCCGTCAGGGACGAATCCAAACATGTTTTTGATGATTCCTTCGAGCCCACATATGTTCTTATGCCAGATTTTTTAGGTGAAATGTACATCCTGGAGAAACCTGCCTTTATCACATTCCAAGGGTAGTCTCTTACAGGAATTGGACTTGGTTGGAGAGGATAACACTTCTCTCAATCTTTTTGGCTAGAGGAGTCTAGACCCAAGTGCAACCTATTAGTCAAATGCTACTGTTGCCATCAACAGTGAATGATGTCTTCCTTACAAAGAGAGAACATTATCATTGTAGTTAATCTGTTTATCTTGGGTGTAACTCTTTTGTTACTGAACAGGCTTGGTACCATCTGTTTTGAATTTCAATTTAAATAGTGTTTCTATCTAGCTTTCCTGCCATATGGAAGTGTGGTTAAGGGCCACATACCTTTTGGCATCAGTTAGTTATACTTCATTCAACTGCATGATGGTTTTTAAGGGCTTGTATCCATGACTAAGGGTTGTGATATGTAGAATGCATGCCCATAATATTTCAAGGCTTTCTGGCTAGAGGTTTACACATTCAAGTAGAACTTCAAATTGATTGTGATTGGTCACTATTGGTTGATATACTATTTTGTTGATCCTGTTGATTTTTACATTGTAATACATGGCTTCTTGTTGCTTGGTATTTGATCTTTCAGGGCTCATTTACTAAACCTAGACCATCATTCATTTTGATTTGCCTTGATTTCATGTTTTCAACTCCTATGGACTTATTTACCTGATTGACTTTTCATCCTTGATGTCATTTTAGAGCCTCCATTTCTTGGAATCAACTTGGCGTTGTTCATGCTTGATGGTATTTTAGAGCCTCCATTTCTTGAAATCGTCTCATAACATAAGAATTCTTTACTTTTGGATAGCTTTACGTGCTTTACTTGACCTTCAAAGTGGAGAATGGTCAACCACTTTTGGGTTATCTACAACTTGTTCATCCCATAGTGTTATTGTTATTGTCTCCGAGCGCTTTAAGCCACATTTAGTAGACTTGGATTTTCATTTCATGTGTCTCATGTCTTCCAACTTCCATTGAATCATTTACCTGTCAAAGTGACATCCCCATTGACAATCAATTCAAGTTTGATCTGCTTATAAGGCATTATTTCCATTCAAATTCTAAGTTGTAAGTTTGTAACCAATCATGATACGTTTGACAACTTTGTCATCAAGTGTGTGCCTCATTTACTGGCATATAGCCACATCTATGTGAACATTTGAAGATCCTCAAGAGATCATTTGTTGCCATTCCATACGATGTCTTCAACTTCCATTGATTTATTCACCTGTGAATATCCATTGAAAGTCACACCCCCCTTGACAATCAATTCAAGTTTGATCTGATTATAAGATATTATATCCCTTCAAATTCTAAGTTGTAACCAGTCATGATACGTTGGACAACTTTGTCATCAAGTGCATGCCCTCTTTTACTAGTATGTAGCGACACCTGTGTGAACATTCTAAGATGCTTAAGAGATCATTTTTTGTCATTCCATACTAAATGTAGTGTCTTTTGATGTAGGGAATTGGTGGGCAATCTAGTTTTGTCATTCCATACTTAACTGACTACTTATGATTCCTATTGTTACTCAAGTTAAAAACTCTTTGGAACTTTGGTGAATGAAATGAATTGCTTTGTTCACAGGACGTTTGTTAAGTAGCAGCCCTGGAGCCTAGGAACCTCTAGAAGAATCTGAAATAGTGGAAACAAATGAAATTGCCAGATTTTCTTTATCCTCTTTTTCAACTGAAATCCTTTTCCAATGTTCCTGTGGTGGTGCCCTTGCTTTCTGCATTAAATGCATCTATACCTTGTTATCTTAGCAACAAAAAGTCTAATTGCAAGTGAATCTCATTTTTGTATCAGATCAGCAAACTTTTTCTTGAACTTTTTGTTCCCACCTGCTGAAAGAAAACTCTGTTTTTTTGTTATCAACTTTGAATATTTCTTTCATGTCTTCTCTTGCAGTAGTATGGAGATTATGCAAGGTTAATCTGGGCCCTTTGTCAAGTGAAGTGACCAAACTGTCATAAGATTAGACTAGTAAAGCAATCAAGGTGATGACTGCATGTACATTGGTGCCTCAACTGGTGCCTGCCTCATTGATCACATCTTATGTTGTCATCTTTATTTGTGAAAATTTCCTCAGATATATCTTAGGATGGCAGCTGGATATTCATAAATGTTAAATATCTTGAATTCCAAGTGATTATTGTGCTTGTTACATATTAGGAACCTCCTCTTTATTTGGTGAAATTCCCTTAGACAAATCTCACAGTTACAGCTTTATTTTCACACACATGTGCCCCATTCTTCTATTGGTGTTTTGGCACTGCTGGTGTGAGTCGTTTGATCATTAACGCTCAAAATGCTACAAGTAAGATCCCTGTGATTATTAGTTTCCCATTTGTTGATTCTTGCAGTTCCTATGGTATGTTTGACTTCATCTTCTTCCAGAATGTTAAATGATCTTGTTCAATAACGGAATTCCCATTTGCAGCTTCCAGATGAAAACCCATGCTGTGAAAATTTTCAACCAGATCCATTTTAGACAAAGAAGAAAGTCACACTAGCTACAGCCATGGATCTGGTGTACTTGGAGCCTTCTAATTTGCATGGGTGTTTTTTGTGTATTTCTTTGTCTTTTCCAATTAGGTAACCAACCTGCAAATTAAAATAATATTGGAAAAAATTTCAGTGCTCTAAGAGAGATATTGAGCTTGTGTTTGCAACACTAGAGTGCTCAGCAATTGGAATCAGATTTATAGATTAAGGCATGAATGTACCGCAAATAAAAGACATACCATCCATTGAAATATTTTAATTTTAGCATAAATAATGATGTATTCACAGCAGGCAAATATTGGCGAGTAAAATATATGATAGAGAATTGCAGTGCTTTGAAAATAAAATGCACGAGTCAACCTTACATAATCTGGAATTACCCAACACTTCCGGACTGTGACTACAATTTACCTATGCAAGTTTCCTGATTATCATGCTGTCTTCTCTGTTGCATTTTACTCTGTCTGTCTTTTTGTGACAATTTTTGTTGTCTCATTATATATTTTTATTATTATTTAATAAAATGTATTAAAGACTTCTCTATAGATAAAGGCTAAAGGGCTATTCATAAAGCAAAGGTCAGTTAACCTTCCTAAAGTAATATTACATAGACAGTAAGACAACCTTGCTTTCTAGAAGATGCAGGTCTACAGGATATGTGAAGATTAACAAAAAATATAACATTCAGTATATTTACCTTGCATGTTTTAGTTGATGTATTTCTTATGTTTGCCTCTTGTTAGAAAGGGGTAATTTGGGGATAATTGCTGCACAAGGCCTTAGGATAACTTGGAATGTGTGTTACTTGTTTGTGAGCAAAATTTTGAAGTTTCTCAATTTAAAATTTTTTTGTTGTCTTGTCAACTCAATGTAACTTAGTGTTACTGCTACCTGATTCAAGAAAAAAACGAAGTTGGATAAATAAGCTTATAGTGCATTGTATGAAGCTTTAAGACCCAAAGTATTTGTTGAAGCCTGAATTTTATATTACCATGTTTGATTGAAAATCTAGAAATATATGGTAGCATTTTTTTCCTTGAGCTTTACCGTGTTATAAAAAGCCTTTTGATGATTTCTATTTTGAATCATTATGTTTCTGCAGTACAAGAAATGCTATAAAAGCACCTGATTGACATGATAGCATGGTTGAAATTGGAAAATGGTCCTGTTGAACCTCATTCAGAGATTATGTTTACATGGAATTTACTGGTCCAGTTTAAGTAGCTTCTCTTGATTCAGAGCTGTGGTAACCCTTTCTTGAATAGTTATGTTGGTGCAGTATAGCTAAATAAGAAAATGCTATAAAATCACCTGATTGGCATGATAGCATTGTTGAAATTTGAAAATGGTCTTGTTAAACCTCCATCATAGGTTATATGGTTATATGAGTTTACTGGTCAGTTCAAGTTAGATTCACTTGACCCACACCTATGATAACCATCACAAATAGTCAGTGCACAAATTCTGGAAGCAAATCAATTATTTACGCACAGCAGAAATTTAAATAACACAGAAGCCATAATGCCACTACACAACATAAGCTTTATTTTCATTCATCTACAATCTTTGAAATTCAATCTCCATGCAAAGACTTGAGGGCCAAGAGCCAGTAAGACATGTTTCCTTTCAAATTTATGCCCAACTATACTTTTGGAACTATTGAAACTGTAGAAAAATTTGGAACGTTAAGAAGGCATTAAACAGTTAAATAAGCCACCTTTGATACTATACATGAGCTACCAGTTTTAGTTTTGGTTGGCAGTTTGACTTCTATATAATCCTAGACAAAACAACTTTGAGGCTATTTATGAGCTTCATTTTTGGTTGGCAGTTTGACTTCCATATTTTCCTTCTCCAGCAAATGTGAATCAGTGTTTCAGATCTTGACTCCATGTTGACCTATTTCAGTTCCCAAATAAAAATGTATTACATATCCTGGCAGCCCAAATTAACTTTGGAATTGTTTATGAAGGCACCATGCAGTGATTGTGAATCCAACTTCCACTTCAATGACTTATCAGGAATACTAAGTGTTGGAGATGATATTCCTTTGAGAGGTCCCAACATGAATCCTGGACTGTTTATCTCTCTCTAAAGTAATGGTTATCAGAGTCTAGTAACTATCAGTCATACAAAGTGTTGGAGTTGATATTCCCTTGAGAGGTCCCAACATGAATCCTGGACCATTTATCTTCCTCCAAGGTAATGGTTATCAGATTCAATCTTTCCTCTGCAAGTGCCACACACTACCTCCCAACTACGAGGACACATGTGGATCTTCAACCCAACAGGAAAGGTTACAAATCACAATCGTTGAAAGAATGTAACCCATTCAAAACGTGATGCAACCACTGGTAGTGTTGAACAAAAACAGAATTCTATACAGCATATGATCTCTATAACTAAATCCTGATCACAATGTAAAAATTCTGAGCTCAGTTAATATCATTGGAGAATCTATCAAAATTTGTTTTTGGCCGTGAGGATTATCCATGAACCAGTGAGGCTCCTGTAACGTTTTGGATACTATGACAACCCTATTTACTTTGATTCTTCAGTCAGAGGGCAACACCTCATGCGTGACAGATCATGACAGATCATTCTCAAGACACATACTGATATTGTAGCTAGCAGAAATGGTTGGTCCTCGAAGGCATGGAGTGCAGTGGATAATCTCCGTATAGTATATATGATTAGCTTTTTGTTCTGGCACTAATTACTGCTGCAGACCTGGAATGCCACCCTTCGGATTGGTGGAAAAATCTTGTTGTATGATTTAGGTTCTAGGGATTCTGGAATTTTCAAGGCTTATGTTTTTTTAACTTAAATGTTCATCATCTCTATTAAATATATGCTGTATTTTATTTTAAACAATGTTTGGTCATAATGGTGTTTTAAATTTGGTGGACTGTCAGTTCTGGTGCTAATATTTAAAGTGATTAGTAGCTATGGAAGTAATTTCTATATTGAATGGTCAGTGCACATGGTCCCCAATCTTATCATTCAATATGTTTAATCTCTTAATTGACAGGAATTACCTTCGGGTATGTTTTATTGACAGATTTGGTGAGTCAGCAAATGGTACTCCAAAACCTACCTCTTCTGGAATAGGAGAAGCAAAAATATCGGAAGAAGAAAAGAGGAAAGCAAGGGCTGAGAGGTTTGTTCTTCCAAAATTCAAGAATTTATTTTCTGTCTTCAGATTCCTGAGATTATGATGATGCTATTTTCCTTATCTTGTGTGTCTAATTTACCGTCAGCTTAATTTGCTTAATATTTTTTTCCAAAATTATGATATGCATTTGTTTTACTCTAGAATAATTGGAATCTGATAATGCCCAAATTATTAAACAGGAGTAAAGATAGTTATTTACTCCAAAGAAATATACTTTATACTAGTATTGAGCTTTTCAACTAGAACTCGGGTTACAAAATTGAAAAAATGGTTCCTTTTATTCATGTTTCTAGAACAGAGAACATACCTAGCTAGTGGATTTGGGCATATTGGTGCTCACTGATGTCCTATGGCCAAAACACCAGAGTGGTGAATGGATTTCTAGCTCCTAGATGGGAGAAAGTATGTGTTATCATGTACTGATAGAGTGTCCTATAATCATAATCCCAAGAAAGAAATATTGAATATTTCCTTTCCTCTAAATATTTCATCTTTGTGCATCCTGTCAGTAACAGCTCCATTGAAACACTTGGACGTGCTATCCTAGAATCTCATGGATTATTTGCTGAAGTTAAATTTTATTGGACTGGAATTGGAGCATTGATTGGGTTCTGCGCACTTTTCAACATTCTGTACACTGTTGCTTTAGCATGCCTCAACCATAAGTATGACATTCCACTATAAGGTTTGGTTTCCGCTACTATTTCTCTCACCTAAAATTATCTTAAGAGTGATATATAATAAATTCTCCTCCAATTACAGCTTTAGTGAAATCACAGGCTGTTATATCTGAAGAGGTTATTGGAGAGAAGCAAGCAAACGGAGCTGGAGAAAGAAACCAATAAAAAAAACATCGTTCTGTTCAACTGACATCACAATGAAGGTCTAGTGGTAAGTCGAGCTCTCCATAAATACTTTAGTAGTTCCCAATATTCAATCTACTACTCACAGATTAAAGTACAATGTAAATGGATATGGTGCTAATTGTAACTGATTAAAATATTTGATAGAGAATTAAATGAGAATATCTATTGCCCCAGCCGTCCCCTCACGCCCCCTCCCGTCCCCTCCCGTCCCCTCGACCCCTCCAGATGGGGAAACGTCCCCCTTGACGTCCCCTCCAAATTTTCGAAAATTGGGAGCATCAGGAAACGTCCCCTAGAAGTCCCCAAGACCCCGAATCACAGGGGGCGAGGATTCTAGACCCCTAGGGGGGGGGGACGAGTCCCCGTGTAACACCGATTTTTAGTCTCTGAGTTTTTCACTGCATCACATTCACTCAAATTAGCAATGACAGATTACGAAACTAAAGACATTGTAGAGCTAAAATTCATGTTCCAACAGAGTTCTACTATGCTTGGGTGTTAGATATTTAGTGATCAAATAATTAAGACTTGTAATAGCTCACCTTGTGGAAAGGTAGAGGTTCTATTGAAGTAGAAACTTTTTTAGTCTCTGATTTTTTCAGTGCATCACTTTCACTCAAATTAGCAATGACAGATTTGTCAAACTTCTTAGAATCTGTCAATAATGAAACATTCAGATCCTGGACATTTTCAAGAGTAAAAATATTAGTGCCAAGTGATTTCCTAATTTGTGATCCACTATTATGATAGTGAGTGGCTTGTTCACATGCCTTTTCAACTTGTAAGTTGGCAAGAAGAAAAACATGCAGTGTCTGTGTTGCCACTTCCTCATAACCCGGGTAATTAGAAGTACATGTTATTACACAGAATGCACTTCCAACAGACAAATGTTTTTCAAGTGATGTTTTTCATTTGTGTGGAGAAGAATGGCCACCTTCTTTTAATTCACGTGCTTGTATTGCAGATAACGCTTTTTTTGGTGCACAATTAGCTTTACTTGGCTCAGTAATGTCTTTATTGTATAATATAGTACTCACCGAAGTTGTCTTGAGGGAAACAATGTAGCCTTGAAATATCCTCTGGTTCTTGAACTTCAGAGGCCATAAATCGAGTTGTTACACTGCCCATGTAAATTATCTCAGCTTTCTCCATATAAGAAGCTAGTTTATGGTTACATGTATGTGCCATATTTTCACTAGTCCATGGTAACATAGAAGACTTCTCTTCTCTCTGACTCAAGGTTGTTGATGACAACTTTGTAACACTTACCTGGGCATACTTAGGAGTTTTTTTTTTCCAAACACACTCATTATCGTTCACCATTTCCACATCTCTGACTGCAAACTCCTCTTCCATGACATTTTTATAAACAGATCTTGAATCTTTCAACAACTAATTATTTTCATTGTGCCTGTTAACTAGAATTTTGGTCAGAAATTTTCATTTGGTAAGCACATGAGCAGTGTAAATTGAGAGTTTAGAAGCATTTGCACAGATTCTGGAGTTGTTTCTTCTGCCATACATTTAAAGGTCTCAAATTGCTTGATTTATATGTATTTGCACCTATTTAAAGGTCTCAAATTGCTTGATTTAAAGGTCTCCTCCTCATATGATGTACTATTTTGAATATTCTATTCTTTGCATATCAAACATTATAAAGCCTCTTGCACTGTTCTCATCTCTTTTATTTGAACATAATTCCGATAATCATTGCATTCATGAAGAAAGGATATATTCATGTGAAACCCTGTCCAACTGCTTCTCTTGGCTAATGCCATCACCTACATCCCATAGAGAATCTGACAATTGAATGTCGACTTGACCAAAGGCATTGCTTGCTTCCTGCTGAGATTGAACAAGAGAATCAAAATCTCTCTTTCCAAGGGTCATTACTCTGTGCTTTGAACTTGAAGTTTGCCTCTTTTCCCTTCTCTTCTATCCCGAGACTCCAAAAACTTGCTGTAGCCCATCCTTTCTGTCTCCTCTGCCCACTGAAATTTCAAAAGCACTTCATCCTCACCCTTAAATGCTCCTTCAGTTTGAAATCCAAAATCATCATTTCCACTATTCTTGTTTTCCGTATTTACTTCTGTTGAATCTGTATTTTGTGCTAGGTTATGAGTATATTGTTTTAAATTATTCACTTCAGAACAGAGACCAATCATAAGAATATTTTTATTTTGTGCAGGCCTGCAATCCATGACTGAGGACGAATTGACAACAAACAATAAACCACATTGTTCAGAGGCATTCAACAAAATTGGCAGATCTTTGGTGTTTTTTCTAAATTCACCCGACTGTTCAGACGCTGGCTGATTCTTCTTACCTGTATTTTCAAACCCATCTCCCAAAATATATAGCCATCTAGAAGGTAATGACTCTTTGAGCCCTTTGAAAATACACCACATAGTAATCTCTGCCCAATTGTTTGAGTTGCTTATCAACTCACCAATGTCTGGTCCAAACAAGTTTCCTTCAAGGATCAAATTAATTTCCTCTTTTCAAATAGAGTTTAGAAGCATTTGCACAGATTCTGGAGTTGTTGCTTCTGACCATACATTTAAAGGTCTCAAATTGCTTGATTTATATGTATTTCCACCCATTTGAACTGAAAGCTATATTGTGCAAAGTTGTTTCAAGCTCAAAAGTATTATCCTGCCTATAGAAGCATGAACCCCAATAATCCTTGCAGTGGCCACTTTCACCAAGTAAAATATGTGCTTCATCAACATCATCAAACCTCAAACCTCAATTTCCCTTCCAAGTTCTTCTCTATAACAATTTTTGTGAGTCCTGCTTGTCGGACACCAGTTACAAACTTTCTTTCACTTGAAAATTCACAACAATTGAATTTAAATTAGCCTCACATGGGTTGTATTTCATTTTTAGTATATTTCTCTTGATTATTTCTTTATACAATCTCCCCACTTCTCTTATCCATGTTCCGGCGTTCCTTTGCACCTCTTGGTGCAATTGCTAGTTATAAGAATATTTAAGATTCTAGATCTATCGATTTGAGATGGATATTGCAATATAAATATGAAGGATTCATGAGATTACTTCATGTTTGATCAGATTTTTTTAATGATAAATGTTATCTTGCAGGAAAATTTCAAAATTTGAAGTCATATTAATTCAATACATTGATGCAAATTCATACGCTGATGCGATGTATATGATGGAAATTTCATTTTTTTACAGTTACTTTTAGTTTAATTATATCATTTAGCTCGATGCTTTCCATATATTCAACTAAACCTTTGTTGCTTAACAAGACTTTGTCATTTCCATGTTTTAGTGAAATTGTTTATGGTTTGATACTTTCATACAACCTCTATCAAGTTACATGCACCCTAATTAGAAAAAACAAGAGAATTTTGCTTGCCATGACTATGTTTCTTTGTCATTGTTGACTTAAGAAAGTCTTTTAGCTAAGAAACTAGTTTCAAGGTTATGGCATAACTTGTCATATAAATTGAACATAATTTATATCCAAAATGTTAACTTGTAAACTAAGCTGGTTTTAGGCTTTCCATTTAAAATCTACTTCAGTTTGAACTTTGAACGAGTTGTTCCATAGACTTGAATATTAAGAGATTTTGGTGTAAGGATTAAAAATTAGCCCATAAGGCCTCTCAGTTATTCATTTATTTTATCTAATATAACATTTACTATTAAATTAGAACCACTTGGCACAAATACGTCATAGATCAAGATCATACTTTGTAGAGTGTCATAGAATAAAAATAGGAGCAAGGACACTGAGTTCTTTCAGTTTCCCTGGTTCTTATTCCTTTGGTGTATCTTTGCACCTTTAGGGGCAATCGCAAGTTTAAAGTCTAATTCTTTAAAGGGTGCTAGCTCAATGGAAGAGCACCTGCTTTACAAGCAGGAGGTTGGTGGTTCGATTCCATCGTGCCTTGATATTCATATATAGGGAATGACGAAGATCAGTTTTTGGTGACGGATGCTCTTTTGACCATCACCAATGAGCTTATGGTGACATTTTTCGACCCTCACCAAAATATGAAATGGTGACGGTCAATGAATGCCACCATATATACGCATCAATAGTGACGACCATTAAAGGTCCGTCACCATAAATCGTTGTTGTTTATCTGAAATGGTGAGGGTCATTGTTTGTCATTATAGTCATTATTCGTGACGGACCTTGATGTCACCAATGCGTTTATGGTGACGGTCAATGAACGTCGCTATATATATGCACCAATAGTGACGGCCATGAAAGGTCCATCACAAAAAATCATTGTTGTTCATATGAAATGGTGACGGTCACTATCCGTCATTATAATTAATATTCGTTGGATGTACCTGACTACAACACATAATTTTCGCGCACGACATTTCTTGAGACTAATGTCCTACACGATTATTATGAAATGGTGACGGGCCAATAGCCACTATAAATCATTATGACGACGGTCACACGGGAGCCTATATTTACATCTTTGGCGACGCTCAATTTTGGCGACTTTGTACTTCATCGTCCGCCACCACATATGTACGGGCCACTATCCGCCCTATAAATCATTATTGGTGATGGACCTTGAATGTCACCACAACACCTTACATGGTATGCACTTTTCATCTTGGTGACGCTCAGTTTTTGGTGAACATTTTTTTTGACTCACCAATGGTTTTTGTATATTACTCACTCAATGTCCTTTTTCTGTAGTGGAACACACATTTAAATATCTAGAATTCCGATTGTCTGTCCCAAATGATGGTACCCGGTCACCGGGTAGCTTAAAGAGATTATAGTAGAAGAAGTATTCTAATACATCTCCAATTTAGAGACTCACAAGCAAATCTGAGACATGAAACGACCCGATCAAACTCATATGCCACGCTTTGATTAATTGAAACTCAGACTCTCAATGTGCAGAAAATTCGACAAGAGTTTGGTAACTCAATGTTTTACTGCATATACAACTAAAAACTCGACTAATCTACGTTATTACGTACTTTCGACTCCTTTGAAGTAGGCAATTATAAAACAACCAAAAGTTGATACATAACACTTGAGGGATTTCAACACAATCGTAACGATCATGCTCAACTTGGCATAATGGTGTCAGCGGGAATGCCATCATTGGCAAGGTCCTCATATAATGATTTCCTCATGTGGAGTTTTCATCTTCCAACTTAGCTTATCAAGATCTCCATTTTGTTTCCGATGAGCTTAGAAGCCAAAGAAGTTCCCAGCTTCGCCATGTTGTATATGGATTATGAACCATGTAGTCGTAGCATAGAAACGGTGGGGCGGTGCTTGTTGGGACAAAGCCCTTCCATTTGTAGAGGTCTCGACATGTTGCTCATCTCCACACTTGTTCGCAATATTTAGTTAGTTTCATAAGACATTTAACTTAAATTACTCAAATTTTTTAATCAAAAAATATAAAAAGACACTAATGTAATGTATTTGCCTCAAGTAGTGTCTTACCGAGGTTTCAGATAGGTGATAGTGATATGAAGGCACAGAAAAGCAGCAATTTTGCACAAAAGAGGAAGAATGGGAAGTCATAAACACTGTACAAAATGTTTCATGTCGATTTGATGCATGCATGCATCTTACAATAAGTCCGTCAATGAGTGCAAAATCAAATATTCCTTCAAGATTCAAAGGCTGGGACGTGACTTCTATTCCATGTTTCATAGAGGTAGAGTCGTGCACTTAGATTCTATAGAGACACTGAGTCTTCCAACATACACTGTTGCCCTTCTCACTCATCACACAGAAAATAGTTGAATGTTGGTGTCTCGGGCCGGGCTATTGACTCTTTCACATAATCAAACAAACCTATATTTGTTATTTACTCTCGAAACTTACCAATTTGTTTATGTAGTTTGACTGCTCAGATCTTAAGGTTTCCTCCTCCTATCATTAGTCACGAGCCATGTGGATTGCTGGGACGCACTACTCCAAGTGCTCTCACGTTTTTCTCTCGTAAGAACCCTGCCGATGAGACTCTGGCACATTTACCAATGAAGGAGAAGGCACCATATTCCAGGTCATGAGAAATATCTAATTTCAGAAATTTCTATCATGATACAGGATGGGGTGCTTTTCCGGTAGGGCAACCAAAATCAGCGAGATGATTTAAAACATTCATATGTTTAGACGTATCAGAGCACGTGGAGCTGGGGATTTACATCAAGGGGAAAAGGGCACCGCCGTGAGGACTAGCGATTATGAGTGGAAGAAGAGCGGCTCTTACTTTTTGTTGCGATTCAATGCCACTGTCTCGACGTAGGCTCCTTTTCCTTCACATATTTAGCCAGTTGGTTTTCATCGGATTTTGGCTTGATTCTTTCTCTCAGTTCCTTAGCTCACGAGATGATTTTAAAGAAATCCCGTCATGTTTTCAAGAAATTGCAGTGCTGAGTGCTTCATTTGGTCGATGAGCCAGGAGACAAGGTTGCAGAGTCGCTTGAGGGAGGGATAATTTTCTTAACTTGACACGTGGCCTACCTAAGATCAAATCACTCAAATGCTAGTTGGAGAATTTTTCGATCTGAAGCTTTCCCAGAAAAATTTTCTACCAAGAAATCCTCCCATGATTTTGTGCCCACTCCGGCAATGACAATAACTTAATGAGGCTCGTGAGTCTCGCTCTTCTCTGTGACTACATACTCGCCATCTTATGGAGACTCAACTTCAAGAAATGTGAGATATATTTTCCGGGCCATTCCAAAATGTGTGAACAATCAACATGATATAAAAAGATGATCGCATAAATTTCCTTTCACATGTGAGAAAAGACTACAACAATGTGGGTTAGGTACATCAGTCTTTCACACTAAACGCATTTGGAATACTTCATTCATTATTTTACTGATATGTTGACTTTAATATTTACACAATTAAAACATGAGTCGCTAACCTTGAAGAATAATTACCTTCTCGAGTCATCGTGAATTTTGAACTCACCCCAATTTGAACATACCTAGTTTAATGATAGAGCAGTTTATCATTAAAATTCCCTGAAAGTTTGCGAGAGGGTTTAATCGACCTTTTGCGTACTCCATACTAAGGCCAGCACACGACATGCCGAGCAGCAGGCCGGTTTCCCATGTCGACATCCGATTTTCAGCAAATGCACTCTCTCTGCCACACTCAGCTCCATGCCTCAAAAATCCTAGCCGTAAGTATATCGACCATGTTCAAATGGAATAATATGGTTTGATCATCGAGTCTCGTTTCTCTCAAAAGCACAGGAGAGACACCCATCGCACCGACAGAAGATTGCAGTAAGAATGAGGCTGTGGGCACCCGAAGAGGGGAGGATGGGCGCACCCACTTAGGGTGATATCGTTGAATCCGAGTGGGACAGCCAGCAATCATGACGATCAGAGACATGACAGTGTGGTACCGGAAAGAGGACGAGTGAGAGAGGCTTGAGTCAGCGGAAGGAGTATAGATTGTAGCCATAGGAAATGATGAGGAGGACACAATTATTTGCAAGATGCATATACAATTCAATACTCATGACTAAATCCAAGAAATAAGCACATACCTGACATTTATGATGATATATGGGTAGTGATTTTGTGAAGATTACAACATCATTTTCTATTGAAGAACCTTATTGCTGTGATGATCTTCACAAAATCACTACCCTATATCATCATAAGTGGCTGCGGCATGTGCTTAATATTGCTTGAATTTAGTCATGAGTAGTGAAATTGTAGGCTATATGTTTTGCACCTCTATCTCATCTTGCAAACTATAATTGTAATCATATCCTCCCTCCTTATTGTTTATCCTATATCTCTATGGCTACAATCCTATACTCCCTTCCACTGACTCAAGCCTCTCCATGAAACCATATACTCCCTCGTCCTCTTCCCATTACCACTTGTCATGTCTCCCGATCGATCATGATTGCTTGTGCCATCTGTCCCTCGGATTCAACATTATCACCCTAAATCGGTGGCACATGAGCTCGTATTATCATTATATTCCAAATTCTCTATTTCCCTTCACCTCGCAATGATCAACCCCATGATGTATTTCTTCACCCTGTAATGATCGACCCCATGATGTGATTCTCGCTCCACAATATGCTTTGAGAGAAAACGTGCGACTTTCATGATCAAACCATATTATTCCATTTTGAGACATGAATTCGGCCATACTTCGAGATGGTGGGATTTTTTTGAACATGGACCTAGAGTAGTAGGCAGAGAAGGAAGTGCATTTGTTGAAAAATCGCATAGTTAGTCGACATGGGAGCCGCATCGCCACGAACCTACATTCGGCCAATTCGTGTGCAACCTTGAATATCAGAGCCGTGCAAAGGTGTGGTGGAGGAGAAAGGTTGAGTTAAACTCTCTCGCAAAAAATTTCAAGGTTACAATGATAAAATTGCTCTATCATTCGCCCAAAATTTTGGCAGGGGACATGTTCAAATTGGGAATTTGAGTTCAAATTTACAGAGGATTCTTTAAGTAGGGTGATAGGATTGCCCCCAAAAGGTGAGCCATTCTTCAAAGGTTGGCAGCTCAATATTCCTAATTGTGCCATGTTCTTAAAGTCAACATATCGATAAAATAGTTGGGTGAAGGGAATATTGCGCATTTGTGTGAAATACTAGTGGTACCCTTTAATCACATTGTTGTAGTGTTTTCTCACATGTGAAGGAAGGTATGCAGTCATCTTTTATATCATATTCGGTTGTTGACACATTTTATCGAGAATAACCGAATAAATATCTCACATTTCTTGAAGTTGAGTCTCCATAAGATGGCCAGGGGTATGTAGTCTAAGAGAAGAAGGCACGAGATGACTTTTTTATCACCACAGGCCTCATTAAGATTATTGTCATTGCCGAATTATGAGGCACAAGAAATCATGGGAGGATTTCTTGGTAGAAAATTTTCCCTCTGGGGAGGAAACTCAAGTCAAGGGGCAACAACGTTTAGTGGGCTAA
Organism: Pinus albicaulis; assembly: GCA_034641835.2. Classification (NCBI taxonomy): domain Eukaryota; kingdom Viridiplantae; phylum Streptophyta; class Pinopsida; order Pinales; family Pinaceae; genus Pinus; species Pinus albicaulis. Next base: position 1,686,463,558 of record CM076579.1, on the reverse strand, counting down.
TCCTTCCAATCTTAAGACCGAAACTGTGTCAAGTTCCCAAGAAACCCATATCCCCTCCCTATCGACTCTACAACCCTTGTCTCTCCTATTTCATCGACCAGATAAAAAACCTCAGCACATGGGCCCCTCCTTCGAAACATAAAAGTGGCCGAAGTTTTCTTTAAATCATCCCGTGAACAAGAAGAAAAAAAGGAAAAAAGTCATAAGGCCGATGAAAACCAACCTAAGCTAAGCCATGTAGTGAAGGAAAAAAGGCAAGGAGCCTCAGTCGAAGACCCCCAAGGTTAATGATGGCATTGAATCACAACAAAAAATGTAGAAAGGCCCTCTTCTCCACTCATAATCCTTCGATCCTCACGCAGATACCTTTTCCCAAGGTTGTCGTCGAACTCGCAGCATGGCCAAAGCCCAACTCCCCGTGCTCCCGATTGCAATATAAACATATGAATGTTTCATCATCTCCCTGATTTTGAAGTTGCCCTCCGGAAAAGCACCCATCCCTCGTATCCGCAGTAGAAATTACTGTGGATATTTCTCATGACTTGGAGATATGGTGCCTTTTCCATCCTTCATTGAGTAGAAGTGTTACCAAGTCTCATCAAGCAGGGGTTCTTCACCAAGGAGAAGCATTAGCAAGGCACTTGGAGGTAGTGCGTCCCCAACAATCCATGGCAAATGCAAAGACTCGACTCATGATTAGGAGGAGAACCTTAAGATCCGACGGTCAAGCTACATAAACAAATTGGTAAGCTCGTAGAACAAGCCAACAAATATAAGGTTTTGTTTGATTATGTCAAAGAAGTCAATAAATCAGCTTGGGGACACCAACATTCAACTATTTTCCTTGTAATGATGAAATGAAGAAGAAGAATCAACAATTATTGTGTTGGAAGGCTTCCAGTGTTCAGTGCCCACTAAGAATCTAAGTGCACAAGGACTGGCCTTGCAATTCAAGAAGCATTCTACTCCTATGAAACATGGAATAGAAGTCCCTAATCAACACTCGCTAGTCTTTAATCAAGAATATTTTGATTTTGCACTCATTTTTGACGCGACTATGGTAGATGCATGAGGACATGCATCCAAATCGACATGGGGGGGGATGTTGGTGCCTCATTTTGTACCCAATTCTACCATTTATGACTCCCATTCTTCCCTCTTTTGTCACAAAATTACTCTTTTACGTACCTTCATATCACTATCACTATCCCGAAACCTCATTAAGACACTACTTGAGGTAAATGCATTACATTAGTGTCTTTTTACTATTTTTTTGATTAAAATTTGAGTAATTTAAGTTAAATGTCTTATGAGCTAACTAAATATTACGGCTAGATGTGGAAGGATGAAGCAACATGATCAGGACCTCTACAAATGGAAAGAAGACTTGTCAACAAGCCTCGCCTTACCATTTCTGTACTCAACTACATGGTTCATAATCCATACTCAACTATGCTTGAGACACGGGAGACTTCTTCTACAACTTCCTCGCCTTCTAGAGATCGAGCTTCAAAATGGAGATCTTGACTAAGCTAAGTTGGAAGATGAAGATGCTCCACATGATCATTATAACGAGACCTTTCCAATGATGGCATTCACCGAAACCATTATGCCAAGTTGAGCATGATCATTACGATCGTTTTGATCCTCCAAGTGTTATTTATCAACTTTTGGTTATTTTATAATTGCCTTACTTCCCATAAAAGGGTTGAGTCCGTAATAAAGTAGATTAGTTGAGTTTTTAGTTATGTACGCAAAACATTGAGTTACCAAACTATCGTCGAATTTTCTCCGTAATTGAAGACCAAGTTTCAATTAATCAAGCATGTATATGGTTTGATCCGTTCGTTTCATGTTTCAAATTTCTTGTGAGTCTCCAAATTGAATGTATTAGAATACTTCTTCTACTATAATCTCTTTAAGCTTACCCGGGTGTGTCGGGCCCACCATCATTTGGGACAAGCTCCTTTGTCGAATTCTAGGTATTTAAATGTGTGTTCACTACAAGAAAAAAAGGACATTGGTGAGGGGCGAAAATGGTCACCATAAGCTCATTGGTGAGGGTCAAAAGAGCGTTCGTCACCAAAAACTCGAACGTCACCAAAGGTGGCGTCGCCGAAAAGTATAGGTGTTGTGGTGACATTCAAAGTCCGTCACCAATAATGATTTATAGTGACGGATAGTGACCGTCACCATTGCATATGAGCAATGGTGACTGACAATAGCCTCCGTCACCAAAAAGATTGAACGTCACCAAAGGTGGCATCGCCGAAAGTATAGGTGTTGTGGTGACATTCAAGGTCCGTCACCAATAATGATTTATAGTGACGGATATTGACCGTCACCATTTCATATGAGCAATGGTGACTGGACAATAGCCTCCGTCACCAAAAACTCGAACGTCACCAAAGGTAGCGTCGCCGAAAGTATGTGTTGTAGTGATAGTCAAGGTCCGTCACTGAATATTAATTATAATGACGGATAGTGACCGTCACCATTTCATATGAACATGCAGTGATTTTTTTGTGATGGACCTTTCATAGCCGTCACTATTGGTGCATATATATAGCGACGTTCATTGACCGTCACCATAAACGCATTGGTGACATCAAGGTCCGTCACGAATAATGACTATAATGACAAACAATGACCCTCACCATTTCAGTATAAACAACAACGATTTATGGTGACGGACCTTTAATGGTCGTCACTATTGATGCGTATATATGGTGGCGTTCATTGACCGTCACCATTTCATATTTTTGGTGAGGGTCGAAAAAATGTCACCATAAGCTCATTGGTGATGGTCAAAAGAGCATCCGTCACCAAAAAACTGATCTTCGTCATTCCCTATATATGAATATCGTGGCACGATGGAATCGAACCACCAACCTCCTCGCTTGTAAAGCGTGTGCTCTTCCATTGAGCTAGCACCCTTTAAAGAATTAGACTTTAAACTAGCAATTGCCCCTAAAGGTGCAAAGATACACCAAAGGAATAAGAACCAGGAAAACTCGAAAAGAACTCGTTGTCCTTGCTCCTATTTTTTATTCTATGACACTCTACAAAGTATGATCTTGATCTATGACGTATTTGTGCCGAGTGGTTCTAATTTAATAGTAAATGTTATATTAGATAAAATAAATGAATAATCGAGAGGCCTTACGGGCTAATTTTTTAATCCTTACACCAAAATCTCTTAATATTCAAGTCTATGGAACAACTCGTTCAAAGTTCAAACTGAAGTAGATTTTAAATGGAAAGCCTAAAACCAAACTTAGTTTACAAGTTAACATTTTGGATATAAATTATGTTCAATTTATATGACAAGTTATGCCATAACCTTGAAACTAGTTTCTTAGCTAAAAGACTTTCTTAAGTCAACAATGACAAAGAAACATAGTCATGGCAAGAAAAATTCTCTTTGTTTTTTCTAATGAGGGTGCATGTAACTTGATAGAGGTTGTATGAAAGTATCAAACCATAAACAATTTCACTAAAACATGGAAATGACAAAGTCTTGTTAAGCAACAAAGGTTTAGTTGAATATATGGAAAGCATCGAGCTAAATGATATAATTAAACTAAAAAGTAACTGTAAAAAAATGAAATTGCCATCATATACATCGCATCACGTATGAATTTGCATCAATGTACCGAATTAATATGACTTCAAATTTTGAAATTTTCCCTGCAAGATAACATTTATCATTAAAAAAATCGATAAAACATGAAGTAATCTCATGAATCCTTCGCATTTATATTGCAATATCCATCTCGCATCGATAGATCTAGAATCTTAAATATTCTTATAACTAGCAATTGCACCAAGAGGTGCAAAGGAATGCTCGGAACATGGATAAGAGAAGTGGGGAGATTGTATAAAGAAATAATCAAGCGAAATATACTAAAAAATGAAATACAACCCATGTGAGGCTAATTTAAATTCAATTGTTGTGAATTTTCAAGTGAAAGAAAGTTTGTAATCGGTGTCCGGCAAGCGTGACTCACAAAAATTGTTATAGAGAAAAACTTGGAAGGGAAATTGAGGTTTGAGGTTTGATGATGTTGATGAAGCACATATTCTACTTGGTGAAAGTGGCCACCGCAAGGATTATTGGGGTTCGAGCTTCTATAGGCAGGATAATACTTTTGAGCTTGAAACAACTTTGCACAATATAGCTTTCAAGCTCAAATGGGTGCAAATACATATAAATCAAGCAATTTGAGACCTTTAAATGTATGGTCGAAGAAACAACCCGCATCCGTGCAAATGCTTCTAAACTCTATTTGAAAAGAGGAAATTAATTTGATCCTTGAAGGAAACTTGTTTGGACCCGTACATTGGTGAGTTGATAAGCAAAGCTCAAACAATTGGGCGTAGATTACTATGTGGTGTATTTTCAAAGGGCTCAAAGAGTCATTACCTTCTAGATGGCTATATATTTTGGGAGATGGGTTTGAAAATACAAGTAAGAAGAATCAGCCCAGCCGTCCGAACAGTCGGGTGAATTTGAGAAAAAACACCAAAGATCCGCCAATTTTGTTGAATGCCTCTCGAGCAATGTGGTTTATTGTTTGCTCGTCAATTCCTCCTCGACCATGGATTGCAGTGCTCGCACAAAATAAGAATATTCTTATGATTGGTGTTTGTTCTCAAGTGAATAATTTAAAACAATATACTCATAACCTAGCACAAAATACAAAGCATTCAACAAGTAAATACGGAAAAACAAGAATAGTGGAAATGATGATTTTGGATTTCAAACTCGAAGGAGCATATAAGGGCGAGGATGAAGTGCTTTTGAAATTTCAAAGGGCGAGAGGAGACAGAAAGGATGGGCTGCAGCAAGTTTTTTTGGAGTCTCTGGGATAGAAGAGAAGGGAAAAGAGGCAAACTTCAAGTTCAAAGCACAGAGTAATGACCCCCCGGAAGGAGAGATTTTGATTCTCTTGTTCAGCCTCAGCAGGAAGTAAGCAATGCCTTTGGTCAAGTCGACATTCAATTGTCGGATTCTCTATGGGATGTAGGGTGATGGCATTAGCCAAGAGAAGCAAATTGACAGTGGTTTCACATGAATATATCCTTTCTTCATGAATGCAATGATTATTGGAATTATGTTCAAATAAAAGAGATGAGAACAAGTGTGCAAGAGGCTTTATAATGTTTGATATGCAAAGAATAGAATATTCAAAATTAGTACACATCATATGAGGAGGAGACCTTTAAATCAAGCAATTTGAGACCTTTAAATGTATGGTCAAAAGCAACAACTCCAGAATCTGTGCAAATGCTTCTAAACTCTATTTGAAAAGAGGAAATTAATTTGATCCTTGAAGGAAACTTGTTTGGACCAGACATTGGTGAGTTGATAAGTAGCTCAAACAATTGGGCAGAGATTATTATGTGGTGTATTTTCAAAGGGCTCAAAGAGTCATTACCTTCTAGATGGCTATATATTTTGGGAGATGGGTTTGAAAATACAGGTAAGAAGAATCATCCAGCATCTGAACAGTCGGGTGAATTTAGAAAAAACACCAAAGATCTGCCAATTTTGTTGAATGCCTCTGAGCAATGTGGTTTATTGTTTGATGTCAATTCGTCCTCAGTCATGGATTGCAGGCCTGCACAAAATAAAAATATTCTTATGATTGGTCTCTATTCTGAAGTGAATAATTTAAAACAATATACTCATAACCTAGCACAAAATACAGATTCAACAGAAGTAAATACGGAAAACAAGAATAGTGGAAATGATGATTTTGGATTTCAAACTGAAGGAGCATTTAAGGGCGAGGATGAAGTGCTTTTGAAATTTCAGTGGGAAGACGAGACAAAAAGTATGGGCTACAGAAAGTTTTTGGAGTCTCAGGATAGAAGAGAAGGGAAAAGAGGCAAACTTCAAGTTCAAAGCACAGAGTAATGACCCCTGGAAGGAGAGATTTTGATTCTCTTGTTTAATCTCAGCAAGAAGTAAGCAATGCCTTTGGTCAAGTCAACATTCAATTGTCAGATTCTCTATGGGATGTAGGTGATGTCATTAGCCAAGAGAAGCAGCTGGACAGGGTTTCACATGAATATATCCTTTCTTCATGAATGCAATGATTATCGGAATTATGTTCAAATAAAAGAGATGAGAAAAGTGTGCAAGAGGCTTTATAATGTTTGATATGCAAGGAATAGAATATTCAAAATAGTACATCATATGAGGAGGAGACCTTTAAATCAAGCAATTTGAGACCTTTAAATAGGTGCAAATACATATAAATCAAGCAATTTGAGACCTTTAAATGTATGGTCAGAAGCAAAAACTCCAGAATCTGTGAAAATGCTTCTAAACTCTCAATTTAGACTGCTCATGTGCTTACCAAATGAAAATATCTGACCAAAATTCTAGTTAACAGGCACAATGAAAATAATTAGTTGTTGAAAGATTCAAGATCTGTTTATAAAAATGTCATGGAAGAGGAGTTTGCAGTCAGAGATGTGGAAATGTTGAACGATAATGAGTGAGTTTGGAAAAAAAAAACTCCTAAGTATGCCCAGGTAAGTGTTACAAAGTTGTCATCAGCAACCTTGAGTCAGAGAGAAGAGGAGTCTTCTATGTTACCATGGACTAGTGAAAATATGGCACATACATGTAACCATAAACTAGCTTCTTATATGGAGAAAGCTGAGATAATTTACATGGGCAATGTAACAACTCGATTTATGGCCTCTGAAGTTCAAGAACCAGAGGATATTTCAAGGCTACATTGTTTCCCTCAAGAAAACTTCAGTGAGTACTATATTATACAATAAAGACATTACTGAGCCAAGTAAAGCTAATTGTGCACCAAAAAAAGCGTTATCTGCAATACAAGCACGTGAATTAAAAGAAGGTGGCCATTCTTCTCCACACAAATGAAAAACATCACTTGAAAAACATTTGTCTGTTGGAAGTGCATTCTGTGTAATAACATGTACTTATAATTACCCAGGTTATGAGGAAGTGGCAACACAGACACTGCATGTTTTTCTTCTTGCCAACTTACAAGTTGAAAAGGCATGTGAACAAGCCACTCACTATCATAATAGTGGATCACAAATTAGGAAATCACTTGGCACTGATATTTTTACTCTTGAAAATGTCCAGGATCTAAATGTTTCATTATTGACAGATTCTAAGAAGTTTGACAAATCTGTCATTGCTAATTTGAGTGAAAGTGATGCATTGAAGAAATCAGAGACTAAAAAAGTTTCTACTTCAATAGAACCTTTACCTTTCAACAAGGTGAGCTATTACAAGTCTTAATTATTTGATCACTAAATATCTAACACCCAAGCATAGTAGAACTCTGTTGGAACATGAATTTTAGCTCTACAATGTCTTTAGTTTCGTAATCTGTCATTGCTAATTTGAGTGAATGTGATGTAGTGAAAAACTCAGAGACTAAAAATCAGTGTTACACAGGGATTCGTCCCCCCCCCCCTAGGGGTCTAGAATCCTCGCCCCCCCGCGATTAGGGGTCTTGGGGACTTCTAGGGGACGTTTCCTGATGCTCCCAATTTTTGAAAATTTGGAGGGGACGTCAAGGGTGACGTTTCCCCATCTGGAAGGGTCGAGGGGGCGTGAGGGGACGGGAGGGGACGTAAAGGAGAAGGGAGGGGGCGTGAAGGGACGCCTGGGGCAATAGATATTCTCATTTAATTCTCTATCAAATATTTTAATCAGTTACAATTAGCACCATATCCATTTACATTGTACTTTAATCTGTGAGTAGTAGATTGAATATTGGGAACTACTAAAGTATTTCTGGAGAGCTCGACTTACCACTAGACCTTCATTGTGATGTCAGTTGAACAGAATGATGTTTTTTTTATTGGTTTCTTTCTCCAGCTCCGTTTTCTTGCTTCTCTCCAATAACCTCTTCAGATATAACAACCTGTGATTTCACTAAAGCTGTAATTGGAGGAGAATTTATTATATCTCACTCTTAAGATAATTTTAGGTGAGAGAAATAGTAGCGGAAACCAAACCTTATAGTGGAATGTCATACTTATGGTTGAGGCATGCTAAAGCAACAGTGTACAGAATGTTGAAAAATGAATAGAACCCAATCAATGCTCCAATTCCAGTCTAATAAAATTTAACTTCAGAAAATAATCCATGAGATTCTAGGATAGCACGTCCAAATGTTTCAATGGAGCTGTTACTGACAGGATGCACAAAGATGAAATATTTAGAGGAAAGGAAATATTCAATATTTATTTCCTGGGATTATGATTATAGGACACTCTATCAGTACATTATAACACATACTTTCTCCCATCTAGGAGCTAGAAATCCATTCACCACTTTGGTGTTTTGGCCATAGGACATCAGTGAGCACCAATATGCCCAAATCCACCAGCTAGGTATGTTCTCTATTCTAGAAACATGAATAAAAGGAACCATTTTTTCAATTTCGTAACCCGAGTTCTAGTTGAAAAGCTCAATACTAGTATAAAGTATATTTCTTTGGAGTAAATAACTATCTTTAATCCTGTTTAATAATTTGGGCATTATCAGATTCCAATTATTCTGGAGTAAAACAAATGCATATCATAATTTTGGAAAAAAATATTAAGCAAATTAAGCTAACGATAAATTAGACACACAAGATAAGGAAAATAGCATCATCATAATCTCAGGAATCTGAAGACAGAAAATAAATTCCTGAATTTTGGAAGAACAAACCTCTCAGCCCTTGCTTTCCTCTTTTCTTCTTCCGATATTTTTTCTTCTCCTATTCCAAAAGAGGTAGGTTTTGGAGTACCATTTGCTGACTCACCAAATCTGTTAATAAAACATACCTGAAGTTAATTCCTATCAATTAAGAGATTAAACATATTGACTGATAAGATTGGGTACCATGTGCACTGACCATTTAATACAGAAATTACTTCCATAGCTACTAATCACTTTAAATATTAGCACCAGAACTGACAGTGCACCAAACTTAAAACACCATTATGACCAAACATTGTTTAAAATAAAATACAGCATATATTTAACAGAGATGATGAACATTTAAGTTAAACAATCATAAGCCTTGAAAATTCCAGAATCCCTAGAACCTAAATCATACAACAATATTTTTCCACCAATCCGAAGGGTGGCATTCCAGGTCTACAGCAGTAATTAGTGCCAGAACAAAAAGCTAATCATATATACTATACAGAGATTATCCACTACACTCCATGCCTTCGAGGACCAACCATTTCTGCTAGCTACAGTATCAGTATGCGTCTTGAGAATGATCTGTCATGATCTGTCACGCATGAGGTGTTGCCCTCTGACTGAAGAATCAATGTAAACAGGGTTGTCATAGTATCCAAAACGTTACAGGAGCCTCACTAGTTCATGGATAATCCTCACGGCCAAAAACAAATTTTGATAGATTCCCCAATGATATTAACTGAGCTCAGAATTTTTACATTGTGATCAGAATTTATTTATAGAGATCATATGCTGTATAGAATTCTGGTTTTGTTCAACACTACCAGTGTTTGCATCACGTTTTGAATGGGTTACATTCTTTCAACGATTTTGACTTGTAACCTTTCCTGTTGGGTTGAAGATCCACATGTGTCCTCGTAGTTGGGAGGTAGTGTGTGGCACTTGCAGAGGAAATATTGACTCTGATAACCATTACCTTGAAGGAAGATAAATGGTCCAGGATTCATGCTGGGACCTCTCAACGAAATATCAACTCCAACACTTTGTATGACTGATAGTTACTAGACTCTGATAACCATTACTTTAGAGAGAGATAAACAGTCCAGGATTCATGTTGGGACCTCTCAAAGGAATATCAACTCCAACACTTAGTATTCCTGATAAGTCATTGAAGTGGAAGTTGGATTCACAATCACTGCATGGTTCCTTAATAACCAATGTCGAAGTTAATTTGGGCTGCCAGGATATGTAATACATTTTTATTGGGGAACTGAAATAGGTCAACATGGAGTCAAGATCTGAAACACTGATTCACATTTGTTGGAGAAGGAAAATATGGAAGTCAAACTGCCAACCAAAAATGGAAGCTCATAAATAGCCTCAAAGTTGTTTTTTCTAGGATTATATAGAAGTCAAACTGCCAACCAAAACTAAAACTGGTAGCTCATGTATAGTATCAAAGGTGGCTTATTTAACTGTTTAATGCCTTCTTAACGTTCCAAAGTTTTCTACAGTTTCAATAGTTCCAAAAGTATAGTTGGGCATAAATTTGAAAGGAAACATGTCTTACTGGCTCTTGGCCCTCAAGTCTGTGCATGGAGATTGAATTTCAAATATTGTAGATGAATGAAAATAAAGCTTATGTTGTGTAGTGGCATTATGGCTTCTGTGTTATTTAAATTTCTGTTGTGCGTAAATAATTGATTTTCTTCCAGAATTTGTGCACTGACTATTTGTGATGGTTATCATAGGTGTGGGTCAAGTGAATCTAAGTTGAACTGACCAGTAAACTCATATAACCATATAACCTATGATGGAGGTTTAACAAGACCATTTTCAAATTTCAACAATGCTTTCATGCCAATCAGGTGATTTTATAGAATTTTCTTATTTAGCTATACTGCACCAACATAACTATTCAAAAAAGGGTTACCACAGCTCTGAATCAAGAGAAGCTACTTAAACTGGACCAGTAAATTCCATGTAAACATAATCTCTGAACGAGGTTCAACAGGACCATTTTCCAATTTCAACCATGCTAACATGTCAATCAGGTGCTTTTATAGCATTTCTTGTACTACAGAAACATAATGATTTAAAATAGAAATCATCAAAAGGCTTTTTATAACACAGTAAAGCTCAAGGAAAAAAATGCTACCATATATTTCTAGATTTTCAATCAAACATGGTAATATAAAATTCAGGCTTCAACAAATACTTTGGGTCTTAAAGCTTCATACAATGCACTATAAGCTTATTTATCCAACTCCGTTTTTTTCTTGAATCAGGTAGCAGTAACACTAAGTTACACTGAGTTGACAAGACAACAGCAAAATTTTAAATTGAGAAACTTCAAAATTTTGCCCGCAAACAAGTAACACACATTCCAAGTTATCCTAAGGCCTTGTGCAGCAATTATCCCCAAATTACCCCTTTCTAACAAGAGGCAAACATAAGAAATACATCAACTAAAACATGTAAGGTAAATATACTGAATGTTAGATTTTTTGTTAATCTTCACATATCCTGTAGACCTGCATCTCCTAGAAAGCAAGGTTGTCTTACTGTCTATGTAATATTACTTTAGGAAGGTTAACTGACCTTTGCTTTATGAATAGCCCTTTAGCCTTTATCTATAGAGAAGTCTTTAATACATTTTATTAAATAATAAAAATATATATAATGAGACAACAAAAATTGTCACAAAAAGACAGACAGAGTAAAATGCAACAGAGAAGACAGCATGATAATCAAGAAACTTGCATAGGTAAATTGTAGTCACAGTCCGGAAGTGTTGGGTAATTCCAGATTATGTAAGGTTGAATCGTGCATTTTATTTCCAAAGCACTGCAATTCTCTATCATATATTTTACTCGCCAATATTTTCCCGCTGTGAATACATCATTCTTTCTGCTAAAATTAAAATATTTCAGTGGATGGTATGTCTTTTATTTTTGGTACATTCATGCCTTAATCTATAAATCTGATTCCAATTGCTGAGCACTCTAGTGTTGCAAACACAAGCTCAATATCTCTCTTAGAGCACTGGAATTTTTTCCAATATTATTCTAATTTGCAGGTTGGTTACCTAATTGGAAAAGACAAAGGAATACACAACAAACACCCATGCAAATTAGAAGGCTCCAAGTACACCAGAGCCATGGTTGTAGCTAGTGTGACTTTCTTCTTTGTCTAAAATGGATCTGGTTGAAAATTTTCACAGAATGGGTTTTCATCTGGAAGCTGCAAATGGGAATTTCGTTATTGAACAAGATCATTTAACATTCTGGAAGAAGATGAAGTCAAACATACCATAGGAACTGCAAGAATCAACAAATGGGAAACTAATAATCACAGGGATCTTACTTGTAGCATTTTGAGCATTAATGATCAAACGACTCACACCAGCAGTGCCAAAACACCAACAGAAGAATGGGGCACATGTGTGTGAAAATAAAGCTGTAACTGTGAGATTTTTCTGAGGGAATTTCACCAAATAAAGAGGAGGTTCCTAATATGTAACAAGCACAATAATCACTTGGAATTAAATATATTTAAAATTTATGAATATCCAGCTGCCATCCTAAGATATATCTGAGGAAATTTTCCCAAATAAAGATGACAACATAAGATGTGATCAATGAGGCAGGCACCAGTTGAGGCACCAATGTACATGCAGTCATCACCTTGATTGCTTTACTAGTCTAATCTTATGACAGTCTGGTCACTTCACTTGACAAAGGGCCCAGATTAACCTTGCATAATCTCCATACTACTTCAAGAGAAGACATGAAAGAAATATTCAAAGTTGATAACAAAAAAACAGAGTTTTCTTTCAGCAGGTGGGAACAAAAAGTTCAAGAAAAAGTTTGCTGATCTGATACAAAAATGAGATTCACTTGCAATTAGACTTTTTGTTGCTAAAATAACAAGGTATAGATGCATTTAATGCAGAAAGCAAGGGCACCACCACAGGAACATTGGAAAAGGATTTCATTTGAAAAAGAGGATAAAGAAAATCTGGCAATTTCATTTGTTTCCACTATTTCAGATTCTTCTAGAGGTTCCTAGGCTCCAGGGCTGCTACTTAACAAACGTCCCTGTGAACAAAGCAATTCATTTCATTCACCAAAGTTCCAAAGAGTTTTTAACTTGAGTAACAATAGGAATCATAAGTAGTCAGTTAAGTATGGAATGACAAAACTAGATTGCCCACCAATTCCCTACATCAAAAGACACTACATTTAGTATGGAATGACAAAAAATGATCTCTTAAGCACCTTAGAATGTTCACACAGGTGTGGCTACATACCAGTAAAAGAGGGCATGCACTTGATGACAAAGTTGTCCAACGTATCATGACTGGTTACAACTTAGAATTTGAAGGGATATAATATCTTATAATCAGATCAAACTTGAATTGATTGTCAAGGGGGGTGTGACTTTCGATGGATATTCACAGGTGAATAAATCAATGGAAGTTGAAGACATCGTATGGAATGGCAACAAATGATCTCTTGAGGATCTTCAAATGTTCGCATAGATGTGGCTATATACTAGTAAATGAGGCACACACTTGATGACAAAGTTGTCAAACGTATCATGATTGGTTACAAACTTACAACTTAGAATTTGAATGGAAATAATGCCTTATAAGCAGATCAAAATTGAATTGATTGTCAATGGGGATGTCACTTTGACAGGTAAATGAGTCAATGGAAGTTGGAAGACATGAGACACATGAAATGAAAATCCAAGTCTACTAAATGTGGCTTAAAGCGCTCGGAGACAATAACAATAACACTATGGGATGAACAAGTTGTAGATAACCCAAAAGTGGTTGACCATTCTCCACTCTGAAGGTCAAGTAAAGCACATAAAGCTATCCAAAAGTAAATAATTCTTATGTTATGAGACGATTCCAAGAAATGGAGGCTCTAAAATACCATCAAGCATGAACAACGCCAAGTTGATTCCAAGAAATGGAGGCTTTAAAATGACATCAAGGATGAAAATTTAATCAGGTAAATAAGTCCATAGGAGTTGAAAACATGAAATCAAGGCAAATCAAAATGAATGATGGTCCAGGTTTAGTAAATGAGCCCTGAAAGATCAAATACCAAGCAACAAGAAGCCATGTATTACAATGTAAAAATCAATAGGATCTACAAAATAGTATATCAACCAATAGTGACCGATCACAATCAATTTTAAGTTCTACTTGAATGTGTAAACCTCTAGCCAGAAAGCCTTGAAATATTATGGGCATGCATTCTACATATCACAACCCTTAGTCATGGATACAAGCCCTTAAAAACCATCATGCAGTTGAATGAAGTATAACTAACTGATGCCAAAAGGTATGTGGCCCTTAACCACACTTCCATATGGCAGGAAGGCTAGATGGAAACACTGTTTAAATTGAAATTCAAAACAGATGGTACCAAGCCTGTTCATTAACAAAAGAGTTACACCCAAGATAAACAGATTAACTACAATGATAATGTTCTCTCTTTTTAAGGAAGACATCATTCACTGTTGATGGAAACAGTAGCATTTAACTAATAGGTTGCACTTGGGTCTAGACTCCTCTAGCCAAAAATATTGAGAGAAGTGTTATCCTCTCCAACCAAGTCCAATTCCTGTAAGAGACTACCCTTGGAATGTGATAAAGGTAGGTTTCTCCAGGATGTACATTTCACCTAAAAAAGCTGGCATAAGAACAGATGTGGGCTCGAAGGAATCATCAAAAACATGTTTGGATTTGTCCCTGACGGCAGTATTTGTCCAAGAAAAGGCTTATTCTAGCATATGCATATCGGCTAAAAAATTCACTCGATTAAAAATATTGCCCTCTATGTTAAAACTAGCAATACGACAGTAGACACTCTCACTAAGAAACTACGAAGAAATAAGTTTAAAATTCATTCAAAAGTTGTATCTGTTGCAGGAAGTTAATGCTGTGACTTCACAACAAATGTTTCTCATTGTGGGACACTTTTTAGTTTTTGTGAGTCTTAACATATTCTGCGTATCCGAGCAAGTGAAATTTCCCCTACTGGCGTATGTAGCCATTGAATAATCCTCTAGCAATTTGAATGATAAGAATTTTTTGGCTAGAGACTTCATTATAAACATATTTACTTGTACAGCAAGTTTGGAGAAAATGTGACATAATAGAAGCAAACAGAAAGCTATAAATGTGCATATTTAGTGACAAAGCAAACAGCAATATCTTCGGCTAAAATATTCAAAATTATTTACTTATATAGCAAGTTTGGAGAAAATGTGTCATAATAGAAGCAGACAGAAATCAATAAATGTGCATATTTAGTGACAAAGCAAACAGTAATATCTTCGACTGAAATATTCAAAATTTACTGGGATAAATTCAATAAAGTCATTAACTATGGAACAATCGAAAAAAGAGAGTTCGCAAAAATGATAACATATTAAATATTGTTGGATAAAAGCATATCTTAACTGTCCATTTTGTAAAAATATCATTAGGTGATAAAAAAAGCAAATTTTCTTGGCCACAAGGCCATCACCAGTGGAAGCAAAGTCGAGCGGAAAGTAGATGATTATATTTCTAATAATATAAAGCTAAAATTTTCCAAGAAACCACAGAAGACCACATATAAAGCCCTGAAATTTTCAGGATTAAATCTCATTGATTTGAAAAGGAGGAAAAACGTATTCCTTGAAACCTTTATTTTGAGAATTCACACATATAGGACTTTACACACACATCGTACTACCTAGATTCGGAAAAGTTTTCGAGAGTAAATTCAACATGCAAACCCTTGAAATCCTAAATAAAGTGAATAGAAACAAAAGATGAATACTGAAGAAAATGTAAATTCATACCCTTCGTTCACTACAAAAACCCTAACATAAAATTAACCAGCAGTTGCCTACAATATCTTTACCCTCACCTTGCTGCACTCGAATTGCGCTTCTCTTCCTCTGACAACTGTAACGCCAAGCCAAACCTCTCGGCACGCCAGTGCTTCTTTTCCAAGTCCGACAACTGTAACGGCCCTGCAACTCCAGCGACTCCGTTATCTGCCCCCTCATTTGACGGCTTCTCCACGGATGCCACGACTGTCGTGACGGCAGCAACGAGGTCCACCGACTCTGCCATTATCGAATCTTTTCACTTCTTGGTGACAATCTTGAGTTGGGATTTTTCATCTCCAGAAGGTGGTTCCACGTTAATTGCCTCAGCTTTTTCTGGTGCATCTTCTGACAGAGGAACCACCTGTTTTACGTCCAACTCAGGCCCTCGCCTCCGGCATTTTCCACCAGATCTGAAGAAATTCCCACGCATTGAGTCGGCGAAGGATCGGGAGCGTCGGGGTTCGAATCCCTCTTAGAAATTTCATAGCGCAGCTCCTGGATCTTCAATTTCTTCCATTCTTTTGTGATCTTCGATGAATTTTCCGTCGTCGCCATTACCTAAAACCAAAGAATTATGTAATAGAATAAACTGAACCCACAGAAGCCTTCCACTGAAACCCTCAAAGCCTAGTATTTCGCAGATACAACACAGATTTAAGGTTTTATTGTTGGCCTTTTGAATTCATAGCGATGTTATCAAAATTGAGACATAAGCGTCACAATAAGTGGTTTTGCGATGTGGTTTCTGGTTTCCAATGACCGTTAGAGGGACCGATGTTTACCATGATACTTAGGGGATCCTAATTTAACGTTCGTAATCGATAAACTACTTTTATTAGTGGGAAAGGTCACATGTCAAAATGACGTGGTGAGACCAAAATTTTCCCCTTTATTTTTTTATTCCTTTTTCTTCTATTACATAGCTTCACAATGATGTTAGTGGAACAAAAAAAGAAGTGTTTTATATATAATAGTTTATTGGTTGTATGATATTTTTTAATTTTTTATTTTTGGTTTAAAAAAAATTATTATAGTATCATAGTGTTAATAAAATACATTACCACTGCAATAAAATATAGTAATACAAGGTAAGAGTTGGCACAAGCTTTGCTCATTGCAATAAACTAGCAATTGCACCATATGTTGCAAAGGAAACGTTGTAAAGCAGTAACAAAGGAAATAGTAGTATAGAGTAAGTTGAGTTTTAAGGTGGTGAAGGAGTTGGAGCTTAAGAATATGCATCATTTTGGGAAGGCTTTGGTAGCTAGATGCATATGAAGGCTCATATCAAATAAGGGTCTATGAAACAAAGTTATCCTCTAAAAGTACGATGAACCTAATTCATTAGAAAACCTTCCTGGTCATCCTAAAACATTGGGCTAGGAGGATAAAGCTATTAAATTTTGAAATGCACTAAGTTTTAATATAAGTCAACAAGGATGGGAAATGACAAGCACAATTAAGATCCAAAAACCAGTAGCTCCATGGCATCTAGAAAACAGTCCTTGTCATTGGGTTTCTAAGGCCATTTTTTTCTTAACTGCCAGATTGTCACCTAAGGAGTATATCTAGCACCTTTATAGATAAAGGTAGATAGGCCTTTGAAACTCGCTGAAGAGAGGTGCCTACTTCTTATTTCCTACTTTCTGTTGTAAAAATAGTTTTCATCTATTTATGTGATTGATAGAAAGCTATTTACAATTCAATTATAAACTTCAAGTATAATTCAACTAACTAATTGCAAGCTCCTCAATTCAAATTTCATATTCAAATGTTACATTCCATACAAATTTACTAATAAATATTTTACACTTTATTGACACCAAAGGAAAAATGGTTATAGAATTTGTAAAAATTGTTCCATTTCATAAAATTTTTACATCTAATTCACTAAAGGAAATGCTTCTACAGCTTGTAAAAAATATTCTACCTCTCTTGAACCAAAACATGTCATTTTCACTTGTATGTCTCATTTTCCAGAGGTTGGATTGGGGAAATATGAGAGATACAAGTGTGAAATTGATGGAGTCAGACAAGGAAAGGAAGCCTTCGGAAGATAGATGCAACTGAAGGAACAGATCAAGCCCCATACCTGTGTGGTGCTTATTTTCAGACCTTCCAACAATAATTTATTTGAAGAAGATATTGTCTGGATCATTTCTGACATAAAAAGGTTCGTGGTTCTTCACATTTTGATATAAAATGTTCTATTATCCTTCAAAATTTTCTTCAAGTTTACTGCAATATTACGTGTTAAGATTTATAATTTCAAAGCTATTAAAACCCATGTAAAAATGACAGAAACCCTCTAACTGATTAGGAGGGAACCTCATGAACCTCAGTTTGGTATTGTATGGGACTGAAACCCTCTAACTGATTTGGCTGGAACCTCAGTTTCATATTGTATGGACACAAACCCTCTAACAGATTAGGAAGGAATCTCAGTTTGATATTGATATTGTATGGACAGAAACCCTCTAACTTATCTGGTTGGAACCTAAATTTCATAGGGTATGGACGCAAACCCTCTAACAGATTTGGATGGAACTTGTGTTTGATATTGTATTGACAGAAACCCTCTAACTGATTAGCTGGAACATATGGTCTCATTATAGGAACTTGTTAGGATTTCCTGACAAATTAAATTGATTAACAGGTGATCTTACTGGACACAATTTGTTTTTTATCAAGTTTGAGTTATAATAATATTGGCAGTTCCACTCTTCAATTCATTACACACATCTTAAATTTATCAACTAATAAATTCTGTGAACAATACCATCCAATGTGCAGAGACTTCTGGGATTTGCAATGGATGCATTTTCATTGGAAGAACACCATCCAAACAACCAAATGAATTGATCTTCGGATTTCAGACATCAAAATATCAGAAGATTAGAGTATACTCTAACATATAAATACCAGTAGCAATCTCAGGGGAAATCTGAGTTCAGTGAGACTGCTGAATTTACAACCCTGGAGCAGTTTCTCAGGCTCTTTAAATTATTAATGTGAGTTTGTAGATTAGACAGTGCTTTTGGGAAAGAACCCGGTAGCGAATTAAAGCTGAGCTTAGGTATTCTCAGCGGTTTTCACAGAATTCCCAGCAATCTGATGAAAATTTTCTGATACAAAAAGTGATGGAAAATTTTCTAAGTCTGCAATAGGGAGTGGTTGCCTGCTATGAAAAGTTACCTTCCATCCCTCATTTTGGGGACATGACCGAAACCACTATTTTAACCTTGTTTTCTGCACCAAATACCATACCATGAGAATATGTTTTCTGAGCTTTCAGCGGTCCAGTTGGACAGAGATACAGTTGGATCAGATTTGATGGCCTTTCTAAAGGACAAAAAGCCTCCACTTCTGTGCTTTTATCACCTACCCCAGTGTCCATCAATTATGTGATTTGGTCATCTTCCTCTATGGGCTTTTGTTTAGAGAAAATTCAAGATGAAGAGAACTTGCCAGCAATCCTTCTAGTGATCAGAGTGTGGCTTCCATGAGCACTGAATCGTTACAGCAGTTAAAGTGGTCGCGGCCATAATTGTGGATGAGATGAATACAGACAGCAAAAGCATAGACTTAGAAGCCCTATGTCCATTAAATCCAAGGCCCCTCTAGGCTGTGAGTTCCTGTTCTTATTCGTGCCTATAACATTCACACAACTCTCATTAGCGGTACTCTGCAGAAAGATGAAAGGCACATATTGTGTTGGAAGCATGGCAAAAACAATAACTCGCTGTGGGATTCATGTACATTGATAAACTCCTGTGAAACCTGGGTTTATCATGATGGCATAGAAACTTAGCGTGGATTGAAATCTGTAGGCTTGTTCTTTCATTTTATCTTGTATAAAAAAGAAATGCCTTGTGGAGTATGGTTACGGTAAATGCATAGTATATTATAATTTATTTTCAGACCTTCCAAAAATAATTTATTTGAAGAAGATATTGTCTGGTATCATTTCTGACATAAAAAGGTTCATGGTTCTTCACATATTAAAGCTAAGGTTAGGTATTCTCAGCAGTTTTCACAGAATTCCCAGCAATCTGACGAAAATTTTCTGATACAAAAAGTGATGGAAAATTTTCGAAGTGTGCAATAGAGAGTGGTTGCCTGCTGCAAAAAGTTACCTTCCATCCCTCATTTTGGGGACATGATCGAAACCACTATTTTAGCCTTGTTTTCTGCACCAAATACCATACCATGAGCATATGTTTTCTGAGTTTTCAGTGGTCCATTTGGACAGAGATACAGTTGAATCAGATTTGATGGCCTTTCTGAAGGAAAAAAAGCCTCCACTTCCGTGCTTTTATCACCCACCCCAGTGTCCATCGATTATGTGATTTGGTCAGCTTCCTCTACGGGCTTTCATTTAGAGCAAATTCAAGATGAAGAGTACTTTCCAGCAATCCTTTTAGTGATCAGACTGTGGCTTCCATGAGCACTGAATCGTTACAACAGTTAAAGTGGTTGTGGCTATAATTGTGGATGAGATGAATACAGACAGCAAAAGAAAAGACTGAGAAGCCCTATGTCCATTAACTGATCTAGCTGGAACCTATGGTCTCATTCTGGGAACTTGTTAGGATTTCCTGACAAATTATATTGATTAACAAGTGATCTTACTGGACACAATTTGTTGTTTATCAAGTTTGAGTTATAATAATATTGGCAGTTCCACTCTTCAATTCATTACACACATCTTAAATTTATCAACTAATAAATTCTGTGAACAATACCATTCAATGTGCAGAGACTTATGGAATTTGTAATGGATGCATTTTCATGGGAAGAACACCATCCAAAAAAAAAAATGAACTGATCTTCGAAACTCAGACATCAAAAGATCAAAATATTAGAGTATACTCTAACATATAAATACCAGTAGCAATCTCAGGGGAAATCCGAGCTCAGTGAGACCGTTGAATTTACAACCCTGGAGCAGTTTCTTAGGCTCTCTAAATTATCCATGTGAGTTTGTAGATTAGACAGTGCTTTTGGGAAAGAACCCAGTAGCGAATTAAAGCTGAGGTTAGGTAATTCTCAGCAGTTTTCACAGAATTCCCAGCAATCTGATGAAAATTTTCTGATACAAAAACTGATGGAAAATTTTCGAAGTGTGCAATAAGGAGTGGTACAAAAGGTCTTGATACAGATTTTTCTAAGGGATAAGGTCAGGCATGAGCAAAAGTCATTCAAATTGCTGTAACTAAGAGAGACCCAAAATCTCCCAAAAAGTAAAAGCATGACACAGCTATTTGAGTAAAGAGCTGCAGTGTGTTTTGAGAGAAAGATAACATCAGCACATTTATCCTTCTCTAATAATCAGATTTACTCATTTTCTAGAGCTTTTGAGTAATGGAGAGATATCTAGCCTCCCAGTACCCTAAATTTCAGAGCAACCTAAAGAGACAGAGTGAATTAAAAAACCATTCAAGTATACTGAATCGTACCTCTAAAAGAGTAATATGGATCTGCAAACCCCAACTTGTAGAATGGTAACAAGCTTTCTTCATGTCGGAAGGATGGAAGTGTTCCTACCTCTTCCATTTCTGAGGAAGAAGAACCTGCCCCCAGACAAAGATCTTTTCATGGAAAATTTATTCTTATCACCATCCAATTGCTTGCTGAATACCTTCAGGTGATTTTCTTCAGTAGGTTTGAAAGGTTGCACACTTGATTAGGCTCTAGCTCCTGCTTCATCCACAATGTAAAGGGCCTCAAATCCCCATTCCCAAGATGGCCACTGCATGAAACCCCAACCCCGTCTTCATTTTCATTAGGGAAAGGCTTCAATCTTCCTCTTCCAAGCTCCTATAAAGATCAATGACAGATATTGAGAAACTTGAATCCGCTGAAAAAGATCTCCTCATGGGGAGCTATGGCATTTCTGCAGACATAAAAAGCTCTTTGCATTGAGATGTGCTGCCACTTCTCCCATGCTTGCTGACCAAGTCACTCTATGCTCGGATATACGATGTGGCCATTCCATTCGGAGCTTCAATGGCCATCCCTTGCCCTGATTCGTCATGTAAAGAGCTCTCTCCAGATTCGTTTTCATATGGGTTTTGCAATGGAGAATCGACAGTGGATTCAGAAACTTCTTCAGACGGAATCTCTATTCCTTCCACAGGGGTAGGAACCAAGGCTACAATATTGGCACGGCATAGAGGGTAGTTTGAATGGGTACTGAGCCACATATCAATGCAGGGCAGATGAAAAGCATGTGTGCATTTGGGAAGAAGCCTGATATTATTTCACTCAGGCAAATGCAGCACAGTGACTCACTGTGTTTGAAGGAACATCCACAGAAATAGAAACACCGCACAGAGGCTGAACAAGTCTCTAAGTTTGTCCATCGGAGACGGCTCCCTTCCCAAGGATAGCAAATGCTTGCCCAAGAAAGCTACTGCCCAAACAAAACCTCGAAGTTTGCAACCGATTTTGTAACAAGCTTGAAGCGGAATTTGTAATTAAATTATTTGTAAAATTGTTTTCTTTATTTCATAACTGAATAATAACAGTGATCAATCAAAGGTAGAAATCATTTGAATCGTCTAACATGAAAATCAACGGTACATAATGGTACAGGTAGCACTTCAGGTAGGTTGTTTTCAAATAAGAACGCTTTACAGCGTAAATATAGTAATACAGGTTTAAGAGTTGGCACAAGTCTTGTTCTGAACAGTAAGAAGCCTAAAGAGGAGCCAAGACAGTTGGTGTTTTTGGTTATTGGCGGTACAAAAAGAGAAAAATTACAAATCTCAAAATTACACATTAAGGAGGGAGATTGGGAGGAAACGCTCAAAGTGTAGAAAAGAGAGCAATGCATTCATGCATATGGTAATCAATGTGTTCCACTCAACTCTCCAAGGTGTGGAGATGGTCATCTGTGCATTGTTGTTGGTACTAGAGTCCTTCCCCAGAGTCCAAGGTCTCATTCTTCACATGCTAGAGGTCATTGATATAGGCAACCAATTTGTTCATGTCCTCGTACTTATGTTCCCTAAGCATATCAATGTTGATATGTATGTGGTCCAGCTGGGTCGCGATGGACTCCAAGGTGACCGAAGCTTCTACGTGGCCCAGTGAGGGGGTTGGAGACAAGGCCATATCCATAGCGGAGTGGCGACTCAGAGTCTGAGCTAGGCTCCCCATGCTGTTGGCATTCATCCATGTGTGGCCCAGCACCCCCCTGTGGGCACGCCCTCTCTATCAAGGCATACTACCAACTCCACCACCACTGGCAGCACCACCACGAGTTGTGTACTGCTTAACCTAAGAAACACCCCACAAGACACTGAATTAACAATATTGAAATAACACACCATTTACAATTCCAGAGTTGTTGAACATCATTACCCAACTGAGAAGGAGCCCGAATTCCTAAGCACCAGCACCACAGCGACGAGTAGTGAAGACGTAGGAAGACACGCCACAGGCCCCAAGGCCCGCAGAGCTCATGCATCCCCAGGAAAGGCACTTGAAGCTGCTCCCTCCATCCGACTAGCGATCTAGTGAAGTGTGCACTAACCAAAGAAGGAGTTAGGTTGAGGAAAAATATGTGTCTGCACCCGACCCACACAGTCGAAGCGAAAGACCAAATAAATCGTTACACTGGACAAAGAAAACGTCCCTCGATCACAAGGGCATGTTGGATGCAGGTGCCAATTCCCCTCCCTTCTGCATTCAACATTCAACAGCCTCGTCCTGTTCTGCTGCCCCTAGCCACAGCTTGAGCCAGGACACAAACAAACCACACCTTGTTCTCTCCCAGCTCTCTCTCCTCATCACCCAACATCTGCGAATGATTTGCGAATGATTTCCTGTTGGTCCCTGTGCGATATTAAACTCAACTTGCGGGGAGCAAGGTGTGGGTTCCAAAGCCCATTTATTGCATTTGTGTGGTGCATGGAGGCCCCTTCGGCTCCACAATCCAATGCACTGCCAACTGGCCCCTTAAATGATCACCCCCATCAAGGGTTTTAATTTTGTTCTTTAAGTAATATTTATAATAAATTTCTTTGAATAAGAAAGGATGATATCCAATTTTAAAATCACTATACAAATAGTTTAATGGGTTATATGATATTTGAATGGAGGCTTATGTGAGTAGAATTATGTAGAGATTTGTCTTCTGAATCCATCACATAAATCTTATAGATTCTTAATGAGTTTTGAACTAGCTAATATAGTTCCTCTTCACCAACATTAGTAGGTTATATGATTTTTTCAAAAAACTTTCAGTTAAAATCACATGAGAATGAACTTTGTCGAGGCATTTCGAACCAGCAAGTGTGGCTCATCTTGATCTCGTCCTAGAGATGAACCACACTTGCTAGTTCGAAACGCGTCAACAAAGTTCATTCTCATGTGATTTTAACCAAAATTTTTCTGAAAATTCCTATGGATCACCGAAGCCTCAATTCAATTTAGGTTATATGACATTTTCTAATTTTTTTTTTTAATATATTTATAATTAATTTTATTGAGCCTAGCAAATGGTGATAGTGTGTTTTGTTAACGCACTATGTGGTGTAAAGGTCACTTGTATCATTGGTTCAAAACTCCGTGGGCAAAAATCCAACCATACTAAAGGCTAGTGTGGCCCACACTGGATGCAATCCTTGCCTGATTTTGATAACTTAAATACCCTTAGATCATGGAGACTCAAACCACAGATTAAACATGCCAAAACTCACATAACTTAACAAATAAACAAACAATAATTTTATTCATTAAATTTTAAAAATAAAAAAATAAAAATAAAAATTCCCAAAATAAATATGTTGCTTCTTTGCTTGATATTCTCCTTTACTATAAAATATATTTTGAATTTTGTGATTTTGTGTATATGAAATAATAATGAGATACATCTTATTTTGTAGTGTTTTAAAATTATTTTTAAAACAACCATGTATTTATTTATCTTCATTAAAATGTGATTTTGATAACTTAAATACCCTTAGATCATGGAGACTCAAACCACAAATTAAACATGCCAAAACTCACATAACTTAACAAACAAACAAACAATAATTTTATTCATTAAATTTTAAAAATAAAAAAATAAAAATAAAAATTCCCAAAATAAATATGTTGTTTCTTTGCTTGATATTCTCCTTTACTATAAAATATATTTTGAATTTTGTGATTTTGTGTATATGAAATAATAATGAGATACATCTTATTTTGTAGTGTTTTAAAATTATTTTTAAAACAACCATATATTTATTTATCTTTATTAAAATGTGATTTTAAATTTATTAACATACTTCAAAAAGCTCTTTGGATGCGGGTGACATGATGTGAACGTGCGGAGCCAGTTCATCCCATGCACAGGTTGATAAAGTCTGGCACTGCCAGCTTTAACATGATGCAGAACCTCCTCTTAGCAATCATTCACATGAGCACTCTGATGCACCTGATCTTCTACCATACATTGAATCACATGCAACCCCAAGTGAACTATGCCCAACTCGCATATTCGAGCGTGCCACAAAATCACACTACATCTACGCTTGTGCCACAGGTCTTCAAAAGGCACGGTCTCTCCTAATTCTATAATCCCCATGCTGCTCTAGTTGGCCTCCAAAGCCTTCTTCATCCCCTCCCTTGCCATTTTGTTGTTGCCTCAGTTTCCCCGCGTGCCCATGAGTTGCGCGCTCTCCCTCTTATGCACCACCCTACTGGAGCTAGCATGCCAGGAGCCTCTCCCATTGTTTCCCTTTAGGCTGCGCGCTCCCTACGGTGTCCCCCTGGTTGCGCGCCTCCCTCCGGAGTTCCCCACTTCTTCGAATTCATCCCACCGCGCGCTTTCTGATGCAAGCTCCCTCTTTGCATGCCCCCTACTGCATAACTCTTTTTTGTGCACCCCCTGATGTGCTTCTCTGTTTCCCACTCCCCTATTGAGCACATCACCACTTTTAGCTCGACCTCTCCCTCTTTGTCTGTTAGTCCCCCCATGGCTCTGAGTCTGCGCCAAAAGACCATTAGGGGTAGCCAAAGAGGTGCATTCTCGAGTCGCCATCAACGCAGCCTGGACCACCATTTGGAATCCATTGAAGGCTCCTATTCTAGCAACCATGACAGGGAAGCACCATCATGGTCTAAGCGCACCCAGGAGGAGATTGCCTTAGCTCAGGAGAATCAGAGGGGCAAAAGAATTTGGGGCCCCAGGAAGTCCACCATTTCACACTCTAAGCAGCCCACTCCTCGAAAATTCAAGCCTCTCCCAGTTCAAGAGGCCTCGGGGGAGGACACAGATGTGTAGATCATGGACTTGGATGAAGTTTGGACGCGAGTTCCTGATGCTGAGTACCCAGTCGCTCCCATATTTTGCACACCCACAACAAAGCCCCTGCATGTGCCTTCCGTTGAGGAGTAGGCTATTGCACAGGAATATGGATGCCGCATCAAGGAGGAGGACCCTTATATAGAGGATGATGAAGAAACACCATGAATGCGCAGTTGCTCGACTCTTTTTTGTTTTCTGTTATTTCAACATGTACTATAGATCTTTTGTTTTTATATGTGTCATGTCACACTTTGTAAATATTGACTATTTGATGCTTTTAAGGTGTTGGTTTCCTCCTAGGAAGCAGCCCCAAACCTGCGCTATTTTGATAGCCTCTCAGGCTGGGATTGGTTAATCACTGCTTACCATCTCAGCCTGACACCTATGTAAAGTGTTCTTTTGATCTAATATAATTTAGCCTAACTTACAAAAAAATACATACTTCAAAAAGCAAATGAGTTTGTGTTGTTTTTGGATGTTATATGTGGTAATGATGATCGAATAAAAAATAAAAATAAAAAATATTAATAATAATAATTATTATTATCTTGAATTTAGTGGTTGTAATTAATTTGTAAGCTTTCAAAAATATAAAAGGTTTTAAAGTTTTGTTGGATTTTATTTTTATTTATATCAGCTTGGATTCATCTAACTCTCGATCTATCATTTGTTGAGAGATCAAACTTTTCCTCAAATTATTAAATATAATAATATTTATATTGTAATATATTAATATTAATATTAATCTTAATATTTTAATATTAATAATAGATTTAATGATGTATTTTACATGACATGATAACAAAGTTTATAATAAAACTACATCAAAATAATATTTTCAAATATTATCACTTTGTCTTTGAAGATATTAATATATTCATAGGATGTATTTTTCCTTTTAAAGATTCATTTTACAACTATTTAATTAAAAGAAATATTAAAATATTTTGGAACATGATTTTCAATTCTTTGTGTTGAATTGTATTGTAGTTTTGTCTATATGGTTATTTTCATTTTTTGTTTTGGGCCAACATTGCTTATCTTAGATAAAATGTCTTTCAGTTTAATCACATCATTATGATTTGGTTGACGTTGCAAACCAACTAATGTGATTCATCCTCAAGACAAGGTGGAGAAACCTGGTAAGAAAATCACCCAACCATAAGCAATGAAAACCCACACTTTGAAAGATTTTATAGCAAAATTAGAAATACCATAAAGTATTTAAGCCTAAAAAAGATCCAGACTCACTTCATACCGGGTGGTTTCAGAAAGAAACCAACCAAAAAAAAAAAATCAATACTATTTTTCTCATGGCTGTGCTCCTTTCAGTTTTTATTTTATGGTCTATTATGGTTTTTCTTAGGGGTCCGAGAGACTTTGGGTACTCGTAAGATCATCCTCTTATTCTATTAAAAGAGTCTCTACATCTATCCAACTATCAGCCTAGGCATATAGAAATTCCGATACTTCCTAAAAACAGAAGAGAAATACCTTAATACTGGTAGCGTTGACATACCTGAAGTCAAACCCCCGACGGCAGTTCGCTTGGCAACACTGGGAAACCCTGAATCAATTCCACTCTCTGAAATTTTTCCTGAGATAACAAAGAAATATTCAAGAATAAGAAACGATGGGAAAAGAAAGACCTTCATAGGAAGAGAAAAATGTTAAAGTTGCTGAGGGGTTTTCCCTTAAAACAGTGTCGCGCGAGCTATTCTGTTCTCTATCATCTCAGCAGTGTTAAGTCGGTCGACTCACAAAGCTCTCATACTTGTCCCTCTATTCCAAATTTCCCACCGAAACCATTGAACCATTCCTCCCTCCATTTTTGGGCTTCCTCTGTTAGAAGAAATTTACTTGAACCAAAACATCTTCACTGGAGAAATTCCATCAAATGTTGGAAATCTCATTGTGCTCTCTAGCTTATGGTTAGCAGAAAATAAATTATCACAGGAAATACCCACTTCCATAACTAATTGTCGTTGCCTCTCAAATCTGTATCTCCATCACAACTATCAACTGCATGGAAAACTGCTAGTAAGTTTATGTAGGCTACAGAGTTTGGCATACCTCTACCTTACTAGTAATATGTTTGAAGGCCCCGTACCTAAACAACTTGCAATGAACGGAAACAGTCTAATACAAGTTGATCTATCTGATAACCTCTCTATTCAAACCCTTGGGGGACAAAACTGAAGGTTTATCGGACACTGTGATGACCCAAAACCCTGCTCTCTTAATCTCTCCTGCAAGCCCATAGCCCACCTTGGGCACCAAAACCTGTCTAGCTGCTTCCCTATATTTCTCTTATTTGGGTACTATTTTAGCCCTAAAAGCATTCTTCTTCTTCCCTTTCAAGGAATCAAGACGCCTCAACAGCTTGAGCTGCTCTCTCTCCCTGAAGTGTTTCTCGAATTTGGTGTGGGTTTTGAACGTTTCACCGCAATGATTTTGGAATTTGATGTGGGTTTTGAACTTGTCACCGCAGACTTCGCAGATGCGGGTTTTGAACTTGACTACCGGATCCTTGGCCTCCACCGCCACCTCCACTGTTGCCCTGTTCGAATCCCTCAACATAGACCTGCAAACCCTTGTCTCCATACCCTCTCGGCGTCTCTCATGTCCCTATTTTCAAACATTTAAGATCTTGAAACTTACTTTTCAAACTAACAGGGCCAAATGGAAGATTTTCATTGGTTGGAGGAGGTGCCACATGTCTAAATTTATTGGCTGGAAGGGCGATGAGAAAGGCTTCTCATTGGCTGGGGTGAATAGTATTTGCTCACCCCAAGCCAACAAAAAAAATGCCTCCGGCGTAATTATATTATCATAGCATAAGTGTCAACAAAATACATTACCACCAACAAAATATAGTAATATACATTGGTTTAAGAGCTGGCACAAGTCTTGCTTTGAAAAGTAAGAAGCCTAAAGAGGAGCCAAGACAGTTGGTGTTTTTGGTTATTGTCGACACAAAAAGAGAAAAATTACAAATCTCAGAATTAAACATTAAGGATGGAGATTGGGAGGAAACGCTCAAAGTGCAGCAAAGAGAGCATCACGTTCATGCATATGGTAATAAATGTGTTCCGCTCAACTCTCCAAGGTGTGAAGATGGTCATTTGTGTGCTGTTTTTGGCACTAGAGTCCTTCGACAGAGTCAAAGGACTCATTATGCACATGCTGGAGGTCGTTGATATAGGAAACCAATTTTTTCATGTCCTCATACCTCTGTTCCCTAAGCGTATCAATGTTGAGATGTATGCAATACAGCTGGGTCGCGATGGACTCCAAGGTGACCAGACTTCTACGTGGCTCAATGAGCGGGCTGGAGACAGGGTCATATCTGTAGCGGAGTGGCGACTCTCAATCGACTCAGAGTCCGAGCTAGGCTCCCCATGTTGCTGGTGTACATCCATGTGTGGCCCAGCACCCCCCCTGCAGACCCGTCCTCTCTATGGAGGCATACTACTCATTTATAGGTTGGTGTTTGGCATGCATATTAAATCATTAAAAGATTTAGACTGAAAGATGAGAATATTATTGTTTTTATGTATGATGGAATAACAAACCAACATTCTTTGGCTTGGTGATACTATAAAATGGCAAACATTTGATATCATTATAAATATTACTACCAACTGAAACTATTATCACATAAGAGTAATATACCCACCCAATCAAACTTAAAACTAAGTGTTAAACAACATTTTGTCACTGTCCCTGCAATCCCCATCCCGAACATTGGAGGGCCATTTCTGTGACTTCTATGTAGTGTCATGCCTTGCAAAAAGTGTCATTACATCCCTTGCCATGAGAAGAACATTTTCTCTTTTGACTATTCCTGGAACAAGCTCTCAAAAACATATGATTTTAGGTTGGCGCTAGCAGGTAGTTATGGCCTCGCACCCATAGAGAAATTAACACTCGGCCTCGCGCCCATTGGCGATTTTTCCCAATGGACTGCCCGCGCTGAGCTGTTTTTTGATTTTTTTATAAAATAGAAGCAAAGTTTCCATTTCCAACCACTTCGTGAGCGTAGTTAGCATGGGTTGTTCGACTGAATAACGTCGAAAATCTTCCTTTGGCTTCTTATTTCCTACATTTGAGCAACCTCACAAAGGATAAGGCCTCCCTTCCACCATATGAGGGATCCCAACCTCCTTCATAAGTCTTATTCTTCTCCCTCAACCCTTCAATCCCCCTCCTCTCTCTTTAGAAGATAATTCCCTTGCTTAAAAGGAAAGCAAGTCCCACTCTTTATTTTATCTTAGGGAAAGGGTTTCGAGGGTCACTTCCCACCTATTCATTGACCTATAGTCTACAAGTGACTTCCTAAACTATTGGGACTCCACCCATCGGTGAAATTTTGTGAAGAGCAAGGAGCCTTAGCTATGGTGACAATGGGCTAAGCCTCCATCGTTTCCCTTATCCTAGTAGTTGCCCTCTTAGGAACCCCTTTTAGATCCACTACTATTTTGAGTGGTAACATGTTGTTCACAATTCCATTTTTGAACAACTATTTGGTATGCCCACTTTTGCCATACTACAGCTCCAAGATGAGATGTCCAGGGATATGGAGGCTGCCCTTCTTCTCACTGAATCAATCCTCTACAATATAGTGAACTAGGGCTAGTTGGTTGGCCCACTTGACTATTACTTTAGTCCTTCAAAGTTTGCAAATCCGTAGGCCCTATACACCTACTGTTCTACCAATTTTGTTGTCCTTCACCAGAACAAGAGTTAGGGCTCTTCTTTGATAGTAACCTAACAACCCTCCAACTATACTTGGCCTACCATCAATCTGCCCAACCACAGTCAATTCCTTTTACTGATCTAGGGCCCACAATATTGTCTTCATCTAGGGCTCTTCAAATCTGCCACCTAACAATGGTTTGAGTCCTCTCAAGATCATTGTTCTTGTGTAATGACAATTTGATCTTTGTTGTCCAATCTATGAACAAATATGAAATACTCCTCGTATCATACTTCTAACAATCTATAGATGACTGAACTAGGGTCACAAATCAACCACTAACAGTCCATTCACTAATTTTTTATAGGTTTCTTCAGATCTTTGTCTAAAACTCTATGGAAAGTCCACCAAAATCAACTCCTCTGCATGTCAATCCATTCTTCATATGGCACATTTCTTCTGCATGCTCAATCTTCTGCTCAGGTTCCACCCTCCTTTGGATCTGTTCTCTCCACAGATACTGAATCTACAAAACATATTCCAGATCTGTGGTCTTTATTGCATAAATAAACCTCGCTCTAAGGGTCACAACCCATCTTCTTCTACGCTAACTCAATCATCATGACTTAGTTAACTAACACAAGTTGTTATGAGACGAAATTACAATTTATTGTCCAATTTATTTAAGGGAAAAATAAATTAGATGCCTCACATTCCTCACTCTTGGTACATCAAAATTCCTCACTAGTGTGGGTGCATTTTTTTTTGTCCTTTCTAGTTTCCAATTTCACTATTTCTTGTTGCAAATTTCAATACTCCCTCTCAAAAAGAAAGGAATTCAATCTATCTCCATTCGGTACATTTGGAATATTCTGCATGCTACACTTCTCTAGTGTTGTTTGCACCTGCAAGTCCTAAAACTGAATAGCCTCCAAACACATTACTCAGTATAATGCATCTATCATCAGAATCTTCTGACTGCTGCTAGCTACTGCATCTGTCTAGTACTGGATTTTCTGCACTACTGCTGACATCTACATCTGTGCCCTTTGAACTATTGCTAACTCTAATTTGTGATCCAGTATTTGACATCTGACTCTGATTTCTATCTTGCTGACATATGACTACATCAATTTAACTGATCCTTCCTACTACTATTGTACTGTGGCTCCTCGTAGCTAGGTTCGATCCATGAGATCACATGCCATCTCAATGGACCTTGCCCAAATTTCTTATCTTGGGATTATGTCTACACATCACCCCACCAGCTTACACCTCCAGGTATGGCTGCTCCCTCTTCCCATCTGGCTCAAAATTTCCCCCTCATGGAGGTCTCTTCTTGAGTGGATGCTTCCACTGAGTCTCCTCTCTGCTTCTCCAATTGTGGCAACTACTCCACAACCTTCTGAGACCGCTTCTCATGAAGATTAATGTTAAGAGGTATTTATGCTCCCTTTAAACCACCAATTCTCTAACTTATGGCTTTCTCCTGAAAGATTTGCATGCATCTGGTACCTCAATTACATATAGGTTCTTGACTCACGCACAGTGTAATTGTCCCGACGTTACAAAAGGTTTCTAAAAAAGAGTTGATTTTAAATCAATGATATCTCCCTCATCCGAGCTCCGATTCGACCGATTTTTTTTTTCTATTTTGGTAGATTTTCCCAAGGAATCAAAATAGCCTATTTTATTTTGAAAATTTTACACCCAAATATTCAAATATTCTATGCAAACTCGCCGCCCAAAAAATTTCTGCTCTAATACCATGTAGAAAATCTAACCAATGAGATTCAATCTAATCTTGTAATCTACTAAAACAAGATATTGAATCCTTCCTACAGTTTGCAGAAACAAAACACGATCGCACAATCACATATAAGTAAGAAAAATAAATTATCAATCGCACAACAACATGATGTGTTTGGGGAAATAAACTGCTGAAAGGCCCTCTATCTCTATTGTGTATTAAGTCAAGGAATCATGAAACAATACATTAATGCTTAATCTCTCATGAGATTCTCCAACACTCTGTCAATTGTCTCCCGTTGATATAGGAAAACGCGGTCTAGTACTTATCGAATTCTGATCCTTACTTCAGCCTGCCTTGCTCATACAATCCTAGCTAGGGAATTAACGGCTTATTAATTAGGAAAATCAATCTTCCTTGATTGCACAATCCATTATGGAATCCCAATGAATTTATAATTTCACATGGGAAATTTTCTCTGAATACAACTGATAGTTATGTTCCCTTTAACCTCTGTCTCAACTGGGTATTCCTCGAAACTGACATGCATACAACTATTCATAACAAATTATCAGTTATATGATTGATCACTCATTGTGAATTAATTCTAATTTAATTCACTGGACCTCTCGCTAGATCATAACTTAGTTAGAATCAGTTAAACTGATTTTAACGCATTTAATTGAGTTAATTACACTTGCACCCCACTAATGCATCAATTTCAACTGGACCCAAAAAATATTAGAATCCCTCTAGATGCCTCATCTTAGACCCTCAAGTACTTGAATTTCTTGAGCTAACTCGGTCATCATGACTTAATTAACTAACAAAAGTTGTTATGAGATGAAATTACAATTTATTGTCCAATTTATTTAAGGGAAAAATAAATTAGACACCCCACATTCCTCACTCCTGGTGCATCAAAATTCCTCACCAGTGTGGGTGCATTTTGTTTTTTCCTTTCTGGTTTCCAATCTCACTGTTTCTTGTTGCAAATTTCAACATTTCAAAATTTGATGCGGCCTTCACACAAAGACACCATTGAAATCACATGCCTAGATTCTCATGAGAAACCTCTCTTAAGCTCGATTTGCCAGAAGAGAACCAACAATATGCCATCCTACTTCCTAGCGCAAACCGACCCTTAAGGTATGCAACATTCTTCTGAACACTCACATGATGATCTTGCTCTTGGAGGATGATCATGACCTCCCTTTAGCAACCCTTACTCGCCCTCGTACTCGACCTACTTTAGGACTACATCTCTCTTCACCCCCTTGATGTGCCAGATACTGGGAATACATGTCAAACATGCTAATATGTGCCAAGTGATAAGGCATGCCAAGATGTGCAAGGGTGTGTCAATGCATGTCAGGGAATGTCAAGACAACAAAAGGGAGAAAAAAGTTAAACTGCAAGGAAATGAACACATAAGAGGGTTAATAATTCATCAATTTACCTTTTCCAAGAGGGGCATGCTAGGCACACCAACACTAGGCAAGAATAGGTGCCAAGTGCAAAGTCTTAGTGCATTCTAAGTGCCAAGTATTCCTTTTTTGCTTCTCATCTACTTTCCAACAACTGATAATCACAACTAAATTTAATATTAAACCATGCCAAATCATACCAAGGCATCTCAACGTATTCCACACATGCTAAGACTTTCCAAGCACCAACACGTGCCAAGTGCCAATATGTGTCAAGAACTAGTGTTTACATGTTATGAAGTGGAAGGGAATGTTGAAGAGTGCTAAAGTGTGCTAGAGAGTGATAATGCATGTTCATGAGTGTTAAGGATTACTAGGAAAAGACATTAAGGGAGCACTAAGTAAAAATTCATGAAAGTTAATGAATATGGGGAACGTGTGCCAGAGACTAGTGTTAATGAGTGTTAGTTGTCATGCCAAGAAGGGACTGACAAGGTATGCTAAGCATTGGTAAGGCATGCTAGGGAATATCAAGGCATGTCAAGAATTCCCAAAGTGTGCTTGGGAGTTCCAGGGTGTGCTAATTATATCATGTGCCAATTAATAGTGCCAAGATATGCCAATACATGCTGGGTGCTAAGGATGTGGTGTAGGGGACCAGGGTATGTCAATCTGTGTCAAGGCAACAAAAGGAAGAACCAATAAGAGGGTTAATAAGTCAAGACTTTATCTTTTTGAAAAGGGGCATGCTAGGCACACTAATAATAGGTCCCAATACATGCCAAGTGGCATTGTGTGCCAAGTGCTAATGTATGTCAATGCATTCAACCAAGGTGTTCCAGGGCATTCTAGGGACTATATGCAGCATGCCAACACATGTTAGCAGAGTTCGATGTTGTGATAGTGCATGTCACCATGTGCTTGGGCGTAAGTGTCATCACAAGATGTTCTAGGTACAAAGATGTTCCAATACATGTGGGGTGCTAAGAAATGTTAGTGTGTGCCAAAGCATTAATTTAAGGCATGCCCAGATTGGTGAGGATCGTTAGGTCTTTCTCATTAATAGAATTGTCAAAAGCTTGATTATGTATTAAATAATATATTTCCTACACGCAATAATGGAACTTTATCTAAAGGGAATTTTCTAGATAATAAACTTAATATATATGAATCATATGTTGACTCATAGAAAATCTCTATTCGACTAGTTATTACTTGAGGGAAATGATACACACTAATTACTTCTAAGAAATTCACTGACCCTAACCACTATGGCTTTGAACATATTATAAAAAATACTCCACAATAATGGTATTAAATCGTTAACTTTTGACAAAAAAATATATTAACAGGCACATAGCATCATCAAAAACTCATTCGAATGATCAATGATGACGGCCATTTTTTGACCGTCACCAAAAGTAACAAAATGAGCATTGGTGAGGGTCATTAAAACTTCATCACTAGAAGTGTCACCAAAGAGAGAATTAGTGATGGGCCTTTAACGACCCTCACCAAAAGTGTCATTCAAAATGTCTTTGGTGACGGACCATAAAGGACCATCACTATATACACTTACAGTGACGGTTTTTTAATGATCAATGATGACGAACATTTTTTGACCGTCACCAAAAGTAAAAAAAAGAGCATTGGTGAGGGTCATTAAAAGTTCGTCACTAGAAGTGTCACCAAAGAGAGAATTAGTGACGGGCCTTTAACAACCCTCACCAAAAGTGTCATTGAAAATGTCTTTGGTGACGGACCATAAAGGACCATCACTATATACACTTACAATGACGGTTTTTTAAAGGCCGTCACCATATGTGACTCGCCACAAGCATGACCCTCACCAATGTGCTTTTTTCTTGTAGTGACTCAGAGCATTAAGCACCTAAAATGCCCAATTTTGAAGTCGAGCTTATATGCGATTAATGAGATATTTCCACCCAGGGACCCGAAGAGAATTTAGATTGAGAGGGATTCCTAAATATTTCACAGGGAAGGATCCGATGTTGAATCCCAAGGTACGCAATAGGAATCTTTGGGAGAGAATATTAGTATTAAATATAAACACATTTTATTTGTCATTATTGAGAAGAGTTCCAGAGGCTTCCATGAAATCTTTAAGAATGGATAGAATTTCCTTAAATTCTTTTAGAGTGGCTTGACAGAAGAGCATAATTTCATCTACAAACTGTTGGTGCGAAATTTTTAATCCTGCCGCCCAAAGATTAAGGCCTTTAAGTTGACCTCCCTGGATCTTACTTTTAATATGTCAACCAAGGCCTTCTGCTACAATAATGAAAAGGAAGGGGGAAAGTGGATCCCCTTGTCTTAAACCCCAGGTAGCATTAAAGGGAGTTGAAGGAACTACGTTAAGAAGAATAAAGTAATTAGGAGAAGAAATAAAAGGCATTATCCAATAGATCCATCTTAAATCAAATCCAAACACCTCAAGAATAGCTTTAAGATAATTCCATGACCTCCAGACAGGGCTCCTATGCACGACAACAACAAATGGATAAGGTTGTGGAGGAGTACGGGGACATCTTCACCTCACCCACAGGGGTTCCTCTACACTGTCAGGTCAAGCACCCGATTGATCTGGCCCCAGGTGCATCGCCACCTAATGGACCGATCTATTGGCGCTCTGTTCTGGAGAATGATGAAATCAAGAGGCAGATTCAGGAGCTGTTGCAGAAAGGTCACATCAGACAAATTTCATCACCCTATGACAAAGAAATGTATTCCATTGTGAAAGCCTGTCGACACGTGGTTTCACCTCCATCTCAAGAAAGAACAAAGGGGAGAAAGGCAAAAAGCCTCCGAAACCCTCCACCAATACAACCCCCACCAATACTGCCTTGACCCAGCAAAAAAAATTTGAAGTTCTGAGCAATCTTGACTCATTGGAGCTCCTTATAGTCTCCCAGGCCCCAACTGATCAAGATCCGTCATTATTAAGTCAATATTTGATTACAACCAACGCCCCGAGCACAACCTCGGATTCAATCCATGCCCAGGCACCGCAACACAAACCAGAATCCTATCCCATTCAGATTAATACCAGCCACACCTCACTGCAAACCCCTCAATGCACAGAAATGCAAAAAGGAGCAGCCACCTTCAACCACTTCAAACAATCCTCTGGAGGAGATCCTAGGCGATCTAGATCTCCAAAAGGTCAATGAGCAATGGTCCAAACTGGGAGTCGATGCCATTCCCCAAGAACACTTGGATAAGATAGAAATGGCATACCTGCAGCTGGAATACATCAACCAAAATGCAGCCAAAAGGCAATGGGGAAATAGCAGCCAAACGGGCATTCAAGCCAACCTGGATTTGGATCAATACAAGCCACAAGGACTAGGAAGAAAAAGAGGGCGCAAATCCATAAGACACCAAATACAAGAACCAGGGAAATGCCTAATCAATGAAGGAAAAATCAGGGCCTTGGTCGTATCTGCTCCAAAGGTAGCTCAATGAAAATCACAACCTGGAACATCAGGGGGCTCAACGGCACCACCAAAAGAAGTATCTTGAAAAACCTCTTATTCTCGCAACACCCAAACATCATACTTATTCAAGAATCAAAATGCTCTCCCAAAGGCACAAATACACTCAAAAAACTTGTTTCCAACAGTCATCACTACATAAGCATAGATGCTATCGGGCAAGCAGGAGGGTTATTCACGTTCTGGAACAAAAGAAAATTCTTCTTGCAGAATGCTCTGTCCACCAAGCACTCGTTATTGATCATTTTCAACATGCCAGACTCAGGGCAATCGATCTGCATCACCAACGTGTATGGACCCCAACGAATACAGGAAAAGTTGAAGATGCTGCTAGACCTGGACGAAGTTAGACAACACCATGGGGCAAACCACTGGATTTTGGGTGGAGACTACAACATGATCACCAATCTAGCAGAAAAAAAGGGAGGCTTACAAAGATTGGATAAGGACTCGGAAACATTCAACACCTTTATTTTTGAATCCAAACTCATTGACATCTCCACAGTCAATGGTCTGCATACCTGGAATAATAAGCAAGGAGGAAACAAGTAGATAGCATCAAGGCTCGATAGGTTCCTCATGTTGGAATCCATTCTACTGCAAAATATCAACATGGAGGCCAGCATTCTACCTATCAGAGGATCTGATCACTGGCCAGTGCAGATTCACTTCACCAATTTGGATAAGCCCCACAACAGACAATTCAGATTTGAAGCCTTCTGGACAAAGCACCCATCATTCATGCAAAACATACAATGCTGGTGGACTCAAGCCACCATAAGGAGCGACAATATCATGTACATATTCCAGCAGAAGCTCAAAACAATAAAAATCAACCTCAAACGCTGGAACAAAAACACCTTTGGTGACATATTTCAAGCCAAAAAAGAACTCGAGGAAAAAATGGTGAACCTCCAGCAATCTTTGATCAAGGAAGGGCCCAATTATGAAAGAATAGCTCAAGAATCAAATCTGCAAAGGCAATGGGAAGAATGGTTAAAACAAGAAGAGCTGCTATGGAGGCAGAAGTCGAGGGTGCAATGGTTAAAATAGGGAGAACGCAACACTAGTTTCTTCCATAAGTCAACCATCCAACATAGAGCACATAATCGCATCCTCTCCCTCAAAAAAGCTAATGGCGATCAAGTTTATAAAAGGGAGCATATAGGATCTGAACTCAACTCTTTTTTCACTTCTCTTCTCAACGATCCCATTCAAGATAGAACCCAAGCCATCAATGAAATTATCGCTGCCATTCCCAACTTATTTACAGAGGAGCAAAACTCCCTCCTTCTAAGAGAGTTCACTGAGCAGGAGATTGAAGAAACAATCTTCAACATGGCCTCGAAATGGCTCCCAGACCAGACAGCTTTACAATCGAATTCTTTAAAGCTTGCTGGCCCATTATTAAGGCTGACCTTCTCAACCTAGTAAGGAACTTTCACAGAACCAAGAAAGTTTTTCCTGCCATCAATGCCACATTCCTCACCTTAATTCCCAAATCAGACCAGGCTGACTCCCCCGACAAGTTTCGTCCCATAGCCCTTTGTAATGTCCTTTACAAAATCCTTTCCAAACTGATGGCTAGCAGACTTAAATCTGTCCTCCCCTCAATCATTTCTCAGAAAAAACTGGCTACATTGAAGGTAGGCAGATCACTGACAGCATAATCCTCACTCAGGAAGTGTTGCATTCTCTCAAAACAAAAAGGACTCCAGGTATGCTTATCCAGCTTGACCTTTTAAAGGCCTTTGATAAATCAGCTGGCACTATATGAGAACAATCCTCCAGGATTTTGTATTTAGTCAACAATGGACAAATTGGATAATGGAACTGGTCTCAGGTGCTTTCTTTTCAATGCTAGTGAATGGAGGACCCCTTTAACCCTTCATTCCGTCTAGAGGTATAAGGCAAGGAGATCCCCTGTCTCCGTTTCTCTTTGTCATTATGGCAGAAGGGCTAGGAAGTTCCTTAGCCAAGGAAAAACAGCAGAATCAACTCAAAGGCATCAAAATGGTACACCAAGGACCCACAGTAACGCATCAGCAATTCGTAGATGATACAATGCTCATGGGTACCCCCACAGTGCAGGAAGTTCGAACCATCAACAAAGTGCTAAAGAATTTCTCGGAGGCCTCAGGTATTGAAATCAATCTCACAAAATCCAAACTATTTTTCTTCAACACATCCATTCCTCTACAGAGAAATCTCAACAGAATTCTGAATATTCAAAAGAACTCCCTTCCAACCAAATACCTTGGTATACCACTCTCGGAATATGCCTACAAATCGGCCAACTGGGAAGCCCTCCTCAACAAAATGAGAGCCAGGTTAAGCAGCTGGACCCACCGGGCCTTAAACATGGCCATCAGACTGATATTGGTCAAGTCCGTCCTTCAAACCATGCCAGCATATATGTTTTCAACACTTGTAGCCCCTAAGGCAGTTTATAAATCCATCCGAAGCATCCAACGATCCTTTATCTAGAATGAAGCCTCTAAGGAATCCAAATGGGCCCTCCTCAAGTGGAAAGTCATCTGCAAACCAAAAATGGAGGGAGTTTTGGGCCTAAGATACCCCAAGATATTAAGCAAGGTCGTAGTAGCAAAAATCTCGTGGAGATGGGTAGAAAATCCTAACTCCCTCTGGGGCACCTTGTGGAAAGCGAAGTATACAAATAAAATCAGGGACAAAGACCTCATCAGGCTTATAGGCACCACTCAAGGATCCCCCATATGGAATAAAGCATGGGAAAATCGACATATTATTCAGCAGCATAGCTTCTGGGAAGTGCACCAAGGCAGCACTGCCCTATTCTGGGAAGATGCTTGGCAGCAGCTCCCACCCTTGGCACACCCAGATTGGAACACTCTTAAAAGAGCTATAGAGGAGGAAAGCAAGGTTACAGTAGCATACTATTGGCAACCTGTGAGCGAGGCAACCACATGGCAAAAATGGTTATCCAGAGAACAATGGCATACCCAAGCAAGCCCAATGAATGTAGACCATCTTCTACAAGACTTGGACAAAAGAAGAATCCTAAAGTCTAATAAAGAGGACATCTTGAGATGGGGAAGAAATCCCAAAGGAATGTTCAACCTCAAAGAAGCATATCAGATCTTGGCTGCCTCCTCGGATCCGCAACCAGATCAAAAATGGCAAGCCCTTTGGAACAGAGGAACATGGCCAAAAAGCACACTATTCTCCTGGCTGGTCATGCATAACAAGGGACTTACATGGGACAATTTGTAGAAATGAGGCTTCGTAGGCCCTTCACAATGTATGCTCTGCGAGAATGGTCCAGAAACTCTCAATCACATCCTCAACACCTTGTCCCACGGCTTGCTCTCTGTGGGATGACATGGCCCTGGTCTTCAGACAATCTGATAGAGATAGAAACTCCATCCAACTCTCACTCAGCAAGTGGAGATTTCTATTTTGAATGTCATTTTTAGTATAAAGTGAGTATTTCAACTTTTCTCTTAAACATTAACCATCTTTTTTGGTATTGGGTTGTAATTTAAGCATATTGTGTCCAAATATCATCAAATGTTTTCATAGTAAATTCATTTTAAGAACATTAAAAGAGATTTAAAACTGATCAAAACGTTACATTAAAAATAAAAAATAAAAAATAAATCTTAAATCATAAATTGGTATATATTTATTATTATTATTATATACATATATATATATATAATTAATTAATTTATTTAAGTTTTAATAATGAATTATTAAAAAAATCTATTATAATCACAATAAATAAAATTATGCCATACTAAATAAAATATGGTTATGAACCAAAACGTATCATTTGAATGTTATTTTAAGAGATGATTTAGTTAAACCAAAACGTATCAAAGAGATGATACGCTCCTACCCATATTTAAACACATATGTTTTAAACATATAAACAAACCATATAACATGGTTAAAAAAGGCAAATGACTATATTAAAATATATGTCATGGTGGGCATGGTTACAACGGTTACGTATCCCCTTAAATGAATTCCAACATATGTTCAAATCCACCATTACGTGTTGCTAGGACCACGGTGCCACCAACGGAAATACAGGGGCAGGCCGCCCAATGCGGACCCAGCCCCCCAACGTCCCATTCAAATTCAAACAGCGGGTCTTTAAAAACGACGTGGCGCGATATTTAAAACGACGGGTTTTTAAAAGTTAAATGGCTCTCGGACGAGAGTTGTAAAAACTCTCAGACGAGAGTTGGAGAAACTTTCGGACGAGAGTTTTTCCAACTCTTGTTCGAGAGTTTCTCCAACTCTCGTCCGAAAAGTTTTCCCGAGAGTTTTGTGACTACAACTGTCGGACGAGAAAATGCATAACTCTCGTCCGAGAGAATTTGAACTCATGTTAAACCCGACCAAACTGTCGTCGGAAATATTTAAAATCTCTCGGACGAGAATTTTGAAAACTCTCGGCTGAGAAATTTAGTTGAATTTTTTCTCAGTCGAGAAATTAAAAACTTCTCCCGAATTCTAACCATCCGCCAAAAATTGTTTCCCAACTTCACGATTTGACCCGGTGGAGGGTAAGATTTTAATCATTTTTCTTTATGTTGATGATTTAATACTAACGGGTGATGAGGATTTGATACACTCATGCAAGGCAGATCTTGAAAAGGAGTTTGAGATGAAGGATTTGGGCCTCCTTCATTATTTCCTTGGATTGGAAATATGGCAGCGAGAAGGTGAACTATTTTTGACTCAAGGCAAGTATGCTCGAGAGATACTTGGTAAGTTTCACATGGAGGACTACAAGCCCATGGATACTCCTCTTCCAGGAAATTGGAGGAAAGAGGATGCTACATCAGCAGAGGTAGTGGATGCCATTGTTTATCAACGGTTGGTGGGTTCGCTCATGTACTTAGCTAATACAAGACCGGACATATGATATGCGGTGAACCAACTTAGTCAAGAGATGGTTAAGCCTACCAAGCTCTTTTGGAAGGCAGGCAAGCATGTCCTAAGGTATCTCAAGGGAACATCTGAGTATGGCTTATGGTACAAACAGACGGATGAGGTGAAGTTGCATGGCTTCACAGATGCAAATTGGGAAGGCAGCCCAACCGACAGAAAGAGCACATCATGAGGGGTTTTCAGTATCGGATCTACAACAGTTTCTTGGTACAACAGGAAACAAAGATCCGTGGCACTCAGTTTAGCCGAAGAAGAATACATGGCAACAAGTCAAGCTACATGTGAGGCTATGTGGATGAGGAAGATCTAGGTTGGTTTGTTCGGTTCAAATTTAGATCCTACAGTGATACATTGTGATAATTAGAGTTGCATTAAACTCTTGATTAATCCCGTGTTTCATGAAAGATCTAAACATATTGATATCCGGTATCATCATATCAGATATTGTGTGCAGCGGAAGATCATGTTGCTTCAATACATTCCTACATAAGATTAGGATGCAGATATTCTGACGAAGGTGCTCAACAGGAGAAAATTCGAATACCATAGAGGCAAGATCGGGTTGAAGGATAATCCCTATCTTGTTGAGAGGGAGTGTTGAGATTCAAGATGATGAGCTTAGTGAAAAGTAAGCACTTTCACTAAGTGTGGCCCACAGGCTATTTTTACGTGTATTTCTATTTTTAGACATTGTGAGCATATTCTATAAGTTACAAGATGTTATTTGTAGATGGTTGGTCAAATGTGAAAAATAGATCAAATTCTGTTTTTAGAATATTGGGCAAAGTCTATTTATAGAACTTCAATCTAAAAATAGATGCATGTCGATTATTATTAGCCCTTAATAATAATCCAACAATAAATATCAACTTATTCTCTTGGAGCACTTTATTTCAGTGAATATATTTGGAAAATCAGTGGGCTAAAGGAATTACGCAATTCCTAGAGTTATTGGTGGCTCATGCATGGAGGACTCAGTTAGAAATGAAGTGGCAAAGTTATGACAGAGTTGGAAGAGTATTTATGGGAGTTGTTATTTAGTTTAACTCAGTTAAGTGAGTTAAACTCAATTGAGCTAGTTGTATCTAGTCTAACTGAAAGATACACTAGTGAGAGTTTAGTGAATTAAAGTTAATTAATTCACAACTAATAACTCAATAAAAATTGAACAAATACAACAGTTAACTACTTGCTGTTGGGCATTGAAAGAGGTATGAAATTATTATGTATTTGTTCATTCTTTCACCATAAACATACTTCAGTTTGTCTTGAAAAGGTAATCTATCATGATAATTGTAATTAATTTGAAAAGGTTTACATTGAGACTAAAAAGGATAACTAAAGAATGTTTTTATTGTCAAATCAGGAATTCGAAGAGGTGAGTAGCTGTATCAAAGGCGTGGCTAAAAACAGTATGACTCCTACTCCATTTGTGATGAACCATAGTCAGCTGAAGCCAAGAAGATCTGAACGGATTACCCGAAAAGGGCAAGAGACAGCTCGGCTCTAAACAAAGAAAACAGAACTGTGATAAAACAAAGGAGGTGCGAATCCCTCAGGATCAGAAGATCCTGAGGGATCGCTACATAAACTAATCGTCTTTCTTGATTTGTCCATCCAAGGATCGAATATAAAGGTGTCGATCTTTAGTGATAGATGACAGTGAACTGTTTTTGTAAAAGACTTACATATTTCCTTTGCAATTAAATTCTCGACTCTCTGTCGTGAGAGAACACTGTCTGTAATGTTCTTTTGATTAATATAAAAACACCAGTTTCATCTATCCTTTAGAATTCTGGGTTAGACCCAGCGGTACTTCACTAGCACTAAGGGCCCGGCTCTGGTAGATTACTATGCTGCTATATTATTAATCTTGGTTTGTTAATGCGCAAAGTGTGTTTAAGATTTATTTGCATTACAGAGTTGTTTCATTAATTGATTGAAGTAAACGCTAATCCATTGCTATTTCATTTATCAAACTTATTATTATTTATCAGCGGTTCTGTTCTGTAATTACAGTGAGTTGTTGTTCCATTCATTTATGGATTTCTATTAGATTACAATTGGACTGTCGACAGGTTTAGAATATCCAGTTGTTCAAATTGCGATTGAATCGTTGTTGCTGTTTCTTTTGAAGAATT
The DNA here is from genome assembly GCA_034641835.2 of Pinus albicaulis. NCBI lineage: Eukaryota > Viridiplantae > Streptophyta > Pinopsida > Pinales > Pinaceae > Pinus > Pinus albicaulis. The sequence goes on along the minus strand of CM076579.1, from coordinate 1,686,419,175 downwards.
GTAATTGCTGTTTCTTTTATGCTGCTGTTCCTTTTGGATTTCATTTCCTTTGAGTTGTTTCCACTTGCTTAGAGATCTCTAAATTGTAGAGGGCAGAGCTAATCATTCCAGGTCCCCCAAATTTGGTCATCTCGCATCGATTTCTAGAGGAAAGAGTTATTGCTACTGCATCCCCGATCGATGTTCAGCAAGATCGTTGTAGTGTAGTCTTTACATTCCTGTCATTTGTAATTAGATATCCTTTCACGGCGTTTATTATTTCTGCATTTTTATGCTACATCTTCACAAGCATTTCTCTTAGACAATTGCAGCCTCAGATAGAGTACACTCTTGGAATAAAAAGACACTCCCGGATTGATGATTAATGTGGGGTAATTAGGTGTTTAAAAGATACCTTTTTACAGCTCAACATTTTGGCGTCGTTGCCGCGAAGAGTGTATGCCATATTTACAGAGTAATGCATAGCTAATTTCTTCGCCCGTGGAGAGTTGGGTGTTGCAAAAAGACGCAAGGTAAGAACCTCGCGCATCTGGGAAAGAAACATACTTGCTCACACTCACTTCACGAGAGAGGTAAATAAGCTTTTCTTTTTGGGTAGGAATGAAGAATTGTTTCTTTTGAATGAATAAACCAATTAAGTGAAACAAGAACCCTCCCAAAGCCGAAAAACCTAAGGGGCCGGTGACCCTTGGGCGCACGTACCTTTATTGATGAAATCTTGAAGAAAATCGAGTCTCGTGCCCATCCGTAGGATTTAAAAGAACTACTTCTAGACAACCTACCGGTCCCTTCGAGCCACAGAATCATCATCCGAGGCCTTCGCTCGAGATATACGAAATTAACCGAGGGAATTAAGCAAGTTTCCCAAGAAATTGAGAACCCTTGCATAAGTTTCGCAAGAAGGAACGACAAAGAACCTCCGAGAAGGAGAAGGGGAAACAGGAGAAAACAAAAAATCACCTATTAAAATTACTCGTACAATAAACAACCCAAATAGAGGGGAAGTGTTGTTCAACCTATTCAAAACCAAGGATTTGAGTCACCGCAAATGAAGAGACAACATGGAATACCCATTCCTGATAGAGGAAGGCTGTCGTAAAAAATCATTTCCACCCCCGGTCGCCAAGCTAGAAATTCCCCCGGAGATCCTCAGGGTATTGGCATATTTTTGATCAAATGGCCCGTAACCAAAAACCCGAACCAAAGCAGCAAACCTCTACGCTGCAATACCCTATAGTAGACACTGCAGTTAACGCACCCATGAAAGGTATCCCTCTCCAACATATTCCTACCTTTCATGGTCTAACATCAGAAGATCCAGATGCGTTTCTGTTTGAATTTGATGTCTAACCCCCAAAAACTAAAGTTGTTCCCTTCTACGTTAAAAAGGAGCAGCGGTAAGATGGTTTATGGGATTAGGTGGAGGTGTCATAACAGATTGGGACCATATGAAGACTACGTTTTTAAAGAAATATCAAGACTATTGCAGGCCACGAGAATTAAAAGATGAGATATTTCGTATGACAAAGCAAACACGGTGAGACCTTGGAAGAATATGTGGAACGATTTCAGCACAATCTTCAAAGATCACCCTATGTGTCTTCACCCTTACTCGATAACGTTTTGAAAAATGCATTAATTAGGGGAATGAAAGATCGGTAGGGTTGAGACATTAAATCTTACGGGAAAGGGTGATATATATCAAGAAAGCTATATATGACATTGTTGATTTGTGCATCGTGTGCTCAAGGGGTAATACAAGATTGAAATCGCTGAACGTGACATAGTTACAAGGGAGAATAAGCCCTCTAATGAAGGTGTGACTCGTGCGAGATCGGAAACCGTTAGAATATTTTAAGACAAGATATACTGGGGACATTAACAACATAGTTTGATATCATGCAAGCGAGCAGTAAAGTAGGCGGCAGAGCGAGAATCTTGCAATATTCTCGTCCTGTGTAGAAAGAAACATAGCCACAAAGAATGCCCATTGATGTGGTCAAAGTCTCATGCCATTTGTACAAGATATCACCCTACGTAAGGATGCTCGTCGCTTCCCTCGGCTTGAGTGCGCTTATAAAGAGCGTAAGAGGAATCGAGAGGTGGTGTCTCGCCAGCAAACGGTCGACGAGTGGTAGCCATCGACCATCGCGTATGTCAAATGATCCATTTTCTTTTCAACCTCAATATAATGCTCAACAAAGATAGCGGAATGTGGCGTAATCAATCACCATTTCCTAATTTCTCATCAACACCATTCCCTCCTACATCTTGGCCCAATCAAACAAATCGAATAATCGGCCTAGCTTTTCCTTTTTGCGCACCATTTTTTCCCACACAATGGTCCCCTTCTACTTCTTGAAATCATGCCTCGTAGTCAATCCGGCAAAAACCTTCAAATCAGCCCAACAGGATCAATCCCTCCCTCTCAACCTACTAATCGCCAGGTGCCTTACCCAAACCCCGCGTACTAATTCTAAGACCTCAACTCCCAAAATCCCAACCCAACCCAAACCCAAACAATAGACCAGCCTGGGCCTGTTCAAATAACGTAACCTCCCTGAAGTAGAAACCGAACTAATCGGAGTGTAATGATCTTCAATTAAGGTCCCGTACATATTTGAAATAGGGAGAAATAATGATGAGAATATTGAAAAACTCAGTATCGGTAGAACAAACAGTAATACAATGAGAGTTAAGTTCAACAACAATAATCAACATCAAGATCAACAACGTAATCAACAACAACAAGGAATAACTTCCTCTCCACCATTCCCGTAATGATTGATCATCCTCCCGCCCATTAGAACAAACTTAATTTTTGATCTTTTGGGAGAGTTAAAAAAATTTTATGTATCGTAATCCCTCTCCTCCAAGCCATTCCAAGATATTCCTATATATGCAAAAACCATTAAGGAATTATGCATAAAAAACCAAAGAAGAGAGTAACAACCAATCCCACTGCTCAAATAGTTGTGCACCTTATCTCGATTTATTATCGTGAATGGAACACCTATCAAGCATGAAGATCCAGAAACCCTATAGTAACAGCTTAGATCAATGGCCAATCATTTCTGAATGCTTTAATGATCTAGGGAGCAGAATCAACATTTTAACAACCACTACCCTACAGTAAACTTGGCATTACATCACTTGAACCAATAAAAACCTTGTTGGAATTGTGCTTGATCAACGAGTTAAACCGAAGGCACCTTACAAGATGTCATGGTATCTCGTAGATTCCTAGGAGTACCCTACATCGATTTTCCTAGTTATTAATCCAAAGAACCAAAGCAGATGGACACCCCTTTAATTTTAGGAAGACCTTGGTTGGCAACTCGTCGATGCCTACATTGGATGCCAACAAGGCAACATGACCATAACAAGGGGAAATTATGTCAAGAACTTAGCCTTATATCCCGCAAACTCAACCAAGCTCTATCAATAATTAAAACAAGGCAACCACCTGCATCATATTTTGTGGAAAACATGAGGTCACCTCTAAGGATAGAAGAAGCTTTGATTTTAAAGATCAAATAGAGGATGATGTCATTAGTAATTTCATTAATAAATCACAAATCGCATCTCACTTGCAATGTCACATGATTGAGGAAGCATTCTACAATAAAGAAGAAGAAGATCCTTTTAAAGACATCCATGATCAAGAAATACTACTACTCGTGAATAATACTAATGTTGTAGAAATTGAACCAAGAAAAACCTTAAACATTAACAAGAATCTCACTCGCCGAACAAGAAGAGAAATTGGTCCAATTATTACGAAAATACAAAGCAGACTTTTGCATAGAGTTACCTCGATATGAAAGGAATTGATCACAATTATGTACTCACCACATTTACATTGAAAAAAGACGCAAGACCCATTCGTCAACCTCAAAGGAGACCGAATCCTCACCTTAAGGATGCTATGAAAGATGAATTACAAAAATTATTGGATGTCAATTTTATCTATCCAATATTTGATAGCAAGTGGGTCTCCCCATTAGTGGTGGTACCTAAAAAGAATGGAAAGTGGAGGATATGTGTAGATTACCGTGAACTAAATAAAGCAACACAAAAAGACCACTTTCCTCTTCCTTTCATTGACCAGGTATTAGACACATTGGCAGGAAATAAGTTCTTTTCATTTCTGGATGGCTTCGAGTGGATACAACCAAATTCAAATTGCCTCCCCGAAGACCAGACAAGACTACTTTCACCCGCCCATGGGTACATTTCCCCTACCGAGTCTTACCTTTGGCCTATGCAACGCTCTCCCGCTACATTTCAAAGGGAAATTCTCGACGATCTTTTCAGACTTAATAAATGAAGGTCTCGAAGTATATATGGATGATTTCACTCCTTATGGGGATGATTTTGAACCTGCATTGAAAAATCTAGAAAAATTATTGCAAATATGTATAGACACTAGGCTTTGTTTAAGTAATGAAAAATGTCTTATGATGATGACTGAAGGAGTTATCTTAGGCCATTATATTTCATTAGAAGGAATTCAAGTAGATCCAGCTAAAATTCAAATACTCTTGTTAATTCCTACACCTACTACACAGACAGAGGTACGTAGCTTTGGATTTTTCTCGGTTATTATAGAAGACTTATAGAGCATTATTCTCGAATAGCCGCACCTTTATATGCGCCGACCGGAAATACCGATTTTGTTTGGACAGACAAATGTGACAATGCTTTTAATGATTTGAAGAAGCTCGCTGCAACAACCCTTATGTCTGAGGGGCCCAAATTGGAATTTACCATTCCAAATTTCATCCGACGCCCTAGTACACAACAATTGAGTAGTACTTGAGCAGAGGAAGACAAAAATCCATATGCAATTTACTACATTAGCAAAAATTCGACCCTTCGCACGAATTAAACTATACCGTGACCGAGAAATAATTTTTGGCCGTAGTTCACGCTATAAATAAATCTAGGCATTACATAACTAGGTATCCCGTAGTTCTTTACACGCATCATTCTCGCCATTAAGTTTTTTAGAAAATAAACTCGTTACGAATGGGAGAGTAACTAGATGGCTGATTTTATCCCAGTAATTTGATATCACGATCAAGGACTCGACCGGGCAAAGAGAACCCCCGTAGTCGACTTTCAGTCCCATGATGCCAAAGCCAACGTACGTAGAACCAGCTTTGAAGATCACTTCTGATGAGCATCTCTTCGTCGCTACCACCCGTACATCCATGGTATACCGAGACATAGCGAACTATTTGGCAATAGGTAAATTACCCAAACATCTATCCCTTAATGAACGAAAGAAAATAATACATCGTAGCACTCGTTTTTCATGGATAGGAGGTTACTTATTTCATACAGGTGTAGATATGCAAATAAGAATATGTGTTAGGGATGATGAGGTATATGATATTTTGAAAGCGTTCCATGATGGAAAGTGTGGCGAACACTTTGCAGATCGTAGAACAACCCATAAAGTCCTACGGACTGGCTATTATTAGCCTAATATCTTTAGAGACGCAAAAAATTCAGTGCAGGCTCGTGATAGCCGTCAAAGGGCTCGGTCGACCCAGGGCGGTACTCGATGAAATGCCCTTGAACCCTCAACTAGTGATTGAACCCTTCGAACGTTGGGCCCTTGACTTCATTGGTCATATTAGCCCTCCATCGAACCAGAAAACATATATCCTAGTTGCTACTGAATACGTTACTAAATGGGTTGAAGTAGAGCCTCTTTCAAAAGCTACAGAGGATTATGTGATACATTTTCTTTTCCAAATTTTTGTGCGCTATGGCCTCCCACGAGACATAATCACAAATGGGGGACCACAGTTTATAGGTAACAAATTGGTCGAAAACATTACGGAATTTGATCACATATTCAGCATAAAATTACAACTCCCTACCACCCATAGCCAACTGCCAAGTCAAAAAGCACGGAATAAGGTAATCGAATCTATACTGACAAAAACGGTTGCTTCACATAGGCAAGATTGGGCCTACAGACTACCAGAGGCATTGTGGGCGTACCGAACGACATGGAGACCTACCACAGGACATTCGCCATACCAGTTGGTATTTGGAAAAGAATCCATCTTTCCTATCGAATCTGAAATTCAGACATTACGAACAACTCAAACGATAGGTCTGAATTTAGATGAAGCCCAGGCAAAAAGACTGCAGCAACTGAATGAATTGGATGAAATCAGACTCTCTGCTCTTCAGCACACCACATTAATCCAGCAACAGAGAGAAAAATGGCATGACGCCCACATTAAACAAAGGATCTTCCACGAAGGAGATTGGGCACTTCTATACGATTCTCGGTTTCAGGATTTCCCTGGAAAGCTCCAGACTAGGTGGCTTGGACCCTACGAAATTCAGAAAGTGCATGATAACGACACTCTCACACTAGTCACCATTGATGGATCTGGGCATTCCTTTAAGGTTAATGGCCATCAAGTTCGATTATATCGTAAGCCGCTTACCCGTGAATCCTTTTTCCAGCAGTTAAGGGAAGACTCCACCATTGAAATTCTTGCTGAAGGGGAGAATCCCTCTCCCGCGCCAGTTTGATAAATTGGTTTTTTAAATTTTTGTAAATAATGCATTCTTTTTTTTTCTGTTTTTGGTTTTTGTTTTTGAAATTAGTTTCCTTGTTAATACTTCTTTATTTTGTTTGAATTTAGTTTCTTTAAAAACGAAAAATAATAAAAATTCTGTGTTTTTTTCGCGTTGTTGTTCCTTTCTAACGGAACAGCACTTCTGCTGTTCCTTTTGAAAGGAACAGCAGTTTCACAGAGTGTTTTTGCTGTTCCTTTCCAAAGGAACAACACCTTCGTAGGATATTTTTATGCCGTTCCTTTCGAATGAAACAACAATTTCGCGCAGTGTTTTTGTTGTTCCTTTCAAACGGAACAGCATGTTTGCAGAGCATTTCCTTGCTGTTCCTTTTGAAAGGAACAACAGTTTCGCAGATTATCTTTGATGTTCCTTTTAAAGGAACAACACTTTTTGAACGATTGTTTTAAGTTTGTATTTTGAATTTGTGAGCATTTTTTTTTTATGGACACCTGTGGGCAGCAGAGCTCTGTTAATGGTATTGAAGTCATACTTATACAAATCAATAGTTATTTAACCCTCTTTCCTATAATTTTTATTGAATATCAAACAAAATGCATAAAATTCCTTAAGTTCTATCCCCGAACCATCACACATGAAAAATATTATAAATCGGTCATATTACTTTAATGTGGTAAATAGCGCAATTACATTAATATTTTTCTATCCCTTCACCTCATACTTGAATTATTACAATGCGATTCCCTCATTATTACCGATTTATCTTACGCATCGATTTCAGTAATTACTTAATTTGATTGACTTTATCATGATTGCGCCTGTTTTTTCACTGCCGTCCTATTGCTGTTCCACACATGCCACCTTAATCGACGGTCGAGGTTGACCTTTCATTCGTTTGGGGGGCAGAAATATCTGCATGCAGATCAGATACCCAAAATTTCTTCACCTGTATCTCTGCAATAGATTTTTATGAATTAAAACCCTTGCATTTTAAGAAAATAACGAATTTTAGCGAACTGTGCTGTGCTCTTCCATTAAGGTTACAGTGTGTTGAGAACAATTAACGAAGAACAGAAATGGGAGGACGTCCAATTCGCAGCGAACCTCAGAGGTTGGTTGTCTCTGATGCTGCACGGGAAATATTAGACAAACTGGGATGGATTACATACTTTATGAGAATGCAGCAACCCCATGAAGCAGTGGCTACTGAATTCTTGTTAAATATGCAGGAAGGTTCCTCCACAGTCAGAGGAAGGCAGATAGAGGTGACCGATGAGATAATTGCAGAAGTATCCGGCATCCCCGCACAAGGAACTGTCTGGACTCAGAAGAAAATCAGAATTCGGGAGGCCATGCAAATCTTTCAAGATGAAGGACAAAGGCTAATAGTCAAAGGGAGAGGAGTACACCTGGCGTCGCTAGGCGAACCATGGACAGAATTAGCTAGGATCGTGCAATCTTACATAACATGCGACGGTAGAAAAGACGTGGTAAGACCTCGCCATCTTAAGCTGTTAGCTGTGCTAAAACAAAAATGCACTATCAATTTACCTGCATTCTTAAACTCTTTATTGCATGATATTTCTCGTGGAATTAGAAAAGCACAGCATGCAGACATGGTGGTCAGCCACCATTGCTTGATTCGGCTAATAGTAAGTTACAGCCTCGCCCAGCAGCAAACCAGCTGGGAAGAGCTAATTTTTTCTATTGAAGGAGGGATGGCTTTACCCGCTCCGAGACGAAAAAGGATGGCCGGCTCAATATCCAGGCCCTCCACTTACAGACAATCCTTCCGATTAAAACGAAGCAAGAAAGTAATAGAGGAACTCCCGGGCAGCAGTAGTCAACCCCTGCAATTAAACAACTCAGATGAAGAGGAACAACCTCCACAATTGGAGGGAGCAAGTCCTCGTATTGAGGAAGTAGAGGAATTGGAGGGACAAATTCGGTACTCAGATGAGGAGGAAGTGAATCACCATACTAGTAGTGAAAAAAAACCCGGTATAGAGGAAGAAGTTCGTTATTCGGATGAGGAAGAGGCAAGTTACCATACTGATGGCGAAAAGCAATCAGAGGAGGAAGAAATATGTTATTCGGATGAAGAAGAGATCGAAGGAGATCCAGAGGAAGAAGAAGTCGAAGGTGAAATACGGTATTCGGATGAGGAGGAAGGTAGTTATCACACATGTGATGCGAATAGCAGCAAAGAGGATGAAACAGATCCTGTCGAAAATGTCAACACGAGCCCTCTGCAGGAAGACTAATTGGCCTAGATTTTGGCCAACATGAGCAATTACTCATAGTCTCTAGACCCCAACAGTGACATTAATCAAATTTCAGAATGTTCTACCTTTGATAGGGGTGTAACTGATGAAACAACAAACCCTAGCGAAGCTAGGGTTGCTTCTACTGAGATGCACAAACAGGAGAATGCGCATGCTGAGCCAACATTTCGATCTGGAAACCCCCAGGAAACCACAGAGTTAACTGAGAAAATGATTCCTGAGGAATCTAATCAAGAGCATGAGACTATGGAAAAAGAACCCCAAGAAGAGGTGCAAGAATATTTCACTGAGGGCACGGCTCAAAGCCCTGCTGAGCAATTAGGGTCAGATGAGCAAACTGCTGTCCCCTTAAGAAAGAAGAAGAGAACAACGGAAGTAGAGAAGCTTCGTAGAGAAAGGAAAAATCTTCATAAGTTGATTGAGTAGCTTAGGCAAACCATTAGGGTTTTGAAAATGAAGCAGACAGCTAAGCGAAATCCTAAAAGACGAAACCTTGTCATCAAGCGAAGATCGAAAAAGAGAAGGGTCACTGCTAATAGAAACCCTCAGGTAGAAGAAGAAACGGTACCAGAGCCTACTTATGAGGACTGGGAGTAGCAAACAACCGTCCCAACATCAGCTATTCTAGAAGAACCAGTTTTTAATGAAAACAACCAATCGAGCAGTCAACAAACCTTTAGTGATTCAACATTAGTTAGACTGCAAGAAGAACTGGCACAGGTTCGAATGGAGAGACAAAAACTGGAAGAAGATATTGTCCCAAGAAGGAAATACCAAGAATTACAGCAGCAGATGAAAATTATTCATGAGGCAGAAGCTGAAGCCCATGAAAAACGTCGAGAAGCAGAGATAAGAGCTGATAAGGTAAGAAACCAATTAAAATTAACACGAAAACAAATGGACATTCTCTGCTCATTATATACTGATGTCTTAGCTTGTAAGTGCCCTGCCAAAAACTATGCTTTGTTTATGTTGGAAAGGTATTTGCAATTAAAAATCAAGGCAGTTAGGGCTGGCAAATCAATAGAGTTAAGAACTATAGACGACCTGATATCTTGCTGCAAGCTTTACGGGGACAAAGTACAACGCTTGTTGTGTGAGTTTTATTTGCATAATTTAATTCTTGAAAATGACTGTAAATCAAATCCTAGCCCTTTTATTGGAGATGTAAATTTTCAGGCCTTCATTTCTTTTGCCATAAATCAATTAAAGTGGCTTAAAGCCTATAATGTCTTTGAAAGGCAGGAAAATGCATTGGATCTATGGGTCAGAAGTGAACCTCAGGACCCACGTCAATTATGGGCTAGGCAGAAAAGTCTAATGATAAGGGAAGGTGTTACCCAAGCTCTGGGGCCTATTCATAAGTCGATCATTTTGAAAGGAACGAACTATTTTTCATCTATTAGGGACCAGGCCTATGTAGCAGCCAAGATCCGGTGGAGAACCTCGAGTCAAAATGTACAAAGTAGGGAGCCATTCAATTATAGGAACTTTGGGCTAGCTGCAGATCGTTTCATTGCCTATGGCCATCTTGTCTTGAAAGAAGGGCCATTTTGGTTAGGGTGTAGGTTCCGCAGCCCCATTGTTTGGTACCCTGCTTTGGATTACAAAGCTATCTATGAGCTTCCCGAGGGGTAGGCAGGACATATTCTCGAAGAGTTAGCTGCATATCATGGTTTTAGACCCTTCAATGACAAACCTTCTCCAGCTTACTCTTTGACGACTCTCCATGTAAATTATAGTTTTCATGAGGACATGAAAAAGGAAGAGCAGGGGGGTATGTTGGGCATTGAAAGAGGTATGAAATTCTTATGTATTTGTTCATTATTTCACCATAAACATACTTCAGTTTGTCTTGAAAAGGTAATCTATCATGATAATTGTAATTAATTTGGAAAGGTTTACATTGAGACTAAAAAGGATAACTAAAGATTGTTTTTATTGTCAAATCAGGAATTCGAAGAGGTGAGGAGCTGTATCAAAGGCGTGGCTAAAAACAGTCTGACTCCTACTCCATTTGCGATGAACCATAGTCAGCTAAAGCCAAGAAGTTCTGAGCGGATTGCCCGAAAAGGACAAGAGATAGCTTGGCTCTAAACAAAGAAAACAGAACTGTGATAAAACAAAGGAGGTGCGAATCTCTCAGGATCGGAAGATCCTGAGGGATTGCTGCATAAACTGATCGTCTTTCTTGATTTTTCCGTCCAAGGATCTAATATAAAGGCGTCGATCTTTAGTGATAAATGATGGTGAACTATTTTTGTAAAAGACTTATATATTTCCTTTGCAATTAAATTCTCAACTCTCTGTCGTGAGAGAACGCTGTCTGTAATGTTCTTTTGATTAATATAAAAACACTAGTTTCATCTATCCTTTAGAATTCTGAGTTAGACCTAGCGGTACTTCACTAGCGCTAAGGGCCCGGTTCTGGTGGATTACTATGCTACTGTATTATTAATCTTGGTTTATTAATGCGCAATGTGTGTTTAAGATTTATTTGCATTACAGAGTTGTTTCATTAATTGATTGAAGTAAATGCTGATCCATTGCTGTTTCATTTATCAAACTTATTATTATTTATCAGCGGTGCTGTTATGTAATTACAATGAGTTGTTGTTCCATTCATTTATGGATTGCTATTAGATTACAATTATACTGTCGACAGGTTTAGAATATCCAGTTGTTCGAATTGCGATTGAATCGTAGTTGCTGTTTCTTTTGAAGAATTGTAATTGTTGTTTCTTTTATGCTGCTGTTCCTTTTGGATTTCATTTCCTTTTAGTTGTTTCCACTTGCTTAGATATCTCTAAACTGTAGAGGGCAGAGCTAATCATTCTAGGCCCCCCAGATTTGGTCATCTCGCATCAAAAATTCGTTCCATGCTCTTTTGTATCTCTTTTAGGATAGAACTATTAGTTTTCCTCTAGAGGTTGAGTCTCTCATTCCCTTCTTTGCAAGTACCTTATATGCATTGCAATTGTATGCATCACAATGTCAACTTACTTGCTTGTTTCAAAGATTGTTTTCATAATCTCTTTTGTTGATAATTGTAGTGAAGCAAAATCCCTAAGAATAAAGATGGCATGTCCTATTACCTGGATGGGGATCCTCCTCCAAACAGTGCGAGGCCTAGTTGGGACTTTATTCCCAGGAGACCCCTTTTGTTGGAGGATTTCCTACACCGCCAACAAGTGGCACTAGAAGGAGGGACAAATGACAAGATAAGCCCATCCCTATTTTTAATATCTCATATTAAATGGATTCTTACCAAATCATAATCATGGGATTATTTTCTAATATAGAAAATATTAAAGTCCCTACGGGACTAATTCATGACTTGTCACATTTGAAGTTCAATGGTGAGGGTGAAACATCTATACTTGAGCATACACTTTAGTTTCTTATGTTTTTTTATTTTCATTAGGTGAATTATGAAGATGAAGCTTGTAAATTATTCACCGTAACAATTGAAGGTTGATTTAAGCAATGGTGTCACACCTTTCCATTTTCTTCTATTCATTCATTTGAATAACTCTTCAAGGAGCTTCATCAAACCTTTGACATGTATGGTTATTGAAATGTGTATAAGAGGATAAATTAACTTATAATGAAATATGATGAATCATTAGAGGATTTTATGGATAATTTTCTTCACCTTTGCTACGAATTTTCCAAGGAATATGTGGATTGGGATTTTATGAATGAAAATTTTCAATATTTAGTTCAAATTTCCTTAGAACCATATGAAAATGAATCTTATATGAGTCTCCCAAATTTTCTTAGTCGTGGGGCAATTAAAATTTCAAAGGATGAACGTACTCTCCTTTTTGTTCCTTCTCCTCCTCCTTTTCCATCACCATATAAAGTAGTCTCATGTACTGGTAGTGAAGTTGGAAAACTTGAGAATCAAACCATTGATCCACTTATCCTATCTTTATTTCCTCCCCATGGACAAGATCGTATCTAGGGAAAATTTAAATGTTCTAGTAAATCCATGGAGCCTTAGTTGAAGATTGATGTGCATAATTCAAAACTTGAATCTGACCCTATGTACCTTGATTCGATCAACCTACTCCAATTGTAGTTTCTCTAGTTACTTTTAACTCCCAATTAGTTGGTTTACATGGAAATCAGGTACAATATGGTTACATTTCACAGGTAGAGGAACAAAAGGATGAAGACACTTTTAATCTCTCTTCTTTTTTCAAATTCCTCTATGTCAAAATGATGTTTCTACATTATTTTCTGGTAAAGAATCTCAACATCTTGATATTAGTCAAGTGGGATTCAATTCATTAATCAAGATGAAGGCTTGGAAAACCATCACCCTAACACCAACGATTCCACTAATATGCATGGTGATGAGTTCCCAAGTACATTATATGATCTCTTATTTCCATAGTAAGACTTGGATTTTCAAAGCTTTGACCCTGAATTTGATTTGGTTAGAATGGTGGTATCTATCTCTAAACATAGAGAGATGGCAGTTATGTGCATTCACAATTGATATTAAAAGAGGCTAAAGGAATGTCATTTTAGCATAAATAAAGAACCTTATAGGTCTAAAACCCTAATCCCAAAAGATGAAACAACAAAAGGTTTGTGGATATTGAGGTGGTTAGTTGGTACATCAACTTCCTGAGGGTACAAATTTTGCATACAATATTTGTTTAGGGTGCATAGTAGCTCGGTAGAAAGAAATATTAAAGGAATACAAATTTTGACTAGGAATAGGGCATGTTATGGCAACTCTTGGCCTCTCAAATTGCCAAAAACATCATTTAGGACCTCGAAAAGGCCCCGTGATTTTGGGACCCATAAGTTATAGAAAAACTACCAAGAAAATATATAACCATTGAGACAATGGAAGAGGTGGGTGGCAACTGATATCCACCTAGATCACCATTGTCTATAACGAGATTTTACTTTGTTACCTATGTTAAAGTTTAATGGAAATTTTCATTTTAAGTTTGCACTAGACATGTAGAAAATGTATTTGAAGCATTATATAAATTTGAAACTAGATCCTTATAATGTTCACAAGCATACTCTTTGCTTGTTCCTTAGGTTTAATGCTTCACTTTGGCTTCTTCCTTCAAATTTATTATAACTTAATATATTTAATTCATATTGCATTGAGAGATGCATTTTATAGTTTATATATGAGAGAGATGTAATGTGGTGATGGTTTAAAATTAACAAGTTATTCTATATTTAAGGTTTAAGCTACCTTGTCATTTTTCAAAGGTTAATTATATTCCTTTACCATTAAAAACATACAAAATTTTATAGATAAATATAAATTAATATTATTACCCATTATTGATTGTTCCAAAATTACAATATGGGAAAGAGTGAAAATGAGAGAATGTTTTCAGATCCAAGGTTTTCCTCAGCAAGTTGTGTTTAATTGCAATGAGCAAGCAATACAACAAAGGATTAATGAAAGGGAAATTTGAGAAATGAAAGGATGGACTCCATAAGGTGCCATGAGGATTTAGAAATGTCAAATGTGGCATAAGAAATAATAATTTAATTTAATTTTTTATTCTTTCCTTTGAAACCGAAAACTATGACTTTTCATCCTCAAACCCTTAATTTAATAGTTTAATTGTGACACACTGAAAATATTCCAGGCTTCTCAAATGAAGACCATCCAAAAAAAAAAATTATTTATGAAAATTTGAACTTCCCCAAGCCCACTTCCACTATATACCACACCTATCGTCGTAATAATTAGAATTCATAATTATGTTCAAATTATAGAATAAAATTATACTATAAAATTAAAAGAACAAGAAAAAACATTAAATACTTAAATTAATCAAATACACATTTTTTGGGTAATGGAATGATGCTCAAATGCAATCAAATTAAAACACACTGAGCTAAGAGCTTGAGATCACATTAGAGTGATTAAAATTTAAAACAAATCGAGTTGAGAACTTGAGATAATGTTGCTTTGCAATGTAAGTAAAATTTAAAACATAGTGAGCTGAGAGCTTGAGATAATGTCACATTGCATTGTAATAAAATTTTAAAACACATCTCATTGTGGAAACACAAACAACATATGCACATCTATTTTCATAGCGCCAATGGTATACGACCCACGAAAAAGTAAGAAAACATAGACCAACAAACACAATGCACTAAGTGCAATGTTGTAGTTGTTTTGAATTTTCAATACAAAATTAGTGTAGAGAGTTTTTAAACTCTCGTTCGAGAGTTTTGTTCTTATAAACCCAAAATTATCCATTAGCGCGGCATTCTGCCTGTCGTTTTCGCGATTTTTTCACTGTATCTGTCGAATTACCCAAAATTCTCCATTTGCGCGGCATTTTGCCTGTCGTTTTCGGGAATTTTTGCACTGTAGCTGTCGAATTCTTGGACTATAGCTGTCCTTTTCGCGAATTCTTGGACTGTAGCTGTCGTTTTCGTGAATTCTTGGACTGTGGCTGTCATTTTGAAGAGCTATTTTCTTTGTCGCCGGGATCCAGGTAAATTTGGTGCTACTCTTTCAATAGTCATATGTCCACGAAAACCAATTAGTGTACAATTGTGACTCAAAACTATACTTGCAAATTTTCATGGTTCAAACAACATCAAAATATTGGCTACACCCGACTAAACATAGAATGCACTAGTCCCAAACTGACAAATTCATTGTTGGCAACAAGGAGAAACAAATCAAAAAAGGAAATTCCTCGTAACATATTTGCTTATGGTATTTTTGTTGCAGGGCACCTTCATATTTTCAACCTACTGTAAACAATAGATGATTTCACCCTTCATATGAAAAGTGTTCTTGAACTAGGCCAAATGATTTTGACTTCAAGGCTGCTCTTTCACCATAATCTAGCTCGGATACCAAGTAATCTCAAGAGATTGAACAAGTCGGTTTTATTTTCTTTTGTCTTTCTTACAAATTTTGAGTTGAAGTAGTGAAGCCCCAGTCATGGTATATCTTTGTGATACAGTGGGAATTCTGAGAGAGATTTTCTAGCTGTTTTTCCTGTTAACTTGGAGACCTTATTGCATGAAATCTATCACTTTAATCATTAGGAAAGGCATTGTACTCAAAATTAGAATCTAATCTAATGTCATGTGTCAAAATATAAGTCACAGAATTGAAGTATAATCACACTGCAATGACGAATATAAGGTTTGGAAAAATAAATCAACTATAAATCTGAAGCTTGGTGCTTGAAGTATGAGTCATCTGCTTGCAACCCTCATGAAGTTCAATAAAATGGTGCCATGTGGTGCCATGTACTCATAAGCATATTCCTTGTACTTATTCAAATGGTTTCAATTGTGTGCTCCTTGTAGATAGTGAGGGCATTTGTATGGTTTGTTACAAAGTTGTGGATATGTCGTGCATCCTCAATAGTGGCTCCAATCCAAAGCACATCAGAAGCAATAAATTTTAGTGCCAAGTTCAATGAATGGACAATGCAAGGTGTCCAAAATACTTGTGGATATTTTGCTTCCACAATCATGCCAGCAACCTTGCAAACAGGTGCATTATCTGTAATGATTTGCACACAACAATCCACACCTACACATTCAATAACTTTGAGAAATAACTCACCCGTATATTGTGCATCCTTGTACTCTCCAAGTGCATCCACTTCTTTCAAGAAAACTGCACCATTCGTGGATGACACCATGAAGTTAATCAGTGGGTGGCATGATGGATCTGTCCATCCATCAGAAACAATGCTAACCCCAGATGTTGGCCATGCTGATTTAATAGGCTCAAGAATTTTTTCCACCTCTTTCTTTGCCTTTGTCAACAATGTGGTTTTGAGCTTCTCTGACCCAAGAGGCACATACCCTGATGGAGCCCCATGACAAAGAGCTCGACACATCTCAATAAATAGAGGTGACCGTGCAACATTAAAGGATATGAAGTTCTGATAGAAAAAAAAAATGCAATGGTGAGGTCAAGCTCTTCCCCTTTCTCTTTTTGGAAAATCTTGTCCATTGGACCAACTGCAGTTGCCTTTCTCTTTGCTAATTCTCCCCTGCTAGAAGTCTCAAAAGAGAACTTGCTGTTGCTTTTCCTCAAGAATGGAAGGGGGTCATCAGTCTTGGATTTTTTTTATTTTGCTGCCACATTTGCCTCACCAATACTCGCCTCTTTCTCCAATTTCTTCCTATCTGGCGATTCAATTGTTGTACAAAATTTAACGCCACAACCTGGAATACCCAAAAAATGAGCTTTCACACGGAAATATGTGCCATTGAAATGGCCATTGCAAAAATTGCATTTCCATGTACAATTTCCTCCTCCCATTTTTGTTGCCCCTTCCTCTCTTGTTTCATATTTCTACAATGGGTATTTGGGGTCAACAATTTGTTTTCCCTTTAAATTTGAAGCTACTGTTGCAGCCCCACTTCCAATGGATGGAATACTTGCAGACCTTGATGAAAGAGGGACAGGAGGGGCATCTCCAATGGAGAAATTCTTCCCCTTTCTTTGCCCCTGTCTTGATGCCATTGATTGAGCCATAAATACTGTAAAAAATAAACAAAAACAACTAAATATATAAAACATATGCACATGCAAACACTAACAACAAACTAAATGCAAAATATAGAGGGACAATGCACTTACCGGATGCTCAAATCTCTTCGAAAGAACACACTTGTTCCTTCCTCACACTTGCTCCTTGCTCACACTAGCTCTCCTTCTCACTTCACAAATGAAACACAAATGAAATAGATGACAAAATAAGAAGGAAAAACCGCACTTTATAAAAAAATTCGCGCGATTTTGCTTGCCGCGGGCACGGCCGTACCTGGCAGGATGGGCCACGGCATATCTGACGGGGTACGGTCGGGATACAGCGTGTCCCTTTTCGGATATACCGTATCCCGACCGTACCCCATACCGATACGTCGTATCCTTCGAATTGGGGCCGAATCCGGTACGTAGAGGTGTCCGATACGGGGATTCGGGAATTCGAGGGCATTTTAGGAGTATCCGGTTACTTAGCTTCATTCTTTGATACCTCAATTTTGTATAAATCTAGTCCAAGTGACATTTAACCTTACTTTCTTCGAGGACTGTGACTATTATTCTCATGCAAGGAATCTTGGTAACCCAACCAGCTTATAGATCTCCCTGCCAAAACAAAGTCATTTAAAAAAAAAATGATTATAGAATGAAAATATTTAATTGATAAGTGAAGATAAAGTCTTCATCTTGATTTCTTCGATGGTGGAGAAAAGATGTGTTGGTGATTTCTCTTTGAATGATCTTCTTCAAGGGTAAGGATTAGATCTTGGTTGTAATGATGATAAAGCCTTCTTTTTTTCACTCTTCTGTACTAGTCCTAGGAAAGCTTGGTTCCTAGTCTTTAGATAATATTACTTTGACTTCTTCTTTACATAAGAATATAATTACATAGTCAACATGAAGACCGATCTAGCTATACTTTTCAACATTCCTATGCGTTCACACATAGTACCTAAATAGTACTTGTTATCCATTGGTTGATGACATTCAACTGTCGATTGATAATTTGTTTTTTAATTTGTTTATGAGGGGCAGGCGAGCCCTACAGAGACCCCTCCATGGCATCAGGGGAGCCCTATAGAGACGTCTCCATGAGAGGAGGATTATCAGGTACATTGGTTGTTTCGTTATGTCATGTTTTCAATTAGGTTATATTTATTGTTCGTTGTGAAAAATTGATTAATGTGAATTTTTTTTGTTTTGCACAGGTGGACGCACTCGTCCGACTCGTTCACCCAGTCAGGGAATCGAACAAGAGGTGCCCCAAGGAAATGTTCCCATTCGCCCTATTGCTGGTGAGGGGCAAAGGAGAACAATGTCTCAGCCTGTGGGATTCATCCCACAATTGGATACTTCTCTAGGTAAAATCTAAATGAAAATTTATTGTTTGATGTATGTTTAATTTCAAACTTATTGTGATACTCATGTACCCAAATTCCTAACAATATAATGTTTTGTATAGTGGGTCATAGACACATTCATTACTCGCCAGGGGAGCATGGTATGAACGAGGGTCTTATACACGACATAGGTACACATTAGATCAATTCCTAGTTAAAATGTTCAATTTTACGTTATATTCAATGTTGAACAAGTGAATTTTTTTTCCAAATGACGTGTTTAATGTGAAAACATTATGCTCCATAGGTGAAAATGTTGGAGTTGGAGTTGGCCTTATTGCTGGTGAGGGGCAAAGGAGAACAATGTCTCAGCCTGTGGGATTCATCCCACAATTGGATACTTCTCCAGGTAAAATCTAAATGAAAATTTATTGTTTGATGTATGTTTAATTTCAAATTTATTGTGGTACTCATGTGCCCAAATTCTAACAATTTAATGTTTTGTACAGTGGGTCATAGACATGTTCATTCCTCGTCAGGGGACCATAGTATGAACGAAGAGGAAGAGATAGTTTTTCCAACAGGTATTTTCAAATTACCAAACAAGTTTTTTAAATACAAATTTTTCTTATAAATTATTTAATTTTTAATATGTGCAATAATTTAACATGTTACAGGTGGTGGTGGTCGCCCTCCTAGGGGTAGAGGTCGTAGGGTTCATGAGTTTGCTCGAAATCTGAGCTATGATTCCCTTTACACCCATCCCGGTGATATTCCTGAGCAGATGCCTTGGGAAGATACCATCTCCTTACTTACTGTTGATGGGATGAGGGAGCATTCCACGAGATTGCGCAATGAATTGCAAAGTTGCAATCTCTCTGCCCCTAGTCGAAATTGTCTCCAAATTGTTTTGCACAATTTGGAGAGTTTGATAGAGACTTATCGTGGGGTTGGACCATCAACCCAAGTTTTTTTTGACATGATGCGTAGGAGGAGAGCATCAGTGATTGGTATCCACTCCCACAATGAAGTCAAAAGTAAGGTCACTAAAGAAATGGCCTTGACACTATTTGACTTGCGGCCTGAAGACAAAAAACGTCTGAAGATTGCAAGATTCAATGATCCTATTATTGCACCCCATATTTATGAGAAGTTCCTGTATGCATACGGGAAGTTCCCAAATAATGATGAGGTGCCGCAATATTTTGTTAGAATGTTGTTTGCTCAATTTCGAGAGCACATGGACCCTAACTATACAGATACTGGGTCCAAATTCTATGGAGCTGGAAAAGGTCATACATATGAACGACTTGATGCTATGCGAGATGTTGGGTTTAGGCCTCCAGCACCTCGTTTAGTAGCTCGACCACCTAGGGTAGCTACACTTTCAGAGGATTTAGCCCTTATCTCTAGTGCTGCATCAAAAATGAGGGATAAGATACAAGAACATATTGCAGCTGCTTTAGGAGGGGTGGAAGTTGGCTTAGGGATGAGCCAACCTTCATCTAGTGTAGGAGAGAGTTCATTTGTGAGTGTCCCAGATGATGTGTTGAGGGAGATGGAGCGAGATGAGCTTATTAAGTATGCAGCCTCATGTAGAGACCACTATGAGCAATCCAGGACAATACAAATGCACACCATGGGCGAGGTATGTACATACAGGTTTTGATCTAACATGTTTTTTTGGTGTATATATACATTTAGTCTCAAAAAAATGACGCCAATATATTTATTTAACTTATGCAGTTTACAACATTCCTAGAACAATATTGCCTTTCCCCTCGTGCTTATTCTGTAGATCGTGGACACGATCATGTACAGGTGCCACATCCATTACTCATTACTATCTATCTATATTTTTGTATGTCAAATTGAAATTGAATTTATGTCACAAATTTATTGGTACGAGTCTTAACATTATGGAATTTTTAGGTTAGTGCTACACATGAAGGGCTGCTTGAAGAGATTATTCCTTCTGAGGTTCTAGTCGTGACACAGGTATTGATACTTTTCGTTAAGCATATTTATAGTGTTTATTATATTTCTTTTCGTAAACTTGACTGTTAACTTTGGTTTCTACTTTTCAGGGTACAGAGGATATTGACATGATGCAGACTGAACCTCAAGGAGATCCTGTAGTCTCTGGGTCCGAGACTCTACATTAAACCATGGTAACCTCTTACCCTTTCTTTGTTGCTATGGTATTCAAAAAATATCTGAGAGTGTACGAGGAGATTCACCTGCCTTTTTTGTAGAATTTGTATCCTAGTTTTTGTATCTTTTCTTATTCAATCAAGAACTTTTCCCAATTGTCTATGAAGTTATGGATAAATTTATTCAGTTATCAAGATCAATGTTCAAGGTTTATAGTCAACATTGTTTCTTTGATTATATTTGAATACAATGCAAGGCAGTGACTAATTTCAAATAATTGCTATTTTTATATTTCCCGCATTGGTTTATCATCAAGATTGAGTAAGGTATTTACTTTTAGATGCTTTGGAAATTTATTACCAACCTATTTAGTATTAAGGAGTGTCTTGCTTTGAATTCAAGGTTATCCAATCTTTATAGTTTACATATGAACCATAGGGATTCATGTGAAGATTTTCCAATATGTATTCTTGTGTGCTATTGAATTCATTTGAATAATGTCCATGGATTTTTTGTCCTATTAATAAAAATTAATGACTACCACATTCACTAGAATTTTTGATATTTTAATGTATTCTTTTAGTGCCAAGGATTTCTATCCCATTCCCATTGATACCTAAGACATCCTATTTTAATTTTTTATATATCATCCATATAATTAGGCCGATAGGCCTTCTCTTATGAAAGAGATCACTCTTTTGATCGTCAACACTTTTTATGTGAACAGGACACCTGTTCCTGGTTAAAAAAAATGAGACCTATTTTTTATCTCTTTGACATCTGTCTGCACCATTTTTTACACTTGTTCTTGGTTTACTCCATACTAGCTGTCCCATGTCCACCTGTCATTCTCCTTCGTTGGGTCCGTCCTTGGAAATTAAGGCATTAGGTGAGCCTGGAAGGAACGGATTCTTGCCAAAAAACCTTACCATCATGCCTAAACTCATTTTATTGCTTGCTTTGGCTCTGTCCAGGCTCAGCCCTCTGCTGCTCTGCAATTTTTATGCCACCATGACTCTTTTGCAAGGCTAGCTTGTCTATCACTAGTTTCTACACGGACATTTACGGGCATTCTGTCATCTTGACGTCATCGAGAGGCCTTGAGAAACCTCTACGTTTACCCAGCAAGGTTGGCTCGTCTGTCACCGGTTTATACACGGACATTTACGAGCATTCTATCATCTTGACGTCATCGACAGGCCTTGAGCAACCTCTGCGTTTACCCAGCTAACACAGGCCAGCTAACACAGGTAATAAGTTATTTTTTGCTTCCATGTTTGATATATGATTCCATTTTTTATATACTAAATTCTATACAAAGTTTGTTAGATTCGTTTATAGTGATAATGCCATGTTCAATAGGCTACTGAATGGTTTTCATTCGAGCTGTTATTCTCTTGTCAAATTTTTCCATAGTAGATCACCGAACCATCTTTAATTATTGAGTTACCTTCTATAATTCTTTTTAATGACATGAGAAAATTGCTTTTTCAATAGTTCCTTTACCAATTTTTTCTGGTATTTATATCAGAATTACTGAATTTAATTTTTTCTCTATGATTGATCAGAATTAGAGAATTGTTTTTTTTTAAACCATTTTAAAAAGAAAATACAGTAAGTTTAAAATAGGTTTAGGTCTTTGTAATTGATAGTCTCATAGGCTCACCGGTTTTCAGATTTCTTTAACCCTAGTAAAAACACATTTAAATCCAGTGGAATGCATAATTTGAATTGAAAAATAAAGCTTAGTGTTGAGATCATATTCAGTAGTATTAATCTATACTTTCTATTAATTCAAGACAATTAAGTATTTTATTTAGGTCAACATACTACGCAATTGGTCAAAGGTTCAGTCATATTGTAATTCTCTAAAGAACTAGCTTTGCATGGGTTTGGATATACCTGATTGACACCACTGCTGAAGGGAGGGTTGAGGCTGAGAGGCCTGTCATGGATTCAGCCCGTGATTGGATAGAGCAGGAGGTAGTGGAGGGGGAGGACGAGGAGGAGGACGAGGAGGAGCAGCAGCAGGAGGAGGAGGAGGAGGAGCAGGAGGAGGAGGTGACACCACCTACCACTACTACTGGTAGAGGACGTGGTCTGCCTCCTTTAGCTCCTAGTGGTTTAGGTTCTCGTTCCAGTTCTGGTGCTTCATTTTTTTCTTCTAAAGCATGACAGAGCCCATTGCCAGTCCCGCCAGCTTCTTCATCTAGAGAGAAAGGCAAAGCTCTTGTATTTTCTCGCAAGAGGGGCAGAGGAAATAAATAGTATAGGACCATAGGTTATATGGTGCATTGACATTCCTTTGTATATGACTCTTGAAATTATGACTCATGATATGAGATACATTATTATATTTTTTGTTGATATTTTGAGGCTGAGTTGACTCTTGAGACTCAGGACTTAGTATTCAGGACAGGATTCAGTTTTATGTGTGATGTAGCACTAGAAATGATATTACACATCTTATATATTAGTTTTTTTTCATATTTATGTGTCAATGCATTTATTTTATGCTGTAGATGCTTTAGATATTAAAAAAATTGGAAAAAAATGAATATTTTTGTATGTGCCGATTTTTTCCCGATTTTTACAATTTTTTCCCAATTTTTCCCCCTCGGTGATAATATCCCGATCGCGATTTTTTCATCTTTGATTTATACCATATATCTTAAGAGCATGGGTGTTCTTATTGTTTTACACTGTTACAAGCGGCGTTGTTGCATCTTCTGCAGTGAGCAAAGTTTTGATCCTTATTTTTAATCTTAATGAGAGTCTTTAAGTCCTCTTAGGCACTATTTTTTTATGGTCACTAGTATTGTTTTGGTTCTAAACATAAAATTCTCTGAATTATCATTATGGCCTTCATTTTTGTGTAAATTTTTACATTTTCATCTTTTTTTGGATCTATACAAACTAGGAATCTTCAAATCCTCTTCGGTACAAGCTTTCTGCACTATTTATAATATATATATTGAGCATGGTTTTTCATGGTGTTTGTGCATTGAGTGTGGTCTTCCTTAATCATGATCACAACCTTCCTTGATGGTGCACAGTTTGTTCTTTTTTGGATGATAACAAAATGTAGAATCTTCAAATCCTCTTGGGCACAAGCTTTCTGCACATGGTCATAATATGGCTGATAATTTTGTGTAGGTAACAATAAGTGTTGACACTGATGATGGACAACTGAGTACACAAGAACATAATACAGTCAATGGAATAGTGGAAGCCAGGTAATCGTATTGATAAAATAGTGTGTAGTGTCATTGTTTTATTTTGAAGTTCACAATATTTAACATTGAACAATATTTAAAGTCCTTCCAGCCATGCTTTGAATTTCTAGTTGAACAAAATAAGGGGAAGTATAGTTGGTCATAAACTCACAGTGATTTGAAGCAGGGTTAAAAAAGCTTACTTTTCAAGGAAGTCTCTTAGATCTTCACTCTTGATACTGCACCTCTGAAATAATTGGATGTTCGTTAAATAGCTATGGTCTTGGTATGATTTTCCTATAATGTCATATGACATATGATTTAGTATGATTTTTTTCATTATGACATTTTGTCTTGCTTCAGTCATATATGTGTTTCTCATATTACTCTACATTGGTAGAGTTTCCCATATTGGAAATAATGGGTATAACCCATTCCTATATACTCTCAAATTTGTGTATGGATTTCACTGTGCAACAGCTGCAATATGGTATTTCTATTACAATAGTATAAGCTTGACCTCAATTTCATCATTTGTATATGAATTGTGGTACAGTACATGAATATATGGAAGTGCATCCATCAGTTCAGATATGGCTTCTCTTCTCTATTCATATTGTCTATATTCATTCAGTTTTGCATTGTATACAAAACAATAATATTCCCCTATATATGGTGTCAGGAATCCTATTTGAGAATGGTGTTGCAGTGGGGTAGCTGTAATATCCTCCATCTAAAATATCAATGATCTTGATCATTTTGGGTCGTATTGATTTTCTTCACAATCACGTTCCTTCAATAGTGTCAGCATTTATATATACAGTCACAATTTGATCTTCTTAGCATCGTGCTTATCGATCCTTGTTCAATTTCTAGAAGAATAAATTTTTTACTTTGAATAGCAAGTGGTGAGCATCATTAAAGGAAGAAATTTTGTAGGTATCTGAAGACCAGACCTCCCTTGTGACAATAATCACTACAAGAAGTCAGGTTGACCATTAGACCTTTCATTAGCATAACTCAAGGATGCAGCAAAGAAAATGGTTTAAACGTGAGGTACATGACTATTCAACATTAACTTGACCGATGCATGCTGAATTTGACACAACTCTTATTTAAATTTGCATGCTGAATTTGACACAACTCACTTTGTCAATGGTGACTTGTTCCTCCCCTGTGCAAGATGTTTCTAAAGGAGAAACTGTAATTAAGGAGAAAGAAGAAGAGCTGTATGCCTTACAAGAAAAACTTGTCAGTATGGAGAATGTGAGTTTCTTGTAAAAATGATCTGTGGATGATTTATTAAATTGGAACATTTATTTTAAGCATTGTAGCATCATGCATTTATTGTATTCTGATGTGAAATAAGATTAATAGGAGAATACTTTACCTTTCTTACTGTTAATCAACACAAGCACTTTGTCCAGGATCCAGCAGCTCCAGTTCCTTATTCTTACTTTAGTATCATGCTCTTTATTGTAATTATCTCCTGATTTCAGATACTGTTTTATTTTTTTTAATTTTGATGGGATTCCATAATAATCTTGCTATTATTGTAGGAGGAGATCCAAAAGCTCATTGATGATCACAAGGCCAAACTAGAAGCAAGGAAAACTGAGTTTGAAGCTGAGATTGAACAATGACAATCCTTATGCAAAGAAAGAGAGGAAGCTTTAAGATTGTTTGAGTAGCTTAAGAAATTGAAAACAGAGTTAAATGTGATCAGGCTTGGCAGCTGACAATATGATACAGTTGGAAAGATTTATTGAAGGTTCCCAAATTTTTACAAATGAAGGTTTAGTGAACAAATTAGTGAGATTTAAAATTTGCTATAAGCCTAATGAGATCAAATAAGAGGAATTTGTTCGTAGCCTTGCTATTTCTGTAATTAGTGAGATTTAAAATTGGCTATAAGCCTAATAAATAGTTCATAGCCTTGCTATCTCTGTAATCTGTACTGCTAGAAAATTGGCAGAAACCAAGACTGAAAATATTTGATATATTTTGGAAATCGAGTTTCGGCAGTACAATATGGATTTCTTTTATTCAGATTGAGAAATTTGTGTAGTGATGAACCTCATATTAATATTTATTATTATCCATTTTAATTTATGACAACTGTTGAGTATCGCAAATAAGGTGACTAAAATATATGTTTTTTTTCTTGTTTATTATACATTTTCTACTGTGTTGAAATCGAGTATAATTCTCTTACAAATTTGTGCCAATATTTGAAGGCAATGTGCTTTCTTGTAGTGGTGCTAATGCATGGATGTTCACCAAAAATCTAAAGCAGGAGTTGAGATGTGGATGAAAGAGACTGTTAACACATGTCCTAAGTCGGCTAGAAGAAGGCAATAAAATGGTGTTGATTGGCCCGAGAATGCACAATAAAGATAGGAGGTTTATGATAGACAAATAAGCGAGTGACAGATGGGTACACAAGGGAAAAATCTCACTTTGAAAGTGGACAAGTTCTCTAGGCAAAATTTTCCCTCCTATACCCATCTATCACTACAACTTATTTGTATGTTATAAAAATACTATAGCTTGCTTATCTGATGGTGGTGAGTATTCTTTAATATGCCTCCACTGCTCATCTAATTTCACCTTGAATTAGCATTTGCATTACCCAAGTTGGGTCCACCCAATAAAATCCAAAGAAAATTCTGAAGTGCATGATAAGCATATTGAAAAACACTATCATAACATGGCATTTCATCTCACATTTCCAAAATAAGAAACAACTTTCCAAATTAGGGAACATGTTTCCAGGACATATCATATGTGTTTCCACATTTCACTGTGTTTTTGGTGATGGTACCAACCATGTACTTGTGTTTCCCACAACATAACCAAATATTTATATTGGTGCAAATTTCAAACAGACATCAGTCTCAATTTATTGAAGCAACATGAGCTAGAATATTCACATTTTGAGGATATTATGTTACAACCTTGGTCTAGAAGCTAACCTATGCAAAAAAGAAGATCATGACTTTCAATATGTCCAATAAATTTTTTCTAGATGGTCACTCTTATAAAGGTGACAATAGTATAAGGGGTATCTTCCTATACCGAACTAGGTGTTCATTTTATGTATCTAGATTTGGAGATGAGATTGTCTAAGGCTTACATTGTCCTTCATATACTAGAAAGGTGTTACCCACCATGTGCATTTCAAACACTTTAATCAATCATCATCAATTCCATCATCAATTAGTTCCATCCACTCGGGATTGCAAATCATATTTGACACAATGGAACCAAAATCCACCTTGCGGTCAATTCAAGAAAAGACTTCAGCCATAGTAGTATTTTTGTTGATCCTACATGATTTACAAATGGACCAACATGTGATAAAATAAGGCATCATGGCAACAATAAGGAATTGAAGCAACTAGAAATGTACAAAAGCCTGGAATAGTAGTAGCCAAATTCAATATGGAGAAAAGTCCAATTTCCTTAGTCCTCGGCATTAAATTATATTCAAGATGAGCACTAGATGATGAGATGAGACTTTGAGGCTCGTAGAGCAAAATCCCACACCAAATCGAGTAGAACATGTAGTTTTTATAGGTTATCTTACTCATGTCAAATTTGTGATCAATGTACTGTGGTACAGGTGGGAAGTTCTTTGCTTGTTTGATTTTAATAATAGAGTTATGGTACACGACACAATTATAGTGAATGTGTTTGCACATTCACAAATTTATGCCACATTCACTGTAATTACACAAAGTTTCTCATTTTTTTAACAACAGTTGTGGTTACAATGTAGTTCAAGCAGTTGAAAAATGTTAATTCAATTGACATCTAGCACACAAGATTGAATGAAACGTTCTCCTAAGTAGAAAATTTTAAAAGTGGGTGTTTCCCATCTGATGTAACATTTTAGTTGTAAAATTTTACATGGCCATTGTTTCAAAAGCTTTCTTAAATATCCCCATCATTTTTTTTTTGTGTAAAGAATCAAAGATTAATTGAGATAGATTTTATATTAATAATATCTTTGTTTTCTGGCTATTGACAAAGTCCGAAGGAATTTTATTGTTGTAGTCTTGGTTGAGAGATATTCTTGCAAAAGCAAACTTTCATCTTTGAAAGTTTTAAATTCCCTAAGCATCTATGGTCTTATCTTGTATGTATTTCTTGCTTCTAATTTTCTTGTGAGAGACTAAACTCCCACACTCTACATTTCCATAGTAGTACTAGCATGATGAAGATGTAAATGATTTTTTCCACAACTATTACACTGTTATCCTTTCCAAAACAATTGTCTAGTCTCATCTTGTTTTTTTTCTTTGGTATTGTTGCACTTGCAAACTTATTGGGGAATAAATTCAGTGATACATAACTGTAGTGTTCTATTCTAGCAAAACTTTCAAGATATTGAAATCGATTTGGCTAAAAGAGAGGACTCTTTTAGATCTAGTTTCACATTTATTTTAAATTCAAATCTGAACCAATAAAGAAGCTAAGAATTGACAGTTTGTTGGTCACCATCATGACATTGACACTTCAAGCAACATTATATTGACTAGATAGAGTAGAAGGATTATAGTTATGGATCCATAGATTATTCTTTGGCAATCAACCTCCAAATATTATCAAAATTTTTAATATATTATTTACATAATATAATTACACTCTTAATGCTTTGGGATATATAATCTCCAAAAGTTACACACTGGGTGTTGTCACTGGCAGCGACTGTCACCTTGTCACTAACAAATGGGTGTTGTTTATAGGGTTGCAGTTTCAGGGATAGGTTTGGAAGGTTGCCTTCGTCATTTCTCTGTCAATGGCTTTGAAAGGCTAAGAGAACAGTGGAGCCCAGGGTGTTATAGTTCTGTTCCATGTCATTGTCATGTTCTAGAATCCAGAGACTTCTTCCTGGAGTAGCCTCTGTTTATGCTTTTCTGAGGAATATTTATGCAGGGATAAGAAATTATTCAACCAATGATGTAGAGTTCTTATTTTCACATGGTTAAGGAATGTTTTAGATTGTGACATTCATGAAGTTGTTTTGGCAGATCCTCAACATTCCTTCAGCTATGGTGAACTTCATTTATCATTTGATCAGCCTCATTATAATTTTCAAGGACAACCTGGATGATATTCATGTGAGAAGTCCCCATTTTCTTGCTCGTACAAAAATTAAAATGGTGCGATGCCAAGCTTTATGGTTATCTATGTCTAGAAACTGCCTTCAATCAGTTTTTCCCCCTTACCTTAGCTTCTGCTGAAGGGCAAGGAATTCCAACATGAGTCCTTTTGTATTTTCCAAATAGTAATTCCCAGTTAAATATATTTTGGGTACATGTGTTATGATATGGAAAATAATGAGACATTTTTTTCTCCATCAAAATACTTTAATTTGATATTTCAAAGGTTGAAATTAGAATATACATAGTATTATCTTTTCAGATCTTGCTGAGCCTTAAGGACTAGATACAATATCACAAATTCCAGTTTGTCATCTATTCCCATTAGTTACACTCTTCCTGTATCAATTAAGACCCCAGAATGTGCATTAAAACACCAAAAAGGGTACATACGTGAGGATTTTATGCCTTTCCATACTCATAACTTGCCATTCTAGTATTACAAAGCAAAAAAAAACTCCTCTGAAGAAGTTAATATTGGAGAAGAAACAGTTTCGTGCTGGAGTTCTCCATACTTGAAATACTTCACAGAAAAGGGTCCAGCCATATTTGTCAATATATATGGTGGGTCCAGAACCAAGCCATTCTTCACAAGTTTATTACGCTCGAAGATACAAGTGGCCTCATTGAAAAGTAAGTCAAGGACGTTAAAACATAGACTATGAAAAATTCGAGTTCGAATAATGCCAGATCTGAACAAAGACATTCCAAGGGTTTCTTTGATAGCACCAAACAAGGAGATCCCCCGCATTGTGGTGTTGGAGCAGTATTGTTAATCAAAATAACCATTGCCTCCTAAAATATTTATAAATTTTATTTATACTTGCTTTACCATGTATATCAGATACCTATCAATCACAAACATGAAAAATTGTGGAATTCATGCTCTGGAAACACAACCAACCTTTATTATTACCAACATTAACTTTTATATAGTGGCAGATATGTAGATAAAATTTCCAGCTTCCAAAGAGACAAACCTGCTTCTCCAACATGATGGCACATTCTTAACTACTAACATTTCACTGGGAATTGCTCCCTATCATTGCACTGGGAATTGGAAGCAAGGAATTTACAAGTGCAATAGCTTCATCCAAAAAGGACTTTGAAAGCCATCGCTTTAACTGAATCTGATGACATATAATGTGGCCATTTTTCCATGCAGCATAGCTAACGGGTGCTTCTAGGTCCTTGAGAAATGAATACACTGCCTTTGAAATGGGAAACCCTCTTGCATCTTTTTTTCTGTGCAGATTCACCTTGTCTGAAATGAATATACATAGGATGTAGGAAAATATAATTTAGTTAAAAGATGGCAGGCATCCTAACGAAAATAAAAAGAAAAGACAGAATTTTACTAGAAAGAAAGAAAGTGAGCTCCAAACCATAGCTTAATTAAATAAATTAGCTAAGCAAACCATACACAGTGACTATGCTGGCAAGTTGAGGAATATCTTCTTCATCAAGAACCAATCTTTGTATATCAATAAGCCAGACTAAGAGGGATGTCAATGCAGCACCAACAGACATTCTGATTGCAATAGACAAATGGAAGGAATTATTTCATCAAACAAACCTGAATGAGAGCACCACCTTTCAACTTACATCATTATGGACTTTAAAATAATAATTAGAGTCAAAATATGATAATAAATTACTCAAGAATAAAAAAAATAGTCGAACGAGGTATTATGAAAGGAAAATTGAACCATAATGATGTAAACCTATACACAGTGCATGAGAGCCAGAGTAAGATATAGATATCAATGCAGAATACAGATCTCAAAAATACAGGCACAGGTGTGTGTGTCATGTAGAGAGTGCTGTGCTGCAATGAGAGTTGAACTGTTGAACCTATACATGAGAAAAAGGTAAATTCTAGAGAATCCCTTAGCAGAGACTGGACAGACACAATAAAAACAGAGAGGATTCACAGTGCATGAGAGCTAAAGTAGCACATAGACGTCCATGCAGAATATAGAGCTAAAAAATACAGGAACGGGTCAATGTGAGCATTGTAGAAAATCACATGTTGTAGATCATTGTGTTTAAGACGAAATGTGTGCATGAGCAAAACATGTGCCCTAACCCGTGTAGCCAAAAGAGAAAATCACATGAATGTATGCAAACTCAAATGCTAGTAGAGACATGCCATTGTCTGTGTTGAGGAAAAGTTTTTCCCATCTTGGATCTTCATTCAGGAAATGACATGAAGGAGTTAGAACTTATCTCCAAGTGAAACTGTTTTACCTTCAATAAATTTCTACAAATCTAAGCTCTTAGATGAGGCAGATTTGGCAGATCCTCAGGAGCCATGTTACAATGCAGCTTCTAACAACATTTTATTGCAATAATCTACACAGCCAATCTCGGTTGCCAGAAACATAAACCCCTGCAATTTCTTCTTAATATCTTCTATTGATCTATATAGATATAGATACTGCATAGAAATTTAGAAGGTAGTCAATGTGGTCCTCCACTATTTAGGAGGGCCACTCTGCCAAGAGGCAGAAGAATCTCCAACAAGGATTAAAATACATTAATTTTGAAATGCATCGAAGCTTTCTTGCATTATCCTAATAATTTTTTCTTCAAAACAGAGGTGTTATTCATCAGCTTCTTTGTTTTACTTTTCACCCTTTTCTTAGTTGCAATATATTATCTGAGAAGTGGGGACTAGTTTTGGCAATGTGATTAAACGAATAGGATTAACTGAGTGGAAAAAAAAGTAGACGGAAGATTTACCGTGGACATGTATAAAACAATACTATAAATTGTTATTCATGAACATTAACCATTAAATCTATTAGTGATTGCTGTTTGTGATTTTTAATATATTAAATTTGTTCGGTTACAGTTGAGGGCCACCCAAAGGAAACGGTTCATGTTCAGAAGTGCTATGAACTAGTGCAAGAGAGATTGAATAAACAAATTATGCAACAAATAAATATCAAGTATGTGTGTGTGGGGAGTAGGGGTAAGATAAAAAATCATACTGTAACAGTCTAACTATACTCTATATGATATATGAGAACAAGCAGCAACATCTTGTGATGTGCAAAAATGCTGAAATTCATTTTGTGATGTACAAAAATGACAAAATTCTTTAAATGGACAGTTTAGATGGAAAATGGCTAAATATGATCTTCGTAGATTGAACTAGAATACTGAGGTCATTCTGTGCATGGATATCTTATCTCCGACAATGAGGGGGAAGTTTTCTACGTCTTTTAGTCCAACTAATTAATTTTTCCCCATGTTTAGGTTATACTTATCAGTGATCACCTTATGGGAAGCTCATTCAGCACAAATTCTCAAGAAGAAGAACTGCATCATTCACACAGAATTTCTGTGCATTAAGGAATTCCCAACAAATACTAGAGAAGCTGTATGCTGTGAGTTTCCCAATGCAAACAGAAAAAATTGAATGTCCATTAAAGCATGTGAAATATATAACAAGCAGCATACGTATATGTTTGTGGGGAAAGAAACTTTTTTGATAGTTGGAATAGACCTGAAAAAATAACGACAGATTGAAGCACATAACACAGATGAAAAAAACAATATTGAAGAAACAAATAACAGATGAAACATATAAAGAGACAAAATGTTTGTCAAGCTTCAAGGTTGACCAATCAAAATCTTAAGGAACCCTCCAAGACAATATTGTCTCTAAGACTCATAGAAATACTGCTTAAGGAGCCAAGAAATCATACGCTTTAACACAAGCACACAAACAAGAGAATTGTAAATGTGTAGAACATATCAACTACACTCCAAAGCCTAACAAAGTCAATAGGAATATGGATTGGTGATAACTTTCATACTTTGCTCTGAAACTTGAACATAACAAATGGCATGGTCTAGCAGTAAAAAAGTCTCATAATAAGATGTCTGTGCTGACCTCTTGCTCTGTTACACAATCTTGTAAACATGTGATATGATTAATTTATTCTGTATAAGATGGTTGAAATCCCACCATGGCTATTAATTATCTCTAGAAGAAAGCAAGGTAAAACATCATGTATTCATTCAAATAGATTGCAATCTACTAAGGTGTCTTCACATGAATGGCATGCACAACAACATTTCTGGATGGATTTTGTTAAAGGCTTCCTAATCTGTATGCTGAGAGAGGTTGTATGCTGTGATGGTTGAAATCCCACCATGGCTATTAATTATCTCTAAAAGAAAGCAAGGTAAAACAACATGTATTCATTCAAATAGACTGCAATCTACTAAGGTGTCTTCACATGAATGGCATGCACAGCAACATTTCCGGATGGATTTTGTTAAAGGCTTCCTGATATGTATGCTGAGAGAGGTTGTATGCTGTGAGTTTCCCAATGCAAACAACACAAATTGAATGTCTTTTGAAGCATGTGAAATATATAACAAGCAACACTAAGGTGTCTTCACATGAATGGCATGCACAACAACATTTCCGGATGGATTTTGTTAAAGGCTTCCTTATCTGTATGCTGAGAGAGGTTGTATGCTGTGATGGTTGAAATCCCACCATGGCTATTAATTATCTCTAGAAGACAGCAAGGTAAAACAACATGTATTCATTCAAATAGATTGCAATCTACTAAGGTGTCTTCACATGAATGGCATGCACATCAACATTTCCAGATGGATTTTGTTAAAGGCTTCCTGATCTGTATGCTGTGAGTTTCCCAATGCAAACAACAAAAATTGAATGTCCATTGAAGCATGTGAAATATATAACAAGAAACATACGTATATTTTTGTGGGGAAAGAAACTTTTTTGATACTTGGAATAGACTCGAACAAATAATGACAGATTGAAGCACATAACACAAATGAACAAAACAAGATTGAAGAAACAAATAACAGATGAAACATATAAAGAGACAAAATGTCTGTCAAGCTTCAAGGTTGACCAATCAAAATCTTAAGGAAATCTCCAAGACAATATTGTCTCTAAAACTCATAGAAAGACTGCTTAAGGAGCCAAGAAATCATACGCTTTAACACAAGCACACAAAGAAGAGAATTGTAAATGTGTAGAACATATCAACTACACTCCAAAGCCTAACAAAGTCAATAGGAAGATGGACTCGTGATAACTTTCATACTTTGCTCTGAAACCTAAACATAACAAATGGCATGGTCTAGCAGTAAAAAAGTCTTATAATAAGATGTATGTGCTGACCTCTTGCTCTGTTACAACATGTATTCATTCAAATAGATTGCAATCTACTAAGGTGTCTTCACATGAATGGCATGCACAGCAACATTTCCGGATGGATTTTGTTAAAGGCTTCCTGATATTGAATCAAAACCTTGATGAATCTGCATCATAAATTATGTACCAACACACATCTAAGCATCTACATGTCAATTTATTTGTTCAAGCAATCCACAATATAGTCTTAAACTATATAAAGTCCAATGCATTGTAGCAATTATATGTTCTAACCTTAGAATCAAAGTTCATTGTTCATCTTCAACAATGTGTTCCACTCATATGAAATGTGCTAGTGGCAAATTTTCCAAAATGGCATCATGATCATCTATCGATAACCTCCATTGTCGTTGTTTTTTTCTACTCTTCACTTGCTTCAACTGCAGTCGAGTTGCTATGACCAAGTGACTATATTGGGCATAAATAACCTCTGGCTGGTAATCTTGAAAAATAATATGATCTTTACATTTCTTTACTTCTTCAAAGAAATGTCCCATTAACACCATTGAACCGATTGGGTATGTATAATTTCATGGATCATTATACTCTTGCAACAGTGTGGATTTAGACATAGTGCATCGTAATAAATAATAATGCACTTTTTCTTGATTATTTTCTGGTGCAATGACAGCAAAGACATCACCTTCTCTAACCATATCAGAGACACGATCATTATCATTGTCAATCATAGCCACTTCATTGTCCATTTCCTTGTCACTCACGTTTCCAAATGGGGGCAATGGTGTCAATTGTTTGAGTTTCCATGGTTGAACAACTTTCTTAATTTGGTTTTCACATTCATTGATGGACTCTGTCTGATCAATACATGCATAACAAAAGCAAGAGCACTTTCGTTTCTCAATGCAATGTATATTTGTCATGTCCTTACTCCTAATTGAGTGTAAACTTCTTGTTTTAGGGATTACACTGGCATTATATGGCAATGATATATCAACATCACCCATTGAAATATTCCAAAAGTATCTGCTTGAGAAAAACACACACATATGTATGAGTCAAATTTTGAAAAATATTAAATATTTTTTTGATAACAAAATATGTGCACATATATGTATACACATATATATATCTACACATGTATAATATATTGTTAGTTAAATGTGTATGCTTACCTGTGCACATGAGCCATCCTTGGGTTTGATACATGACTTAAATTGTCCTTGCACCAATTAACAACATCTAAAGAATTTTCAAGTCGGCAAGCAGAGTGATTCAATTGATACCTCCTAAGTGCACGTTTTACGCATGCCCCAGCACCATCATGCTCTCCTTTTCCATGCCCTGTCTCAAAGAAATTCCATGTATGTCGAATGTTGATTTTCCTATGAAGACGAGACAACCAATAGAACGATCTTGCTGATCTAAATTGACCAGCACAACCATCTGACCATACCCAATGTTCTTTAAAAGTGACTCTTCGTTTCAACAATTCATTATAAATAACATTAAAACAATGTTGAACAAAACACATGTCATGTGTTCGATCATCACTGATGTAGAAATGGTACTCCTTAATCACCTCACGATTATTTTCATCGCTATCAAAACCATCGACAACAAGCTCTGCGTGTCTATACAAAATATGCACAAATATCGATACTTGGTCTGAATGATAATACTCACTTTGTATCTCCTTTTGTGGACTAAATGTGTAATTCTCAACGAAATAAACCACTGATAATATTGTTCCTTTTGGGAACACCTCACGTGATTGCTTGAACTGTAAATCCTGCCATCATGCTATATGACAATGCTTAATATATTTGTATATTTGCACCCTGAAATTCTCCATAAAAGATGTCATTGGAATCTCGTCATCAAGTAAAGTGATATTTTTTGATGTTGTGCTTGAATCTGCAACAGGAGTGTAAGTAACATATTCATATCTCTTCCAATTCAGACTGAGATTTGACAGTCTAGGATCATTAGGATCAATGGGATACTTTTCATCATAGAGTGCCAAATGAGAACATTTGTCACATTTTCTTCCACCAACACATTCCTTTTTATAAAATAATTCATTATTCTCTTGTGGACATAATATCTTTGATAAAAATTCACGAACACTTGAAGGAGGAGGGTCATTTGACCAATATTTTATGCCAAAATTTACAAATGTCTCATACAATAATTCAAATTCTACATGGTATCGACAACAACATGTGTCTCGAACAGTGATAGGCCTGACACACCATGGTTTAAGCTTCACAAATGTGCTAAGGGAAATCTTCACATCAATATTACTCTCCATAAGGCTCTCTAATAATTCTACTTGACTGACCTGTGTTATATGTTTGGAATGAGATTCATAAACTCCCTTAGATATACGGCGTCGCAGTTGATTCTTTTCATTTGGCAACACATGAGAGTTCGAATCCCAAAACTCTTTTACCCTATCCCTCACACCATCAGGAAGTATATCATGATATGGACGCCTGCAGATATTAGCCCAACATGCAAGTTCATCATTCTCATCTATTTGAGTTCTAAATTTTGAATGCCTCCATAAACTTTTTCTTGATGTTTTAATCAATTTTGAAGTTGTTGACATCAACCGACTTGATGAAGTTCCTTTTGCAACTGCACCTGTTAAAAGTGCTCTACAAGCATTCTTTGCAACATTAGATCGCCCTTTGGCTAGTATGCCAAGCGCCGATGTCACATTATTTGTTACCATTTCATTTGCTAAAACCTCTTTTTCACTTTTAATGCCCAATAATTCCACAGCATTTGTGAGAGATTTGTGCTTTGTAAGTCCACGTAATAGTTGAGCTTGTGCTATGATAGATAAACCTTCAAAAGTATGTTTCAATACAGATTTTACTTTATCTCGAACTGTCCTTTTAGCCAATGGTGGTCCCAATTCTTCAATTTTAGTTGCATCCATATTTTCTAGAAACTTGTAGTTGTATACAACGTTCTTGGAACTTCCAATTAATTGCAGTGAAATTGGATGTGTGGTTGCTTCTTCTTGTGGTTCTGATGTTGTCCCTGCATAAAAAACAATATTAAAACTTCTAATTTGAAATTGACATGTATACAAAATACAAAATTCAAATTGAAGAAACTAAATTGACTCACCAGTGACATTGATATCAATTATATTCTCATTGACAAGTTCCTCAACATTTCTCATTTCCTCGTCATTGTCATGTACCTCTACATCTATTTCACAATGCTCTACCTCCACATTTCTTTCATGCCTTAATCTTTCCCTTTCCTCTCGCCATTTTTTTTGTAATTTCTCATTTTTATCCTTTAAATCTTTTCTTTTTCGATCATACCTTGATATGCAATTCCTTTGGTTTCCCATGTTCACACAATTGGAAACCTAAAATCCAATTCTATTTGGACCAAATACCTAACAAAACATAAAGAGTTCAAACTAAGTACTTCATGCTTTCATAGATTGCAAGATTGCAAAAATACTCCATGTCTTCATAGAGACATTATGCAAAAATATTTCATGCATGCACCCAAAAACATTTCAAAAAAAAAATTTGCACCCAAAAAAACTTTCAAAAAATATTTCCCACCCAAAAAACTTGAAATTTTTTGTTTTTTTTCCAAAAAAAATTTTGTGCACAGAAAATAGATTGGAGCACCCTCACTAGATTGACAATCACCCCTAAAATCCAGGCTCAAGAGGGAGAGCTAATTAGAAGAAGGTTGGTAAGATAGATCAACCTTTGGTCATTTCCCCTGGCCAAAAAACCCCATCGGCTGGCACCTATAGCCTCAAATTCCATCGGATGATTGGGTCATTAGGACATTGGCCAAAGCCTAATAAAGCATTGAAACAAAAACCCTCCAAAAAACAACAATCCTAACACATGTGGAAATCCAAAAACATTGTTTACATGGATGTCAGGTGGCAGTGACATGGGTAAGAGGTCGAAGTCGTGATGACATGGCCGAAGAAGCTCACATGGTAGCTTGAGGGGCTCACACATTATAGGTGATTTTAGCACTTTTGATAGGCCAAATAAATAGCTAGTGACGCATGGAAATCAGATGAGTAGGTGGGCATGTGACAAGTTCTTAGTGGTAGTAGTAAACGAGATGTCAAAACCTATGGTAGGTGATGTGTAAGTAGAATTATTTCAAATTAACTTAAAATAACTTGGCATGGCGACTATGGCATGAGCATGTTCATATTAACTTAAAATAACTTGATAGAATGCGATATAGAATTACCTCATTGACAATCTTGGAGTCCCTTGGAGAGCACTAGGCAGCGAAGCAAGAGTCCTTCTTCACCGGCTCCAAATCTTAGCCCTGCAATCAGTCAAAGCACCCGTGTAACCTCTAACATAACATATGTCCTATCAATCAAGTCAACATATAATGAACTTCTAAATTATACACATCTGAGCCATTCATATCATACTATGTAAATGTTCAAATAATAATGACAATATTAAGCATTGAATGGACAAAACGAACACAGTTCTATTGATTTTGAAAGAAGGAGGATTACAACCGTCGGTTGTACCAAGCCCTCCTCAGTCTCCCAATCTCTTTTATCTCTCAAGTGAAGAAGTACAAGTCAACAAGCTCTCTAGGAACATATTTGACTCTTGGCCTTCACAATATAACACTATTCTCTATTCCACAAGTATGCCAAAACCTTTAGCAATCCTTCGACCTCCAATTAAGAGCCTTCAGCTCCTTCTTATAGGAGAGGGAGAAAGCCATTGTTGCCTTTCTCTTTCCACTAGTTTGAAATGGAAAAACTTAGATGTTTCTTTGATCTCTATGCTTTTGCCTCCTTTGGA
Organism: Pinus albicaulis; assembly: GCA_034641835.2. Classification (NCBI taxonomy): domain Eukaryota; kingdom Viridiplantae; phylum Streptophyta; class Pinopsida; order Pinales; family Pinaceae; genus Pinus; species Pinus albicaulis. The sequence goes on along the minus strand of CM076579.1, from coordinate 1,686,379,905 downwards.
GTTCAGTCTTTTGTGGCAATGACCAATAATGAACTGGTGTGTTGCAGTTTCTTTTGTGAACTGACTCTCTTGTGAGGGAAAGCCGGAGATTCAAATCATTCTCCATGGGCTTTTCCCGATTCAAAATTAAAACATGGGTAACGCTGCCCCTTAGTGTAAGCAGAGCGTTGCCCTAGCCACTAATGCGGTCCATTCACTGATTGACTGCGTTATAACGCTCTTGAGTTGTTATAGATAGGTGTTACCCTGGCAGAAATAGGTTTAATTTAGGTATTTGTAATTATTCCATATTTGTTTTCTCCTCTGAGCTGATGAGGAGGTATTTTGACCTGTAACAGATGCCCCCTAAAGTGTGAGGCCAGAGACAAAGACGATGGCTGAAATACTTTACAATTTGTGTAGAGATAGAGAGATTGAAAGACTGAGGAAAACCTGAAGCAAAAACATACGTCAGAAAATATAGTATTTGCCTAGAGTCGGGCATTCCCATGCTCAGTAGCTTAAACAACATGATTTATCTAGAATAGAGATATGAAGAATCTATCCACCAATAGGCACAATGTGGAAGTGTCTGTCATAACAGGATTAGGCTGAAGAAGCTATCTCCATAAACAATATCGTAGTTTGGGGAAGGAAACACAACTTTAATGATGTAGCCTTTGCTCCAAGGTCTTGACTGCCGATTCACTTAAACTGCATATTTCTCAACATGTGAATGAAGGCGTTGTCGTCGAACATGTGAGAAATCGTATAATTACCAGTCAATAATGAAAACTGTTAACAGACGCGAAGGTGGGCACCGATAATGATGATGGTCCCTAAGATGCCCAGTACAATCTAGCGAGTGTGAATAAAAGGAGTTGAAGTCGAACATTCGTAGAATCATTCGACCAGGAGCCAATGATGAAGACCCCTGATCAAACACAAGACTACCTGCCACTGATGTTTGCAAGTATCCATGTTTCCCGTCGAACTTCTGGATGTCAGAAGGAATCTTATGCGGTACTGGAGGCCAAAGCGGGTTGTGGTTGATGGGGTCAATGGGGTCGTTAGTCAGTTTATGGATATCAGGGATGTCCAAGGCTGCCAAAATTGGCAATTGTGGATTTGCCCCCGAATCTAACCAAGGCAGTATGAGCTGACTACTTAGACCATAGGGTCCACCCATCAACGTGTTACCAGGAGGACAAGTGGGACTTTGATAAAAGTTTTCGATAGGTAGGGGAGTAGGGACATACTATTGTTGTCCATAGGGCATATTGTATTGAGGGGCGAACAGTTGGTTGCCCCCAGCATAAAAGTGCCCTCCCATTCCAGATGGAGGTTGGGGTTGGTTAGTCCAAATGGATGCAATAGAGTTTCCCGGAGGCATGCTACTACTTGCATAGTTTGGCAACGGCATAGACCCTACACCTATATTTGAACCACTTAAGGGAAAATTATTGACAATAGATTGTCCCATTTTTCCCGAGGATTGCAGAGGAAGTGAAATTTTCCCTGCTACCTACGTGCTGATAACACTGCCCCCTGGTATAGTGGCCAAGGAGTTTGAACTCAACAGAGGGTTCCAGCCGAAAGGGTTGCTGAAAGGTACTGAAGTAGTTGTATTCATGGGAGGAGCTACCGTGGTTCCCAACGTGGTCACGGTAGGAGTAGATGCCGAAGGGTTTGGTAAGCTACTGGTAGTTGTGATGATCATAGGGTTGGGGTTATGTATATGTTGACTACTGGGGTTACCCAGTGATGGCATAGAACTGACCACTGGCGGGGAGGATGGTGGCGAACCTGGGATGGTTGCCATTGGCATCAACCCTGTGGATGCCGGTGGTGAAATGGATGTTTGTGCTACCGAAGACATATCTTGGCGTGGTGGAATCTGAATTATCACAGGCCCCAATGGATCAGTGAGTGGAGGATTGTAATGAGGTACAACCCCTTCAGTGAAAGGGTCCTCCGGAAATTCCGAATGATACGAGGTTATGTGATAATCAAGATTAGTCAGAGGAGACTGCTCTTCCGTAGAAGGCCCGGGTTCACCAAGGTTCAGTTCTTCCTCAATAGTGAGAGGAGGTAGGCCTTGCTGTCGTCGGGACAGATGGCGTGGGTCAGGGGACGCCACAGTGACTAGTTTAATTTTAACAAATTTTATTAAATTGTGATGTACTATAAAGTCTCAATGACAGTAACCACACACCTAAAAAAGAAAAAACAAAGACTCTCTAAAATCAATCAGCGAGCAGCCAGAATAGGGTGCCCTGTCTGAGTACTACCATTTGCTAGTGATGAAATCTAGTATCACAATAGTATACAGAGAGGGTTTGTCAAAAGTACAGTTATGGTCACTCTAGAGCTTCGCCCGAACCTTAGACGATAGGTGTAATCACTCTCGTGAAGACAAGTACCCTCCTAAAGACCGAAGACAGAGTGGGTCCGTCTGTTTCAGGTACCAGGACAGCTCGTCCCAGTCACCTTGTGTAAGTCCCTAAAAAGTATGGCCACTAAGGATACCTCAAATCACAGACATCATCAGGGGGGTCCACGGTCAAGGGCAGTGTGCTATATGGGCAGAATACCTAGATCCCCGATCTATTTTCGACATCCCCGAAGGGAACCCCAATATATAACACACCCACAGGATGCAGTCGAAGGCGGGCTACCTTCTTGTGCACCCAAGTGTTGTCTCGCGCTGAGCTCCGATAAAGGAACGGTCCCGATAATATGAGTGCAGTAGGATTTCGCTTGTTAATGACTCTAGTTTCAAGTTTTGAGATCTTGGGTAATTTTCTCACTCTTCCTAACCCAAGATCCTAGCCTGAACTACTGTTTGTGTGAGCTCAAAAAGGAGTTGATTGATTTTATTATCGCTTTATTCTTAATGTACTTGATTATTAGTCTTGCGGAGGGGGAGTGGACGTATGAAATATAATGAGACTCTGACTCAAGAAACCATGCAAAACATGCTCTAAATATTCAATTCGATGAAGAGTATTTCTACAAGGAGAGGTTTCTTTTCAACATCCATGCACTAAAATTCAAATAACTCAGTTCATCTTTAAAGATTCAGACTTCTATTTACCTCTTCTTAACAGTCTATAGAATGAAAATTTCAGAATTAACTCAACTAGATGCAGAAAAATGATAAAAAAAAAAATCTCCTTTTATAGAGTGAATGCTTTTAACACTAACTTTCCAAAAAAGAACAAATAAATAGAAATGCTAGCTTAGTAGACAAGCACAGGGATTCAGTCAGTGAAATATACTGCTGGCCAAAAACTCAGCAACCAAAAACACAATCACGGGAGTGAACAACAAGTTTTGGCTGAGTAATGCACTGTCTATGAGTAAATATAGCATTATAACGCACTGTATTTAAGCAGAGACAACGTTATAATGCACTGGAAAATATGCAGAGACAACATTAACCAGGGAAAGGTTCTTCAGATGGCCAAACAGAAATAGGATTGAACTCTGTGAGCGTTTGACATGTCTAGTGGGCATAAAAACTGGTCGGAAGGATCTGTGAACAGAGGAAAGAAGAAAGGAGGGAAGAAATAGTTCGGAAACTATGGGGAAAATCCCCAGCGGAGTCGCCAATTTTTTTGTTAAGTTCCTAGGGATTAGTCCCATTGGACCATCAACCAATGAGCCACAACAACTCAAGAAGATAACTAGTGGAATCCATGATACCTGAGATTCAATAAGAGTTGTTACGACCATGGTTCTCGCCCCAAGTCACAAGAAACTACGCATTCAATAGTCACAATAGCTTCGAATATTGTTTTAGGCACTAAAATTATCAAAACAAATTTAGGTTGGAACTAGTTCAGGTCTAAATCTCTCTATTCGCACCTTTATAATAGAAGATTTATTAAAGGGTTTTCAAGGATATCCAATTCCATCACTTCTTTGAAAAAGAAGGGTGTAAATTTTGAACTATCACCTAGGTGTCATGAAGAATCCTTTCAACATTTATAGGCTTTTCTAACGAGTGCATCCATATTGAAAATAATAGATCTGAATGAAGACTTTCTTGTGTGCACAGATGCATGTAAGGAAGGATTGGGTGGAGTTCTCATGAAAAATGGGCATGTAATATGATATGAGTCCATAAAATTAAAAGAACATGAGAGTAGCTATGTTCCCCATTATTTGGAGCTGTAAGATATCATACATGCTCTAAAAATGTGGATGCATTAGTAACTCATGGGTAGGAGATTTGAATTGCAGACTGAGTACGGTGGTTTGAGAAATTTGTTTGAAGAACCAAATTTAAATGCCAAAAAAATTATATGGTTGTGATATTGGTTGAATATGACTTTGAGATTAAGCACATAAAGGGGAAGGAGAATAAAGCAATTAATGCACTCAACATAAGGGTGCATGCTATGCATGCTACATCTATAAGTGTTTGCAGGTATGATTTAATAATTAGAATTTTATTGATGGGAATTTAAACTAGCAATATGTGGAAATTAAGAGTAGCCCACACGAGGAAAATTCGTAGCCAAAATACAAGGGCTATGAATTGAGCGAAGAAATCATTACTAGAAGAGTATTGCAATAATTAAAATTCAATCCTTTTGGCTAGATCTAAAGAATAAAATGACTAATTACATAACTAGGTGTGTAGAATGTCAAAGAGTTAAGGTTGATCATAAGCACCCAGTTGGTTTGCTAGCAACCAATACCCATTCATAGGTGGAAACGGATGTAGTGTCAATTGAATTCATTACTATTTTTCCTAGAACAACAAAGAGGAATGATTCTATAATAGTGGTGGTGGATAAACGCACCAAAGTTTCCCAATTTATTCTGTTAAATTCAATGAAAAATATAAGTAACATAGCCAAAATTTTATATGTGGAAACTTTACAAGCTACATATGTGGAAATTTCCAAACTACAGGAAAAGAATTCGGACCTCCGCAGTTTTCGTCAGAGTTGTGTGAAAACTTTCGGGCGAGAAAACTGTCGACCGAAAAATTGCGTCAATTTTTTATTGAAACATTTCATAAAACTTATATATATATAACATTCAATAAAACTCTCGGTCAAGAGTTTTATTTTAATAATATAACCAAAATTCTTCATTCGCGCGGCATTCTGCACTGGTTGTTTTCGCGAATCCCATTTCCCATCTCTGCTTCCCTCAGATTCTGGGCGTTTGAAGGAGTTCTCAAGGAATGAGGAGGCTCCCTGAAGGAAGGAGATTTTCAATTTGGAGAGTGGAGTCGCGAACGTCGTCTTTGTTGAGGAGAGGCAAGACTTGTGGGAGTGGTCGTGCTATTGGTTGGAATCTGGCTATTGTTTGATTATGTGGATGTAATAGATTTAGATGGTTAGGAATGAATTATATGGATGGTTTTGAGATTGTTATGATAGTTTTTCTCTTAGTCATTGCCATCTATATTCTTATTGCCATATATAACCAACACAATTCGAATGATTAGCCAGGAGGTGTATATGTTACACCAACCATCTTCATCACAAGAGTCATCAGAGGATTCAAACAATCTGGAATCTACGTGTTTTGCAAGATGGAGTACTCTATGGAGAAAGTGGGTAGATACTGTAATCATATCTAGGCCTTGTAAAAATTTTGGTTTCCGATTATGTGAAAGGTGGTGGGCTGTTCCTGGGTGTTATTGTTGCTGTTGCTGTCATTTTTAATGGCATACTATTTCTGCCTAGTTTTTCCCATTTCTCCTTTCCATCTTTGTATTTTCGGTGATACATTTCAGGTTAATTTCAAATTTTTTTCGGGATGACAGTCTGGAGTTATACTTCTAGGGGATGCAATTTGGATGTTGATAATTGAATGTAGCTTGATTGGTTGGTAAGGAGGTGTCAAATATTAATAAATTATGGCCGTTTGAACATGGAAGGGATTAGGCTTTGTACTTGGCATCTTTGAGTTTTTCGTAATCACATAGCTTTTTCTTTCTCTCGAGGTTGTATGCAAACTACCTATTTTATGTACACTGACAGTTACTAAATATGGGCTGCCAGACTATATTAGATTGAGTGCTCAGATGATCCACTAGAATATTTCTCCCATGGGACTGTCATGCCTCATTATGTGAATGATTTTTTCCTTAATATTTTATTGTAGTGGCGACTTTCTGATTTCATCAGTCTATTAAGTCACTGACAAATTTTTTTTAAGTGACTGACAAATCTGTCTCTGGGTGGTCATTGGGATTTTGTCTACTTAGAATATTAGGGGGAGGGTCCCCTTGGGATTAGACTTTCCTCTTTCGGATTCTCCCTATCCTCTTCATTTATTCCTCTTTTAAGTACTCACCCATGACATGAGTTGTGGTGGCCCCTGATATCTGACACCTGATTGTGGGGTTATTTCGGTCTGTGTCGCTACCTTCTTTATTCCTCTTTTCCTTTTAGATGTACTTTTCCTATCTTGGATGAGAGCGTGTTTTCTTCACCCATATTAATCTTTTCCTTATCCTTCCTAAGTCGCGGAAAAATACCATTTTTTTTGGCTATTTCTCCATATTTTTGGCCGAACTCCTGAGGAGTGTCCCCTGATGTAGCTGTATTACAGAATCAATGTAATATTTTTTTACAGTGACGGCACTGATATATCACTGTACTTCTGACGGATTAGAACATCAGGCAAGGTTATTAACACGCTTGGAAGCCTTCACCTGGTAGTAAAGTTATGGATGTATTAAAATCAACACCGACTCAGGAGGAGCAGTCAATTGAACATGAGATTGATGATTTAATCATCCAAAGTGCTTTTGGTAACAAGAAGCCGGAAACCATGAGCTCCGAAGAAGAAGACGACGCAAGAACAAGAAGAACTATTACAAACACAGGATGGAGATAAATGAAATTTATTTGGACTATGAAGACTTGCATAGGAGGGTGGCAAGCTTGCAGAAACATGTTGTAATTGGACGATGGATGTTTCCTAACAATAGCGATTTAGATAGTCTTGTTTGAATTTGGCACAATTTATTTTTCTTATGTTGGTTTTTGTAGGCGAGATGGCTTTCGTTTAGGTTGGATCCATAGTCATCATCAATACTTTGCACCTTTTGGAGCAGTGATGGGTTCACACTTGGTTTTCACAAGCGAGCCTGATCTGAAGACTAACATCTAAATGTCATAATTGTGCATCAGGAGAGCCGGTTTCTTCTAGCTGTTTCTTTCATAAAATCATAGTTTTTATTCTCATAAGATGTAATGGCTTATAGCTTTCTACAGGGCCAACATTAGACACATCAAGCGAGCATGTTTTTGTCTATGATTATTATGTTTTTTCTTCAATCCTTATGAGTTCAGAAACAGATGGCAACATTTCCCCTTATTAAGGGCTGATCTGTTGATTTTTCTTTATCTGGACTTGCAATCTGTTTGGGATGTTATGCACCCATATTTGTATGATCCCCACATACTGTTCTCACTTCAAGACTCCTCCTTTCTTAGAAGTTGTCACTTTGGAAACTGTTTCGGATCCGGTTTTCTTATCACCACATGATGGGAATGTAATGTTTTGTTAAATGCACTATTAAATAAATGAATTTTCATTCCATGCTAAACAAGTTACAAACATTATGGAAGGATTGACATTTCTTCCAATGAAGTAGAATAACTTGATAAATTGTGTGATGGTTATCACTGTTGATCAGATGTTAAAGAAGAGAATTTATAGCATATTCTTTATAAGACCAAGGGTAAATAGAGATTAACCCTCAAACCAACTATTAGATTCGTTTCTTTCCAATTTCTTGTTGCTGTGTTCTTGCTAGTTATGATAGGTGCTGAGTTTATTTAAATTAATTGTGAATCATCGGCCTTGACGACAAGCTAAAAATTTAAATGTCTGTAATTATTCAGTTTTCTTATTATTGAATCTTGCTCACTTCCAAAAACCTTGTTTGTAAACTTATTGGTCCTTTATATTTTAACCAAGACCTTTCTCACAAGTAGGAAGCCATTGTGAAGGGCAATTATTATAATTGTTTCATGTATCCATTCTCTCTGATTACTGTACTCCACTATCTTTAGATAATAATTCGAAGCAAATTATAAGTGAAAATTTTGTCAACTTACTCACAAGTAGGAAGCCATTGTGAAGGGAAATTATTATAATTGTTTCATGTATCCATTCTCTCTGATTACTGTACTCCACTGTCTTTAGATAATAATTCGAAGCAAATTATAAGTGAAAATTTTGTCAACTTACTGGAGGCTTGTAAATCTACATTTCATTGGTATTTTAGTGATTTTTTGAAGGATCCCTTTTCTTTGATTACTGTACTGATTGGCTATGGAATATGAGAAAGCTAGAGAATTAACACAATCTCAAAACTATGGAATATCACTTTTGGTGTCATTGACACTTTCTTGTATGTCTTATGGAAGAAAATTCCACACAAATAACCCTGTTACACATGAAAAATATTCAGGCATGAAGAATTTGATGATAATACTTGTAAGCTCAGTTAATTTGGTGTCATCAATGATCCAATGTTGGGTGGAATGGTTCAAAACTCTTTTCCATCCTATTTCTGCAAGTAATCTCTGTATGAAAGAAAAGGGAAAGAACACAATGATGCTCTTTTGCAAAATGAACTACAAGCCTAGCTTTACCTCCCTTCACCTTTACATCCCAAACTACAAACTCTAGTTTTCGAAATTGAGATTCTTAAATTTTACAAATCCCCATTGTTATAACTGCCTGTGTTGCAATCTTCAGTTATATCTCAAAGGAAGAAAGAGAAAGCACTGAAGATATATTCAATGAATAACTGTACCAGAAACAACAGAACTGTGGATTTTTCACAATTGCAATGGCAAGTTCCACTATATCTCTTATGTGGAGTGGCTGCCATGCTGCTTATAATATTTTTTTCTTCTCTGATTTTAGTTTGCTCTTTCTGGAAGTTATACCATCGGAATAACAGTGAGCTGCCTAGAAACAATGAGCTGAGAGATTAAGTTGACCATTCAATTCAGCCCTCGAGTGGAATCAATTACAAGGAAGAAGCTGAGAAAGTGGCACAGCTAGCATTGAACAATCACCAAGCTGAAACTTTAGCTATTTTTAATTGGTTTGAAGAATTGGACATGGGAATGAAGGTATGAGACAGAACAAGAAGTGTTTTTTCTGTCTCGTAGAATCTGGATCATATCCTGGTAACTAAGAAATGGTGTCTTACTAGAAGGACATGAAGAAAAAATGTCCATCTTAGAACCAACAATAGGACTTACATAATGCAACTGAGTAAATTAATCACCCTCTTGAATGGAATTTTGAGGTGGTCACTGCTAATTGATATTTGTGTATGAATGAGGTTATTAATTGGGCACTGACCACATGACCTAACATAAATTTGAAATGGATTCAAATAGAGAGGAGATCAAGAGGGTGGACAACACCAGTTGGTTAGGGGGATTCAATTCCTTCCAAAGAAAGTAGTGGATTTTCTAGAGGTTTGACCTTTAGTTTGCCTCTTTTTCCATGGTTCAAGTATATAATGACATAAATGTGATGGAATAATCTGAGCCAGCCGACGAGAGTTCCTCCCAAATGGAATAGATAAATTTTCTGTTGCATGGTTCTCATTTTTATTTGCTTGTTTCTCACCCTCCATTTCGGGGTCTTCGTTTTCAAGATCAACCTCTCTACTCTGAGAGCAAGGGGATTGTTGAACAACAAATGAGGTCTTTGAGATAATATCTTGTTGTCTACATAGATCTCATTGTGGCTTTTGATATATGTTTGGCATGAATATATATTTCCAATGGTGTTCCTTTTTAATACTTTTCCAAATATCATAGGATTGTCACCCTTGAATTTGGTCCCAATCTCAGGATCATAATTTTTTCTTCATAGAATTTGCCTCTACAACATCTGTAATAAATTCCAGAGTTGGAAAATTTACTTTCCTTCTTTTCCGAGGAACAATGAATCATCTATAAAATGTATGTCCTCTTTGAAAGTTTTAAGTGCCTCCAATCTATATCTAAATTCTAACTCATCGGGGCTCTTGTGTATTCTACTATTACTATTACTATAATATATAGAATGCTCCATATTATAGAAGAGTGTTGTTCCCGTATTTCAATTTATGCATTATGCCATTCAGTAACAATTAAATCATGCATGTAAACCATCAAGGGAATAAAAAATCCACACATTGAGGAGTTCAATTACCTTGACTAAAATAATCACCTGACAGAAGAAACAAATACCATCAATAAAACATAAGAGTAGTCCATTTCCTTATTTATTACATTTCCATATCTATTGGTAATAATGACAGATTATTCGTTCTAGTCATTACGACTCAAGCCTATGAACAATTATGTGATTTGGTTTCAAAAGTCCAAAGATTAAGATATTAAATCAGTGCAAAAAGAAGCAATTTAGGAGACCCCTCTACAAAAATTCCAGAATGAAGTTCAACAAGTTGGAGAAAAATTCTTTATCATGTTTCTCAACATACAAATGTTTGCTTGCAAGGACATCCATAGTACCCGAACTCGAAGCCATATTTGAAGCTAAGCTCTGTCACTTATTTTCGGCTTGTTGGCTAGTCAAGGCTTTATCAGACACATGATTCAAAATTCCACATGGTAAAAAATTATTGGATAGAGGATGACGGAGATAGATCTGCCCAATCAAACCCATCATAGGAACATCTTCACTTTAAATATTACTATGCAACCTTATTTTTTCAAAAAATAAATCTTTACTTTCGCACTTAATAAACATGAATATAACTATTAATTAAAGTGATAATTTCTTTGTTTTCTACAAAACTAAAGGGAATAGATATATTTAGCTTTATGTTTAATTTTTCCAACAAGCACTTTCTAGTTTAGTATAGAAAAGATGTTATAATGTTATGTTATATAAACGCTTTCATTTGGTCAAATTACCAACTGTTTTTAAGTTCTAAATTTTGAAAACCCATTTTTTTCCATGAAATTCCTCTCTCTCATATACATATAGTCTAATCCATCATAACTCTGAATCTATTAAGAATCAAAAGAGATCAACTCTCTCCTCAAATTTTGCATTAAAAAAGTTTGCGCCTTGACGAATTTAATCTCTAGACACTTGATAAATACTAAGTCACGATAAGTATTATTATGTCACTGCAAAGCAGTGACACATATGATCATATTTTTTCTATTATTAAGATTGTAGAGAAAAATTTCACCCATTTTGGAAAGCCAGTGATATTTGTTGCTTTGGGGCATTAGGCCTCCAAAACCTGAAGTAAAGACCAAACATCATGACTCATTTGAACCACATTTGATGGGACATTCTTGAATCCAGATTCATAATGTCCTGAAAATCCTTTCCTCTCTTATGCTCGTGAAGATCCTTTCACATTATTACAACTTGGTATTGTTTCTACTACCCCTTATACCACAAAAGTAAATGTTGAGGTAGTATTTTGCTATATTTAATGTCACATAAGGCAAATATTTTCCCTTCCCAGCACCACCATTTGGCCTATAAGATGGATTTGGCCTAATGATTAATAAATATAATATCAAGAATTGTTTTTTCCATAAAGGTTTCCAGGTTAATTTAGGGCATCCATGTGTCCTATTTTAGTGTTGCTATTATCCTCTAATTCCTCTCTTTCATTTTATAATATAAAAAGGACATTTTTCTTTTAATATGATGTCATTCAAAAAATAAGTTAAAAAATAATTTATGGTTTAAGGTGGTCTATCTCCTTTAAATTCAAGTAATTTTACAATCCATGTGGTAAAAACCAATCCTTTTGTAAAAGTCTATTGTTAGAGCACTCATTATTAAAATTTGATCGCTAAAATTCTAATTTACTCATTTATGTAGTAATGGTAGTAATCGACAAATAATAAGACAAACACTAGTGGTCAAAATCAACTTCTTATCACAAAGATAAAAATTTGATCAATTTGAAGAAAACCACTTAAAATAATTTTAGAAATTAAAATAAATAAAAAATATTATATACATTAATAAGCTATAATTTATTAAAATCCAATGTTAAACATTTTTAAACGTTTTTGCCTCAATATTTTATTCAATATGCAATAGATTTGATGGATGTTTTCACACATAATTATTTTTTGCATTATATAGGTTATAAAATATCCATTACAAGCCATCTAATATTAAATAATTTGTATTTATACTTCATAGAATCATTTCAAAGCTATATGACTAGCTCTATACATTCAACACAATATACAACGAAAAAATCTTGAACCCTCCTCCTGAGTTGACATAAAAAAAACTCTACTCCTCCTTTGACATGATTTTGTGATGTATCTATATAACTTCACATTATATCCATTTCAGTTCTCTAATATAAATTAGTTGGATATTAGTTTGAATTTTGATTAGTTTAATTATATAAATTTAATTATTGATAAAATTAGATAGCATTAATTTATCAAAACAATTTTTATTATGTTATTTTTAAAGTTGTTGAAATTAAAAAAAATTATAAAATTATATAATTAAATTATAATTTCATATTTAATTATTAAATTTTTACTTTGATTTTTTTTGTAAGTTTAGCAGAGCCTTTCTATTTTCCATTAATCAAAAAAGAGAAAAGTAGGTTATAATGAATAATGCTGGATAGCCTCAACCTGCTTGTAAGAAACCAAGTCTGTTGGCCACCTTAAAGAGTTATAGGCCAACCAAAATTCATAAAGTTTGACCCTAATACTGTTTGCTATATCCAATTTACTGTCCATTACATACAAGAACTTCAGAAATTAAATGCTACCTATAATATGCATGTCAAAATGACAAAAAAGAAAAGGATTTCATAAAACTCAATCATCAGATCGATCGATATGTGTCGAGCCCTTAAAATTGGAGCTAGATGTATCCACTTGATTCATACTTTTCAATTGGCACTTCCTGCGGCCTAGGAAGAAGTTATGGTGGTGTTGCAGAAGGTGGATTTCTTGGATATCCCTTCTCATTTAAGCTAAAATAGAGGCAACTTTTGCGTCCCCTCCAATTTCCTGAACATTGACTATGGCATTTGCCAGTCTATATTTCAATGTCCAATAAGTATGGATAGACTATTGAAATAATGACAGTCTACTTCTACTATTACGTGGATCCCTCAGAAATTCCATTTCTTCCTCTTGTATTTCACCCTCCTCTTTGGTTTCACAGTCACGCTCCCAACCTGAAATGAGTTATTTTACTTGAGAAGGAGTACCTGACATGTAGGTATCAAAAATATTTTCAATAATTTCTTCCCCTCCTGTTTGGGCCCTATTTGGACTTACTCTTGTTCTTATTTCCTTTTTCCTAAGAAAAATTTTTCATTGCTTGACCTTTCACCATTCTGTCTTACAGGTGGAGTACCAATCGTTGGATTAACTGACAATGTCGGGGCGAGTACGAAACCATGGCTAGACGAACACCTATATATGATTTAAAAATACCTGTGAAGTGTAACATAATTTCAATAATTTATTTAGTTAAAAAACAGAGGAAAAGATCTTGATTACCGAGAGTAGCATCCTCATTTTTAGCAGTGTAATGCATGTCATCATTCCTTATTCCAATCGTCCGTAGAGCTATGAAGGTTGCAATAGGAAGGTTAGGAGAGGCTATCATTTTCCAAAGAAACAAAAATTTCCTTAACTATTGCGAAAAATCATGCATGGATAGAGTGTTTCCATTCTCATGCATCGTGTGTACTAACACATGGAAGAGACTCCACTTAATAGGACTGAAAACCCATAGAATAGGACAAGAACCCCACCGACCAGACTCAAATTCCATAAAGTTGGACAAGAACCCCTAGAAATTGGACCGAAACCCAACAAAACAAATGGATTGACAACAATCCAACCCTTTCGAGACCAGACTTTAGTAGTTCCACCATTACAATTAGGGCCCAAACCCCTCCTCTTTGTAACATTGTAAAAAATATGAATAGGCAAAACCCTGGATGGGGTATCTAACAAAGTGCTACCTGTGAAAATTTCATTGGAGGCCATACACTGAACTTCATAGGATTGGCAAGCCAAGCTGTGAAGGTTACAGACAGGGCAAAAGGCCGGTCTAGTAATGGATATGGGGAAATGAGTAATAGGATAAGAGATGAGGAAATTCAAGATGGGGAAAAAACAACCAGAGCCAATAGGAGGCCATGCAGAGCCAATTGAAAGACATTCAAATTTAAATTGGGTAAAATAAGGGTCAAGGAAATGAGCGACCTTCGTAGAAACTGGGACGTTAACACCAAGCTCCTTAACAATAACTAGAATATACTAGAAAATAGAAAAATAAAAACCCTCAGCCCCCATACAGAAGAGGTAAGTAGGTTTAGAATAAAAAACACAGAAGAGGACAACAAGAAAATTTTCATATACTCCCCAATCCTTAATACAACAATAGTTCAAAGGCGTAACGACTGTAAAATTCCGCATTAATTTCAGTAAGTTGTCCCAAAATCCATGTACATCAAACAAAACCCCCATAATTTTTCATATCTTTCATACGCAGAAAATAGAAATGAGGTGAAGACATGAATTATGTTTCCTATCGCAGCAACAGACATGATACAAAGGCTGTGAACATACCCGAATTTAAGTACCACATAACCATCGTCCAACCCTTCAACTGCTCGCCGACTTCCTTTTCTAATATCAACTTCACGTTTAACTACCAGACCATATTACCACCTTGAACATTACCACCTTTAGCCTTCGTAACATTCCTTACATGCCAGCCCTGTTTCCAACACCCTTCTAACACCGTGAGTTTTCTACCACCCGCATTTAATTCCGTCATTATTTGGCGTGGGTGGTAGTACCCACCATCATCTCCTCATGTCCACATCAACTATCCATGTGGTACGCACGAGCTCGTGCCACCTCGTCATTCGAATTAACCAGTTGGCACCCTGATTGGGGATCCCGAGTATCCTCGTTATCCCTATCAACAATTTCCTATAGAGATTGTAGCTTCTCCACCTATACCATTTTGGCTTGGTTGATGTCCAGTTGTCACACCCCCGTGAGTACAACTCTAGTTCTCCAAGTAGTCAGTTGCTTCATTCCCTGATCTGCGAATATGTGATGAGATAAGGTAACCAATGCTTGGAAGAATATCATTTATTTCCTAAATTAGATGAGTTGTTCACCAGCTTCGACTAATTTTCTCCCAACCTGTCCCCTACTGCAACTTCTATAGAACACTTGTTACCATGGCTGAATCCCCCTCTACTATAGTCCTCTGATATTGTTCTCTTAAAACTATCAAATTCCTTGTTTTACCACTGTGATTTTGGCTTCGTTATTTGTAGTGAATCCAAAATCGGTCACATAAATTCTACTTACTGAACCCTTTGAATCACGAAATATACCTCTTTCTCCTGCTTGACCCAAATTACCTTTAGAGGCCCCATCATAATTAAGATTAATAACCTCCTATTGTAGAGCATTGAATTAATCGTGCGGATGTCTTCCCAAAGGTTTTTGTTTCCATGAGGCTGGGGCGAGCATTTGGGGTTTCAAGTTAAGCATAGCTAAAATCCTATCCTCATGCCCATTAGCTTTCTAGCCAACTTCATGCCATTTCTCGGTGAGGACAATTTATCTGATATTCTCGAGAACCACTTTCCATATCTCTTCAATTTGTCGATACTCATCTTTGAATGTTCTCCAATTTCTTTCTTTCCAGGCGACCCATATGAGAAATCCCATAAAGAGTCCCCATGCTATGTTAAGAACAAGGCTTTTATACCCTCCTTTTCTCCAGACTTCAATTGTATGCCTGAGGCTCTTGTTGTCCCTATCTGTTTATTGAAAGAGGGAGGAAAGGTTTTTCCACAAGGTCTCAACGACAAAGAAGTTATTCAATAGGTGTTCCAATGTTTCTACATTCTTCTTACACATAGTATATGTCAGTCGGCTAGGAACTTTTAATTTCCTTACAATAGTTAAGGAAATTTCATTCTTCTGTTCTGAAATTATTTTCCAAAAATCTCTACCCCATTGTATCCATATTTACCAGAGCTTGGCTCCCATAACTTGATTTAGAAAATATGGATCTCTTAACCCCAAGCCTCCGGTCCTTTTTATTTTCGTAAGCTTATCACATGAAAGGAGAGCCCATTTACAAGCTTGTTGATATCCTTGCCATAGGATGTTTTTAAACGTCTTAGCCATATCATTACAACAGATTTTAGGCGTTTCCAATCCAGAGAGTTGATAGATGGGAATGGATTGTAAGATTGTTCTTAACATAACAACTCGACTCAGAGCATTAAGCACCTGAAATGCCCAATTTTGAAGTCGAGCTTATATGCGATTAATGAGATATTTCCACCCAGAGACCCGAAGAAAATTTAGATTGAGAGGGATTCCTAAATATTTCATAGGGAAGGATCCGATGTTGAATCCCAAGGTAGGCAATAGGAATCTTTGGGAGAGAATATTAGTATTAAATATAAACACATTTTATTTGTCATTATTGATAAGAGTTCCAGAGGCTTCCATGAAATCTTTAAGAATGGATAGAATTTCCTTAGATTCTTTTAGAGTGGCTTGACAGAAGAGCATAATGTCATCTACAAATTGTTGGTGTGAAAGTTTTAAACCTGCCCCCTAAAGATTAAGTCCTTTAAGTTGACCTCCCTGGATCTTACTTTTAATATGTCAACCAAGGCCTTCTGCTGCAATAATGAAAAGGAAGGGGGAAAGTGGATCCCCTTGTCTTAAACCCCAGGTAGCATTAAAGGGAGTTGAAGGTACTCCGTTAAGAAGAATAAAGTAATTAAGAGAATAAATAAAAGGCATTATCCAATAGATACATCTTAAATCAAATCCAAACACCTCAAGAATAACTTTAAGATAATTCCACGACCTCCAGATAGGGCTCCTCTGCACGACAACAACAAATGGATAAGGTTGTGGAGGAGTACGGGGACATATTCACCTCACCCACAGGGGTTCTTTTGCACTGTCAGGTCAAGCACCTGATTGATCTGACCCCAGGTGTGCTGCTACCCAATGGACCGATTTATCGGTGCTCTGTTCAGGAGAATGATGAAATCAAGAGGTAGATTCAGGAGCTGTTGCAGAAAGGTCACATCAGACCAAGTTCATCACCCTGTGGGAGCCCGATCATGTTGGTACAGAAGAAGGATGGGACGTGGAGACTTTGTATTGACTATCGGGCGCTGAACAAGATCACTGTCCAGAATAGGTACCCAATCCCACAGATTGATGACCTTCTAGACCAACTCAAAGGTGCAAAATATTTCAGCAAGATCGACCTGAAGTCTGGGTATCACCAGGTACCAATTGAACCCTCTGATGTGTGGAAGACTGCCTTCAAAGCCAAGGAAGGCCTTGTTGAATGGCTGGTCATGCCTTTCGGGTTGACGAATGCTCCTGCAACCTTCATGAGGATGATGGACGACATCTTGCGGCCATTCACCAACTCATTTGTAGTGGTGTACTTGGATGACATTCTGATCTTCAGCCAGACTTGGGAAGAGCACCTTCACCACATCCAACAAGTCCTCCAAACACTGCGGCAACACAAGTTGTGTGCCAATTTGGAGAAGTGCACTTTTGGCATGACCCAGGTTCAATATCTGGGATACATTATTGATGAAAGGGGGGTGCATGTGGATCCGGCCAAGATCCAAGTCATTCGGGATTGGCCAGCCCCAACCACTATAACAGAGCTTCGCAGCTTTCTGGGTCTTGCTAATTTCTACCGTAGATTCGTGTTGGGATTCTCTCATATCACATGGCCCTTGAGTCAAGTCACCAAGGGAGGAGCGAGAGAAAAATTCTTTTGGTCGGAACCTCAACAAAAGGCGTTCACAGAATTGAAAAATCGCCTCTGTTCTGCCCCAGTGCTCACATTACCAGACTTGTAACAACCATTTGAGATCGAGACAAATTCCTCTGACTATGCTATTGGGGCAGTTCTTACTCAACAGGGACATCCAGTGGCATATCACAGTGAGACAATGTCTGAGACAGCTCGCAAGTATCCCACCTATGACAAAGAAATGTATTCCATTCTGAAAGCCTGGTGACACCTAGTTTCACCTCCATCTCAAGAAAGAACAAAGGGGAGAAAGGCAAAAAGCCTCCGAAACCCTCCACCAATACAACCCCGACCAATACTGCCTCGACCCAGCAAAACAACTTTGAAGTTCTGAGCAATCTTGACTCATTGGAGCACCCTATAGTCTCCCAGGCCCCCACTAATCAAGATCCATCATTATTAAGTCAATCTTTGATTACAACCAATGCCCCAAGCACAAACTCAGATTCAATCCACGCCCAGGCACCATAACACAAACCATGATCCTCTCCCATTCAGATTAATACCAGCCACAACTCACTGCAAACCCCTCAATGCACAGAAATGAAAATAGAGCAACCATCCTCAACCACTTCAAACAATCCTTTGGAGGAGATCCTAGGCGATCTAGATCTCCAAAAGGTCAATGAGCAATGGTCCAAACTGGGAGTCAATGCCATTCCCCAAGAACACTTGGAGAAGATAGAAATGGCATACCTGCAGCTGGAATACATCAACCAAAATGCAGCCAAAAGGCAATGGGGAAATAGCAACCAAACGGGCATTCAAGCCAACCTAGATTTGGATCAATACAAGCCATAAGGACCAGGAAGAAAAAGAGGGCGCAAATCCACAAGACACCAAATTATAGAACTAGGCAGACGCCTAATCAATGAAGGAAAAATCAGGGCCTTGGTCCTATCTGCTCCAAAGGTAGCTCAATGAAAATCACAACCTGGAACATCAGGGGGCTCAACGGCACCACCAAAAGAAGGATCTTGAAAAACCGCTTATTCTCGCTACACCCATAAATCATACTTCTTCAAGAATCCAAATGCTCTCCCAAAGGCATAGAGACACTCAAAAAACTCGTTTCCAACAATCATCATTGCAAAAACCAAAGTATAATTTGTTTTTGGTAATGTTGACCATGTCACTCAACCTCACATGGAAATATTTAATGGGTGAAACCTTGGTTTCACTCATGGTTTTTTATTTTCATCACCTACAAGAAGAGCTACATGGATGATATATATCTCCCATTAGTTGTGGCCCCACTATTGACATGTGCTTCCTAACTTAGGTCAACACTACTACACAGTACAAAACTTGGCATACTTCTTCCTTTTGGTCTGAAACACCTATATAACTGATTTTAGCCTCTAAAAAATCCTATTAATCTTATGTAGGCCTCAACCAAACCTATACGTCTTCCTTCACTAAAACTATTGAGCATCAAACAATCCCTGTAGGTATCAAGCAATGATATTGTGATGAGTCCACAAAACAATTTGTACTACAACTATTTCAAATTTTTACCATAAAAAAATCCATGCACACATCAAACAATCATATTTTAATGATTCCATAAAACAATTTTCACTACAATGGTTGACCATCAAACAATCCATTTTGGCATCAAGCAATTGATAATTCCATCAAATGATCCATGTACACACCAAACAATCATATTGTGGTGAGTGTATGTTAACATCAAGGACCACACATGATCCCTTATGTCAATAGGAATTCTAAAGAGGATCACAAGAAATAAACAAACCATTTTTCTATGTCTACCAAGATTCCTAGATAAACCTTCTGAAGAAAGATAATAGTTCTCAAATGAGGTTATTAAGTAGGAGGTGGTTGGATTTTCTCCTATTCCCTGTCATCCTTACGGCCTTCATTTACATATCCAGTTCATTCCATACTTCTTCCTAGGATTTGGTCCTCATTCTCAAGGATGATGGGGTTGGATGTTGTCAAACCTACTTCCTCACCCCATCACTAGTTTATTTCTCAATCTCTTTTTAGTGCTACCCAAAACCTAATGCAAAACCCATTACACTTTACTTCGAAATTTCCCTCAAAAATGATAATTGTGTGTAGGGTTCCTTCTTGAAATTCCCATTTTATTTCAATCAACTAAACCACTATGGTCTTCATAAACCAATAGGTATCAACATTCTTAAATAATATTGTTTCCCTTGTATGAGAATAAACTAGGTTATATTCCCAACCCTTCACTTATTCTAGGATCTAATCCTTTGATAAATTATTTATCCTTTGTCAAAGCCCCTTCTCTAATTCCTCCCTATATATTTAAGCTTTAGTTGAGAATTATTAGTACATATATTTTTATTCATATATAAGATAAATATTGTAATTTTACACATCATTAGGATAGGAAATTAAATTATATTATTATTTCTATATCCTTTAAGGTTGCCTTAGGCATATACAAGCATGATGTGATATATGTCCTCCAATGTTGGTGAGGTCATGGGTTTAACTCTATTAATCCATAAGGCGATTTGCTTGGATCATAGTTGTTGATTATTTAGCATTTTTACCACTTCAATGGTGGTGAAATATCCAAAGGTATCCCATGCTTGGTTATTATTTATAAAATATATTAATATTTTAATAAATATTTATTATTCCAATTACTTTTTTTATGTGTTCAACTTACAACTATGGTTATTGTTGTTCTTATTGCTACTACTAATATGATAGCTATTAGTTTTATTATAACTATTTTTCTAATTATGTAGTCAATAGTATGATAATAATTATAACTATTGAAAACTATATTATATTTAATATCCATGTCGACTTGTATTAATGATATTTAAGAAACACTCACACAAGGTTGAAAACAACATGATGTCAATAAAATTATTCCACACATGTCTACTACAATATTTTCATGCTATAATAGTAAAAATAGGGACGGTTGGAGAACTCTCGGACGAGAGTTTTTCCAACTCTCGTCTGAGAGTTTCTCCAACTCCCGTCCGAGAGTTTGTCCGAGAGTTTTGTGACCATAACTCTCGGACGAGAAAATGCGAAACTCTCGTCCGAGAGAATTTTAACTCATGTTAAACCCGACCAAACTCTCGTTCGAAATATTTAAAATTTCTCGGACGAGAATTTTGAAAACTCTCGGCCGAGAAATTTAGTTGAATTTTTTCTCGGCCGAGAAATTAAAAATTTCTCCCGAATTCTAACCATCCACCAAAAACTGTTTCCCAACTTCGCGATTTGATCCTATGATACCATGTAGAAATTATATGCACTAAGCATGCATATGTCCAAGATCCACCTGATCTCACACTATTTAACTTTATGCAAGATACTGAATCTATTCCACTTGTTAATCTTTTGCGGAAAAAATTAATTGCACACACATGTGAAGCATAAACAAAAATAATCAATTGCACATAACATAGTTTTTAACCGGGAAAGCCTGAAGCTGAAAACCCCAACTATATATTATGTAACATGGAGATCATATGATAATCTGATGCAAGCATAAAAAGCTTATCACAAGCCCTCAGTACAGTATAATCGTCATACACTAATAAGGACCAATCTTGAAAATCCATACATCGATCTCTGCCCCCTACTAGCCTGCCTCCACTACGTAATCTCTGCTGAAGAATAGCTCTAAATTAATTTGAATTACTCCATCCTTGACTGCGCAATCCTCATTGGCAACTCCAATGTGTGTGTGATGCAATCAATGCATCACTATAGTCACAAAATATAGTCTATCTTTCCCTTTCACCTATCTCTCCACTGGTCTCCACTGAAACTGCCATGCACTGTAGTTAACTGATGTATTGTTCAGTTGATTAATGAGTTATTATTTTTGAATTAATTAACTAATTAATTCACTCCACTCTCACTAGTGTATCAATCAGTTAGACTAGATACAACTAGCTCAACTAAGTCTAACTGAGTTAAACTGAATACAACTCCATAACTAATTCTTCTAACTATGTCATAACTCTGCCACTTGAGTTCTAACTGGGTCCTCCATGCATTAGCTCCAGTAAACCCTCATTAATTTCACAATTCCTTGTTTCATTTGATGTGCCATATCTTTGCACTGAACTGAAGTGTTCCAAGAGAATAAGTTGTTGTTTAGAGTCTAATTATTATCAAGAGCTAATAATAATCAACATGCATCTATTTTTAGATCAACGATATATAAATAGACTTCACCCAATATTCTAAAAATAGAATTTCATCTATTTTTCCAACTTGACCAACCATCTACAAATAGCATCCTGCAACTTCTGAAATATGATCATCATGTCTAAAAATAGACATAGTCTAAAAATAGACTTGCGCCAAAAATAGCCTGCGGGCCCACTTAGTGAAGGTGACTCTTTTCACTAAGCTCATCATCTTGTTGAATATCAACACAAATTTTTCCACAAATGTGTTTGCATTGGATAAAAAAAATATTCTTGTTTTTGTCATGTTTGCATAGACAACACAGAATCCAATGACGTTTGTGAAAACAAAATGTATATAAAATATTGGAAACATAGAAAGCT
Source organism: Pinus albicaulis (assembly GCA_034641835.2). Taxonomy (NCBI): domain Eukaryota; kingdom Viridiplantae; phylum Streptophyta; class Pinopsida; order Pinales; family Pinaceae; genus Pinus; species Pinus albicaulis. The sequence continues at coordinate 1,686,357,496 of CM076579.1, read as the reverse complement.
AAATACAAAGGGAAAAATGTCCATTGCAATGTTTGAAGAAATGCAATCAGAGGAGACTACAAAATCATCTTATGGTGATCGAGTTTTTGATCTTGTTAGAGAAGGTAACATTTGAATTTCTTTCAAATGAATAAGATCTAGAAATAAATTTAAATACATAAGTTTGTTAAGTTTGTTTTGTTGTGCAAGAGATGTTTTTTTTGTAATTGCACCCGCTAAAAATGATGAAAATTTGAAGTATTATTTGATGCGTTGCACTGAACAAAAAATGAAATTATTAGAAAACTATAATGATCACGGTTTTCCATATGAAAGAGGATCTATTATACTAAAAGGATATGTTTTCAGACAAACTAATGAAAGTGGGGATTTTGTTTACTTTGAATACTATGAACCTAATGTCATAAGTTGTCAATATAGTCACTTGGTGTGCATAGTGCGCATAAAGTTGAAAGAGGTTCAATAAAAGAAGAAAATGAAAATTAAGAAATGGAAAATGTCAAAATCCGATCATGAACAGATCATTGAAGATGGCATTCCATTGGATTTTTTTTGATTGAACTGCCCAACAATTTCTTCTCTTTGGATTATGTTTTAGAACTTCCAGAACTCAACTAAAAATTTAGTTGCCTTGTTATGTTATATGTGCAAGTGTTTGCACATGTACAAATTGTTTTGGTACATGCACACTAGGATCAACTAAAAGTAGCTTTTCTATACATGCATTGATGAAAAATGTTGCATGTGTATTGGATTATATATGTGTGTGTGTGTGTGTGTGTGTGTTCCAGAATGCAATTAACTGTTCAAGTAGTTTTACTATATTTGCATTGATGAAAAACATTTCATGTACTGAATATATATGTTCTAGAATGAAATTAACTAAAATTAGTTTCTCTATGCGCATTGATGAAAAATGTTGCACGTACTGGATATATACACAGACTGAATGTGACCAGTTTTTCTCATGGGATTTTCTGGTAAAAATTATGGAATGTAAATAAATAATCCACAATATAGTTTTGTACGAAGATTCCTTTTTGACAAGAGATTCAGAGCACTTCTCCGAATTTTGGTGGGATTTGACCCACATCTCTATTCCTGATAGAAAATCTAGTACAAAATTTGTTTGTACAATGGTCGAATATGTTCTAGACAATTAACTGTAAGTAGATTTTCTATGTGCATTGATGAAAAATGTTGTAGGTATTGGATGTGTGTGTGTGTGTGTGTGTTCTAGAATGCAATTAATTGTTCAAGTAGTTTTCCCATGTGCATTGATGAAAATTGTTTCACGTACTGAATATATATGTTCTAGAATGAAATTAATTGAATGTCATCAATTTACCAATTTATAAATAAACAAGGCTACCTAGTTGAGTGCTTTAATGACATTGACCCCAATTCAATAAACATATATCTACTTCTTATATTTCCAATCAAAATTAAAGGGATTTATATGGGAAAGAGGCAGAACATATAGCCCATCAACTACTTTTTAGAGGTCAATGAAGGTATCATCATGTGGGAAAATGTTTGGAACACTTGATTGTACTTTAAAGTAATCTTAAGATTGTTTTTTATCTCTACATACTCTTGTTTGAGTGAAAAAAAATCCATTGAAAAGAACATAGCATTTCAATCCAACTAACCATATCAATTGAGCTCTATTTGAAAAAAAAAAGTAAAAAAAACCAAAAAGCCAACAAAATAACATCCTTGGTTGTTATTTTTTATTGGAATAGCTAAATCATATTAAGGATTCTCTTCATTGAAATTGTTTTTGGATGGAGAATCCTCAATATGATTTAGCTATTCCAACAAAAAATGACAACCACGAATGTTATTTTGCTGACATGTTTTGTTGGCATGTTAGCTTTTCTTTACTCTTTTTTCAAATAGAGCTCAATTGATATGGTTAGTTGGATTGAAAAGCTATGTTCTTCCCATTGGAAAATTTTTCACTCAAACAAGAGTATGTAGAGATCAAAAGCAAACTTAAGGTTACTTGAGTACAATCAAATGTTCCAAACATTTTCCCACATGATTAAAACTCGTATTGGTTGAGCCTTATCTGACCTTTTCCATTTCACTAGATACCTTCATTGACCTCTAAAAAGTAGTTGGTTGACCATCCAAAATTTGAGTTTTAAAATATTTTTGATTATATCGTGCAACATTACTTCACATGCCATGCCAATTGTAGTTCAACTATCCAATAAAAACATTTAACATTATATCACATGCCAAATGTAGATCAGCCATCCTAAAGTTAACTTTTAATTTAACAAAAAATTATAGATCACAACATTACTTCACATGCCAAATGTACTTCAACCATCCAAAACTTGAGTTATAAAACCTTTTTGATTATATCAAAACATTACTGCACATGTCATGCCAATTGTAGTTCAACTATCCAATAAAGACATTTAACATTATATCACATGCCAAATGTAGATCAACCATCCAAAACTTAACTGTTAATTTAACAAAAAATTATATATCACAACATTACTTCACATGCCAAATGTACTTCAACCATACAAAACTTGAGTTTTAAAAACTTTTTGATTATATCATACTATTACTTCACATGGCATGCCAATTTTAGTTCAACTATCCAATAAAAACATTTAACATTATATCACATGCCAAATGTAGATCAACCATCCAAAACTTAACTTTTAATTTAACAAAAAATTATAGATCAAAACATTACTTCACATGCCAAATGTACTTCAACCATCCAAAACTTAAGTTTTAAAAACCAAACAAATTATAACACAACATTACTTCACATGCCAAATGTAGTTCAAAAGAAAAACATTAATTTATAGATCACAACATTAATAGTAGTTCAACTATACCAAACTTAAGTTTTAAAAAACAAACAAATTATAACACAACATTACTTCACATTCACATGCCAAAAGTACTTCAATCATCCAAAACTTAACTTTTAAAAACAAAACAAATTATATTAACACAATAAAATATGTTCAAAAATTTTAGATCTCACAAGTATCTAGTATCAAGTTATATATATAGATATATGACTACATCTAGATAATATATAAATAAATAAATTTAATACTAGAAATCTCAATCAAATCTAGAAATCATCTGGAATCAAATACAGATGGATGTAGTGTCTTTCCTAGCAAAGTTTCAATCCACGAGCTATCTTGCGAAGCATGGGGAACTTGTACACAATGCATGTACAAACATTAAAATTTGATGTTTTAAAAATGAGTGAGAATATATAGAACTTCATGTAAAAAACAAAATATTAAAAATAAATAAATAAATAAATAAAAATAAAAATAAAAAATCATGCAATACCTCATGAGGTTCCCTCTCCATTTGTTGCTCGCCTGCTACAACTTCTCCCATGGGAACATCTCCAAAATTAAACTGTACAATATATATATATATATATATATATATATATATATATATATATATATATATATATATATATATTAAAAAATTTAGATAAAATACATGCTATAAACTTGTTTCAACATATTAAAGTTAGACAACTTATTCAAATGGTTGAAATAGTGTGGATGTTCCTATCTCCATCGCTAGAGTCCGTGGATTAAAGAAATCTTCTATAGAAACCTAAAATTCAAAAAATTTAAAAGTATAAAATAACTCAAGATCAAGATCTCAATTTATAATAAAATTTTAAACTTCAATTTATAAATTATAACTTTTAAAAAAACATATATATTTAAAAGTGAAAAATTGAATACTTCTGCAGGTGGATTTGGGACATCTCCTAAGAGAGGCTCCAAAATAAAATCTCCAAAAACCTAAAATTCAAAAAATTTAAAATAACTCAAGATATAGATATATCTCATTTTTGAATGGAACTTTTTGACCTGTGGAATATATATAACTTAAAAACATAAATTTTAAAAGTGAAAAATTGTCCATACTTGTTGCGGATCTGGCACATCTCGTAAGGAAGTAGAAGGTACATCTCCTAAGGAAGATGAAGGTACCGCCATCCCAAAAAAATCAGACAGAATCAGAATCTGTTAAATTTTTTTATTATTATATATGTAAATGTACATGTGTGCACAATTATTTATTTTAAAAATATCACTTTTAAAAAGCACTAGCATTTGTCAACATATATTGATGGTGAGACCCATCTTGATTAGTTGAACTAGAGGCTCTGAACGTGATATTAACATTTTCGTCATTCATCAAGCGTGATAACTATAAATGGTGTTTTAACATATAATGAAACATTTTTGTTAGATTAATGTACATACAAATAAATGTATACATATACATGTGTATTTATTACAAATTGTACATGTATGTGTTAAAATAATTGAACCCTAACCATTAACACATACCGTTGACATGCCCTCTTCCTCATGAAGAATTAGGTCTTGCCAACCATTGCGACAATTTTTTGCATATATATTGAGATCTTCAACACTCATGTTGTCAATCTCTTCATCTGTAGAATACACAAAATTGGTTCATGCATTCTCACGTGCTTTTTGTTGATTCAGACAAACATTGACTCCACCCAATCCAATGTGAACATTTTCGATGATAGCATCCCTTGCTTCTCGACTAATTTGAGAAGTGGCTTCCATATCTGACCGCAAAGTTTTGACCCGCAAAGGTCGACTAAAAAATGGTGGCTCAGGGCGAGGCAAGTCAACGTCACGCCTAGCGCCCTTACAGTCACACAATCAACCTTTCCTAGGACAAAAAAATTTAGATGGAAGGTCATTGTAATTGGGTTTCATTTCCAAAAAGAATTTTGCATAAAACAATTTTGCAAAATAAAGAGGAACCTCATCATTCCATGGGAGTCTTTCATAGGAAGAAAGGTGTCTATCATACAAATAGTGAGCTATATTAGGGTGCTTGAAATATTGCACCTTCAACATCTTTCTTTTCGGCCCTTCTTTGAAATTAAACATTGACTTCTCCATTTCTTTTGTAACTCTTTGTTTTACATCCTCCCATTTATCAGGACCCATTACTGTTTCCTTTATTTTTCTCATCACTTCTACAAATGTATCAGTCCTTGGCCCAAGCTTTCGGTACACAACTACTAGTTTGCCTAGAGAGTGTGTAACTATTTCCAAGCTTTGTCGACTTTCAGTAGGTAGAATCAAAGCCATGAGATATCTCTGCAATTTTGCATGAATTTTTTGACACCTTTCTAAGGTGCATTGCTCCATGTTTCTTTCCCAAGGTATATCAGATCGGCCAGATAAGTCATGGTGGGTGGACAACCTTCTTCTTGAATGAAGTGTTCTACCCTGTTGTCTTTTTTTACCAACATTTGGAGCATTTTCAGCCTCTGCATCAATATATAAAAAATTTTGTATTAGAAAAAACACATGTAAACAAATTTGTGCAAATTGAATGAAAAAAATATTCAAATTGATGGCAACCTCGATGTGGTTGAAAATAGCATCTTCCCATAGAAACTATTGAGGAACCGAACGACCCTGCGGGAACGTACCACCCCGGCCGTTGATTGGCCTCCCGAAGGAGGAATAAATATCACCACCTTCACGCAACACTGCTACCATAATGGCGTCCCTCTAAGGGATTTGAACCACACGACCTCTCGGGGGCAGAAAGCTTCATAAACAAATACAAATTTATAATCAATTGAAAAATACATTCATGTGTACATATAAATACATATACATATTCATTGATTAAATTGCATGAACCATACCACAACTGGGTGAACCATGGGTACGCTCCATGGACGGAGTAGAGACCCTTCTCCTCTTAGCTCCTAAAAATAAAAAAATGAAACTTATTAACAACTAATTTAACTCACAAAGTTAATAAAAAATAAATTCCATATGTACACACATGCATGGAGATTTAAGATTATATTTAAATACCGTGAACATCCCCCGATCCCTGAAACCCCATATGGGATTCGAGTGATCTTCATCGTTCATCCTACATGACATATATATATCTATTGGTGGAAATTTACACAAAATAGATTTCAGAAAATCAATTTGTAATTTAGTGTACACAAATGATGTAGAACACAACTTTGAAAGCAATAATTGATATGTGAAACTCAATTTAAGCAAAAAAGAAATTATAAAAATGATAAGTTCACCAAATTGCGCTTTACATGGTGGGATCACACTTGGTATAAAATTGAAAAAAACAAATTGCCATTAAAAAAGAAGAAACTCCTTTTAAACAAAAATTTGTTGAAGTCCACGCATTTTAATTTTATAAAAATAATTAAAATGCGAAGTTCACCACCTGTTTCAAATGTGAAGCTCACCAAGTTGTGCTTTACATGGTGTGGTGGGAGCACACTTGGTATATAATTGAAAAAATCACATGGTCATTAAAAAAGATGCATTTATAAGTACAAAATACATAGATATCCCAAAGAAATATGTTTAATGTCCACGTAAAATAATTTGAAGGAGAGAGTCTTAACACTAATTCATCTTGGAGAGATGAATCTTGAATTTTGAAGGAGAGAGTCTCAACACTAATTCATCTTTGAGAGATGAATCTTGAATTTTTGAAGAAGAGCGTCTCAAAACTAATCCGTCTTTGAGAGATGAATTTTGCATTGGAATTGCCCCATATAATTATAATTCATCTATTAATTCATCTTTGATATATGAATCCTAAATTGGCATTGCCCCACGCACTAGATCAGCAGACATCTTATTCACATTTGAACAATGTCTTATACTAAAAAATTGAAACTGGCTAACAATGTTGTTTTCTATTCCATGCAGTTCTTTTAGCCTTTCATCCTTAACTTGGTACATTCCATTCATCTAGTTGCACACAAGTTCATAATTGATGAAAACTACAATTCCATTATATCCATACTCAATAGTTGTTCCCAAGCCTTCTATCAATCCAATACAATATGCCTCATTGTTTGTTGTTCTTCCCGGTATATTAATTTTCCTTTGGACGACTTTGCTAGTCACAATATTGGAAAGCACATATGTAATCAATGCTTTCCCTAGATTGGGATAGCAAGAAACTTATATGCATAATTTCCATTTTTCAACCATATTTTATGGTTTTCTTATCCCTGAAAAAAAACAAAATCAATAAAAATATATATTAAATTGACATATATTTCAAATTCATGGGATAAATGACACAATATCATGAGATAAATGAAGAACTTCTATTTATATCTATTTCATAGATTGACTGTAGGGGCATTTACTATATATGTCACCTTTCATAAAAGATGAGATCCAGAGGCTACATTTCCCTTTACAGACTCTGCCTATAGAACTTGTAGAATTTAACACTACCTGTCCCAATTATACCCTATGAAGGGTGTAGAGGACCCGTGGAATCACTCACACTACTTTACGTAGTCATAAGGGTGTATAAGAATGCATTTGTTTTAATGGGAAACTTTTATGGCTAATGTGTTTTTCTCAAAATGTGAAACACCCCATTTTATCGAAATGATTCCTATGTTGTAATAAAATATAGATGCATAAATTCAATGAGCATAGTTTTGAGATATAAAAGTCCAAAATGGAAGAGTTGTTTGTGAACAAACATCAATGCCACTATGGATATATATCTGCTTCATTAAAAGGGATTTTTCTAGAATGATGTCCACTAAGTTGGAAAGAAGGAAAAGTATCACAATTATATGTTAATGTGCATGTGTTTTACATTGAATATTTTTCATTTTATTAAAAATATATTTGAAACATTAACTATATAAGGTTAAAGCCTATGTTTTGTATAAAATTACTTTTGGTTTCAATGGGAAACTTTTATGGCTAATGTGTTTTTCTCGAAATGTGATACACCCCATTAAAATGGGAGATATATCAAAATGAATCCTATGGTGTAATAAAATAGTTTCAAGTAGTTTAAAAATATAGATGCATAAATTCAATGAGCATAGTTTTGAGATATAAAAGTCCAAAATGGAATAGTTGTCTGTGAAGAAATATTAGTGGATCACTATGTATATATTTTCTTCATTAAAAGAGATTTTTCTAAAAGGATGTCCACTAAGTTTGGAAGAAGGGAAAGTATCACAATTACATATGTTAATGCATGTGTTTTACATTGAATATTTTTCATTTTAAATTAAGAATCTGTTTGAAACAATTACCTATATAAGGTTAAAACCTATGTTTTGTATCAAATTGAACTTTTGGTTTCAATGGGAAACTTTTATGGATAATGTGTTTTTTCTCGAAATGTGATACACCCCATTAAAATGGGAGACATATCGAAATGATTCCTATGGTGAAATAAAATATTTTCAAGTAGTTTAAAGATATAGATGCTTAAATTCAATGAGAATAGTTTTGAGGTATATAAGTCCAAAATGGAATATTTGTTGGTGAACAAATATCAGTGGATCACTATGGATATATTTGCTTCATTAAAAGGGATATTTCTAGAAGGATGGGCTAAGTTGGAAAGAAGGGAAAATATCACAATTATATGTTAATGTGCATGTGTTTTATATTGAATATTTCTCATTTTGTTAAGAATCTATTTTCAAAACAATTAACTATATAATTGGTTAAAAGCTATGTTTTGTATCAAATTACTTTTTGTTTCTAAATACTATGTTTTTTACATTGAATATTTTCCATTTTATTAAAAATCTATTTGAAACATTAACTATATAAGGTTAAAGCCTATGTTTTGCATAAAATTACTTTTGGTTTCAATGGGAAAATTTTATGGCTAATGTGTTTTTCTCGAAATGTGATACACCCCATTAAAATGGGAGATATATCAAAATGAATCCTATGGTGTAATAAAATAGTTTCAAGTAGTTTAAAAATATAGATGCATAAATTCAATGAGCATAGTTTTGAGATATAAAAGTCCAAAATGGAATAGTTGTCTGTGAAGAAATATTAGTGGATCACTATGGATATATTTGCTTCATTAAAAGAGATTTTTCTAAAAGGATGTCCACTAAGTTTGGAATAAGGGAAAGTATCACAATTACATATGTTAATGCATGTGTTTTACATTGAATATTTTTCATTTTAAATTAAGAATCTATTTGAAACAATTACCTATATAAGGTTAAAACCTATGTTTTGTATCAAATTGAACTTTTGGTTTCAATGAGAAAATTTTATGGATAATGTATTTTTTCTTGAAATGTGATACACCCCACTAAAATGGGAGACATATCGAAATGATTCCTATGGTGAAACAAAATAGTTTCAAGTAGTTTAAAGATATAGATGCTTAAATTCAATGAGAATAGTTTTGGGGTATATAAGTCCAAAATGGAATGTTTGTTGGTGAACAAATATCAGTGGATCACTATGGATATATTTGCTTCATTAAAAGGAATATTTCTAGAAGGATGGACTAAGTTGGAAAGAAGGGAAAATATCACAATTATATGTTAATGTGCATGTGTTTTATATTGAATATTTCTCATTTTTTTAAGAATCTATTTTCAAAACAATTAACTATATACTTGGTTAAAACCTATGTTTTGTATCAAATTAATTTTTGTTTCTAAATAATATGTTTTTTACATTGAATATTTTTCATTTTATTAAAAATCTATTTGAAACATTAACTATATAAGGTTAAAGCCTATGTGTTGTATCAAATTACTTTTGGTTTCAATGGGAAAATTTTATGGCTAATGTGTTTTTCTACAAATGTGATAAACCCCATTAAAATGGGATATATATCAAAATGAATCCTATGGTGTAATAAAATAGTTTCAAGTTGTTTAAAAATATAGATGCATAAATTCAATGAGCATAGTTTTGAGATATAAAAGTCCAAAATGGAATAGTTGTCTGTGAACAAATATCAGTGGATCACTATGGATATATTTGCTTCATTAAAAGAGATTTTTCTAAAAGGATGTCACTAAGTTTGGAAGAAGGGAAAGTATCACAATTATATATGTTAATGCATGTTTTTTACATTGAATATTTTTCATTTTAAATTAAGAGTCTATTTGAAACAAATACCTATATAAGGTTAAAACCTATGTTTTGTATCAAATTGAACTTTTGGTTTCAATGGGAAACTTTTATGGCTAATGTGTTTTTTCTTGAAATGTGATACACCCCATTAAAATGGGAGACATATCGAAATGATTCCTATGGTGAAATAAAATAGTTTCAAGTAGTTTAAAGATATAGATGCATAAATTCAATGAGCATAGTTTTGAGGTATATAACTCCAAAATGGAATAGTTGTTGGTGAAAAAATATCAGTGGATCACTCTGGATATATTTGCTTCATTAAAATGGATATTTCTAGAAGGATGGACTAAGTTGGAATGAAGGGAAAATATCACAATTATATGTTAATGTGCATGTGTTTTACATTGAATATTTTTCATTTTGTTAAGAATCTATTTTCAAAACAATTAACTATATACTTGGTTAAAACCTATGTTTTGTATAAAATTACTTTTTGTTTATAAATACTATGTTTTTTACATTGAATGTTTTTCATTTTATTAAAAATCTATTTGAAACAATTAAACTATATAAGGTTAAAACCTATGTTTTGCATCAAATCACTTTTGGTTTCAATGGGAAACTTTTATGGCTAATTTGTGTTTTACATTGAATATAAAAGATTTTCTCTCTCTCATTGTTTGAGACCATGGATATGAAAATAAGAAACTTATATTTAGATCTATTCCAGAGATGACTGTAAGGGCATTTGCTGGATATGTCACCTTTCATAAAAGATGAGATCCAAAGGCTACCTGACCCTCTACAGACTCTGCCTATAGAACTTGTAGAAATTAACACTACCTATCCCAATTATACCCTATGAAGGGTGTAGAGGACTTGTGGAATCACTCAAACTAATTTACATAGACTTAAGGGTTTATAAGAATGCATGTGTTTTACATTGAATATTTTTCATTTTAAATTAAGAACCTATTTGAAACAATTACCTATATAAGGTTAAAACCTATGTTTTGTATCAAATCACTTTTGGTTTCAATGGTTTGTTTATTGGCTAATGTGTTTTTATCAAATCACTTTTGGTTTTGAAGTATATTCTGGAATCTTCTGTAACCACTTATTAGGCCTATCAATATTTAAAGTCAATATGTAATTAGAGCACAGTGAATATGAGAAGTCGATATGGTTACATGATAAAAAATTAGTAGAGATAAGCAGTGTTTCTATAATATAGGATGACTGGTTATATTACATGTTTCCACATTTAAGATTATTCAGTAACTAATACGTAACCATTACTATTATTACTAAAAGTAAAGTACCAGTGATAGTTAACAGTAGTTGATTTGTTTCCCTTTGCTTAAACTAATCTGTATTCCCCTAATAAATCTATTGAGATAACTGTCAATACAGAAAGTTGAACTAAAGACTGTCATCTAACTCAAGAGGAAGAGTTATTTCAATTCCTCTCTGTAACTGAAAACATATTTAACTACATTGTGGTCCTCAACAATCTATGTTTTTTGTTGCTGCTATTGTATGAATCAAAATCTAATTGTCAATACAGAGAGCTGAACTAAGGACTGTCATATAACTCGAAGAAGAGTTATTTCAATTCCTCTCTGTAACTGAAAACATATCTGATTACATTTTGGTCCTCAACAATCTGTGTTTTTTGTTGCTGCTATTGTATGAATCAGCCCAAGGCAAGTAGAAGAAATTCTTCTTTAAATGGATTTTTATTTCTTACCTTGGTTTCTCATAAGATTCTGTAGGAATTCATGTCCATCCTGATGTTTCCCCTAGGGCCTATACATTGTGTGGGTTTTAGCACTATAAATCCTAGTGCTTCTGTCTCTTGTCATCTGTATTGTATCTGTTGATTTTAACTATATTAATGGTTCATCTACATAGGATATTAGACAGATATTAATCAAGATTGTTTTCTTTGTCTAATAGACCCTACCAACAGGGATGTTTTGATGTCCCATAGTATTACTCCCCACGACCCTATTAGTCCATATCTCTCTTTAGAGGACACTATATAATATTTAACTGATTTGGATGATGAGTGACGATAATGAATGATAAATGGTGGTGCACAACTGGCGAAATTCTTTTGTTTTTTTGTTTCTACTCATGTTGTAATTTTTTTGGAAACTTAGGAAATCTCATTTTCAGAACAAGTGCAAACAAGTATAACTTTACAATGCTAAGTGACCTATATGTTTTCTTTTCAATATTTTTGGTGACTTTTAAGTTTTTAGTTTTTAAACCGTAATCGGGGAATTTATATTAAGAAATATATGTTGTCAAAACATGCAGTTGAGTTACATAGAGAATTATTAGTTTGCCAAAAATCTGAGACAAGAAGATCTAAATTGGCGACTGTCACAACACCCAAGTAACAGTGATAGTTAATAGCAGATGATACTCCAAGTTCCCCCTGAGGATCATTCTGGAGGGGAAATTTTGTATAATCATTGTAATTTTCTTGTAAATATAAAATTTAAACAGAACAAAAAGCTTTTTTTAACAACAAAAAAAAATATTCAAGAAATGCTCTATCTTGTTTCTCTCTACCGTATCTCTGTAAAAAATGGCATATTTCCAATGTACCTATTTTTAGTAATGTTTTTTGTTTTCATCATCCCAATCATATTTATGAATCTAGAATCTAGTTCGTCAAATAATCAGTCTGCTTTCAGTTAAACACAAAATTTTCACTTATCATCTCATTTAGTTCCATCTCCCTTTCTACATTTGGAATCATTGAATCCTTATATCTATCCCTTTTTGACCCAGCGCATTCATCAATGGAGGAGGGGAATTTAAGCTGAGACAAAACAAAAATCCTCATTTACACCACTTCTAACCGACCAAAAATTATGGGTTTTTGTCTGATACCCTAACTTTAGCTTCACAGAGATATAAAAAATAAATCAGTGGCATTTTAGGTATAGTCAGGGCATTCTACTTTCAATTGAAAATCTACTATTTTTTTCCCGCTAACAAAAAGGTTGACTGGGGTGTATTGCTACTTGATACAGAAATATTAAGAGTTTTTGAGACTTGGACATTTTTCCTTATAAAACACACTTGAGAAATAAGTTTCAATTCCCCTTTTCACCAATGTCTGCAAACAGAGATTTCCATCAAGGAACTGAGATTTTGCAATGATTGCACAGTTACAACTGTAATGTTGTAAAAAGCCAAAAAACAAAGTATCAAAACTAAGCAGGGCTTCTGCACTTCACTACATCCCTAAGAGTAACTGAGAAAACCGATAATTCTCTTGGAACATATAACATTCAATGGTTTCAGAGAAGGGAAACTAGTGGATTATACTTACTTGGAAATTCGCTTAACATCGCCGCAACAATTCAACAAAATATGATCGTCAATAGAGCAGCAGCACCACCACAGAATTCGCTTAACGTCACCACAACAATTCAACAAAATATGATCAGCAACAGAGTATCAGCAGCGCCACAGAAAATGAGAACAGAAACGTGCGAAAAACAAAAAATGAGAACAGAAACACGTGAAAATTAGAATAGTTCGTGGGCAATATATTTATAAAATATGAGTTCAGCCGAACTATTTTAAAATTTCGATCGAACTAATAGTCCGGTCGAACTAAAAGTTCGGCCGAACTGTTGTTGCCTGTTTTCCCATCTCCGGAAAAAAATATGTTTTCCCACGCGGTTAGTACGCCACCAATCTAAACGGTAGAACGAGTTCAGCCAAATTTTGTCAAAAAGTTCAGTCGAACTATTGCGGAAAAAATTTTTCCACCCCCAATTCTCACAAAAGTGTAACCCAACTTCACATTTTCACCCTTAATTCATTGATCTCTCACTAGTTTATCTTTAGTTACAACTAGTTACAACTAGCACAACTGAGTTTAACTCACTTAACTGAGTTAAAATAATTTACAACTCACATAACTACACATCCAACTCTGTTACAACTTCGAATCACTCAGTTACAACTAATTCCACTTGCATGTCCCACCAACCAACCTTATAACTCGAAATTCCTTCAGGTAACTAGTTTTCCACTTCAGTTAATTGAAATCAAGTGCTTCAAGAGAATAGATTAATATTTATTGTCCAATTATTATTAAGAGATAATAATAATCGACATGCATTCTATATTTAGACATGTGATCTATAAATAGACTTCGCACATGCTTCTAAAAATAGAATCTCATCTATACATATAATTTTCTCACCATTCTAAAAATAGACTCCCACTATAAATAGAATTTTCTCAACATTCTAAAAATAGACATACACCTAAAAATAGCATGCAGGCCCCACCTAGTGTAGGTGCTTAATTTTCACTAGGATCATCATCTTGTTGAATCTAAACACTCCCTCTCAACAAGAAAGGGATTATCCTTCACCCCGATCCTATCTCTATGGTATTTGAATTTTCTCCTGGTGAGTGCCTTCATCAAGATATTTGCATCCTGATCTTCTATAGGAATGTACTGAAGCAACATGATCTTCCGCTGCACACAATCTCTAATATGATGATACCAAATATCTATATGCTTAGATCTATCATGAAACATGGGATTAATTGATATTTTAATGCAACTCTGATTATCACAATGAGTCACTGTAGGATCTAAATGAGAACCAAACAAACCAACCAAGATATTTCTCATCCAGATAGCCTCACATGCAGCTTGAATTGTTGCCATGTATTCTGCTTCCACTGAACTTAGTGCCACGGATATATATTTCATGTTGTACCAAGAAACTGTTTTAGATATGATGTTGAAGACCCCTCCTAATGTGCTCTTTCTATCCGTTGGGCTGCCTACCCAGTCTGCATATGTGAAGCCATGCAACTTCACCTAATTAATTTGTTTGTACCATAAGCCATACTCAAATGTGCCCTTGAGATATCTCAGGACATGCTTGCCCCCCTTCCAAAAGAGCTTGGTAGGCTTAACCATCGCTTGATTAATCTGGTTCACTACATAGCATATGGCTGGTCATGTATTTAATAAATACATTATCGAACCCACCAACTGTCGATAGATAGTAGCATCTACTATCTCTCCAGATATAGCCTCCTCTTTCCTCTAGTTTTCGGGAAGAGGAGTATCCATGGGTTTGCAGCCCTCCATGTGAAACTTACCCAGTATCTCCCTTGCATACTTGCCTTGAGACACAAAAATTTCACCATCTCATTGCCATATTTCCATTCCAAGGAAATAATAATGGAGACCCATATCCTTCATCTCGAACTCCTTTGCAAGCTCCTCCTTGCATGAGTGTATCAAATGCTCATCACCAGTCATTATTAAATCATCAACATAAAGAAAAATAATTAAAATATTACCCTCCACCACAATCTGTTATAGGTTTTCATCCACCTCACTCTTGGTGAAGCCAAGTCCAGTGAAATAGTTTTTGATCCGAGTGTACCAAGCACAGGGTGCTTGCTTCAGCCCATACATCACTCTTTTGAGTCTGCACACATGCGACTCGCTGTTGAAGATCTCAAATCCTTCAGGTTGCTCAATGTACACTTCTTCCTCAATGATCTCATTAAGGAGGAACATAGTCTTCATATACATTTGATGAATGTGCCAACCCATCTGCACTAAGAGAGAAAGGATGGTCCTTATGGAAGAATACCGTGTGACAGGTGCAAAGGTTTCTTCATAATCAATCCCTTCGATCTGTGAGAAGCCCCGAGCCACAAATCTGGCCTTGTATTTCTCAACACTCCCATCAACAACTTGCTTTACCTTGTAGATCCATCTTGAACCGACCACTGATTTATCAACCGGCCTTGGATCTGATGTTTGGCTCTACGTTATTAGACTCACCACTCCATGAACCTCCTCCTGTGGTTGATCCACATTTAGAGACTCATCTTTGCGAACAAGCAGTTCCTCCTCCACATGCAAGTATAGCTCCCTCTCAAGCGACAACTTCATGGATTTCTCCTCATTGAATTTTATATCCCGTCTCACTACAATCATTCAAATTTTTGGAAAATACACACAATAGTTATGTGGTGTTTCAGTGTACCTCAAAAATATCCCAACTTCAGCAGTCGGCTCCAACTTCTTCCTAGCGTTCTTGGTCACATGCACATAAACAGATGAGCCAAAAATCTTAAAGTGAGAAACATCTAGTTTCTTACCAGTAAAAGCTTCTTCAGGAGTATTCATGCAAAGTACTCTTTGAGGACAATGGTTTTACACATAAATCGTAGTGTTGCATGCTTCTACCCACAAATGCATTGGTAGGCCCTGATCATGCAACATCGCTCGTGCAGCACCCACGATCGTTCTATTCTTCCTCTCCGTGACCCCATTTTGCTGTGGGTTATGAGGCGCTATGAGTTCTCTTCGAATTCCTTCTTTGATACAGAAGTATTTCAATTCGTTCAAGATGTATTCTCCACCATTATCGCTCAGTAGAGCCTTCACTTGCTTCCTCGACTCTTTCTCCACCAATGCATTAAACTCATAGAACTTTGAGAATGTTTGATCCTTCTTCTACATGAAGTAGATCCAACATTTATGAGAAAACTCATCAACAAAAATAACATAATACCTATGTTTTGATGTTGAAGCAACTAACAATGGTTCACACACATGTGTGTGAACTCTCTCTAGGATCACCAAAGCACATTTCTCCTTTTCGTGAAAGGTGGACTTTACATACTTCCCCATGGTGCAACCATTGCAATGATCTAACTGAGAAATTTTTCCCATTAGAATTCTAGTAGATATTTGTTGTATGACTTTCAAAGCTCCATGATGAATATGGCCCAATCACCTATGCCATAACTCACCCTCATCCTTGCTCACCACTTTTTCCGCCTTACTCATCATGGAAGCGCAACCTTCTACCTCCATCTTGTAGATATTCTTGACTCAAATCCCTATTATCTTGGCTTGACCCATTGTTTTGTGTCGCATGAAATATTTTCCATCGCTGAAAACAACCTCACAGCCTCTATCCTCCAACATCATGACTGAGACCAAGTTTTTCTTTAGACCTGGAACATGCATAACATCTTTCAATAGAAATGGTTTACCTGAATCCCTTTCAAATGTAATGGTACCAATGCCGGTTGCACTGTATCATCCATCATCGCCCATATCTATATGCATTTGGAGATCTTTCTCCTCCAAGTCACTAAAAAGCTCCTTATCTCTCGTCATGTGGAAGGAAGCACCACTATCAAGATACCACACCGATCCCATTGCGCTTGAAACCAAGCATGCGATAAAAGAGAAATCAAGTTCAAATTGCAAGGCAAGGGCCTCATGAGCTGCAACTCTAGCAACCTTCTTGTTCTTCTTTTTCTATGGGTAGTAAGTGGTGAGATGCCCATGTTCCTGACAGTGAAAACACTTCACCTTGGACAAATCCAACTTTTTTCCTTTAGCCTCGGATTTTGAGTGGAATATCTTCCCCTTCCCTTTCCTTGCCTTGGAAGCCAAAGCACAATCCTCTTCATCAGCGTGCTTTGATGAAGAGCCATCTCTGGTGTTCTCCCTAAACTCCTCCTACACTAGATCTGACCACAGTCGTTCCCAATCCAACAGTTTTTCCCATTCGTTGACAGAGTCTTGATAACTGTGCCAAATATTAGGAAGTCCCAAGAGAGCCAAGCTCACCAAATCATCATCAGAAACCATTATTCCCACACTCCGTAATTCATCTCAACATTGGAAACACTTTTTGAGATACTTAGGAATATTTTTTCCCTTCTCCATCTTGATCTTTCTGAGTTTATCCTTCAGCACCAATTTCCTATGGTCGTTGTTGCTTTGGAAAAGATCTTCTAAAGCCTTCCACATAGCAAATGGAGTGGCTTTCCCATGAAGGCTTGAGACAATATGATCTCACACACCTTCCAACAGAATCATTTTCGTCTTCGCTACTTTCTTTTGCCAGGCATCAAGTAATGCAACATCCATCGAAGTGAGCTTAGGAACATCATTGTTGATGAATTCCTTCAAGCCATTATCTTCAAGCACCGCCTCCATCCTGTCCTTCCATGCAATTTAGTTCAAGCTACCCTCGAGTGCATACTCTATTCATAAAACATTGAAATTCATTTCGATGTTTACTCAACTGTTGCACCAGGAAATTCTTGCAACAAATTCAAATTGTTTCCACCAACAAACTCAACTACTGATTCAGTTTTTCAATCTTCTTTGCTCCAATACCATGTAGAATTTTAATAAAATTATGTATTTCCTGGATTCTCCTAATCTAACAATTATCTTTCATTGTTAAATACAGAATCCTTCTACTAAAATATTTGCAAAAATTTAATAGCCAATTGCAAACACATGAAGAAAGATCAACCACATATAACACATATGTTTTAACTGGGAAAGCATAAAGCTAAAAAACCCACTATCATATATTATGTATATATCATGTATCATGAAAAAATCTCATACAAAACTCTAATCCAAGGGCTCTTAGTACAATATACAACCGTCTCACACTGTCATACAAAAATTGGCAAATACATGCGCCAATTTACTACCTCCTGACAACCTGCCTCCACTGCGCAATACCTGCTGATCACAATCTCTGAATGAATTCGATATTGCCTTGCCTTGACTGCGCAATCCTCATTGGCATCTCCAATTTGTGTATGGTTGCATGAGTGCACCCACTAATGTCACAATAGATATGCAAATTTTCCCTTTCGCCTATCTCTCAACTAGGTCTCCACTAGATCTGACATGGATGTAGTTAACAGTAGTACTTTTTCAGTTTCATGTGAGACCAATGCTTATGAATTAATTAAATAATTAATTCACTGATCTCTCACTAGTGTATCTTTAGTTACAACTAGCACAACTGAGTTTAACTCACTTAACTGAGTTAAACAAATTTACAACTCACATAACTACACATCCAACTCTGTTACAACTTCAAATCACTCAGTTACAACTAAGTCCACTTGCATGTCCCACCAACCAACCTTAGAACTCGAAATTCCTTCAGCTAACTGGTTTTCCACTTCAGTTAACTGAAATCAAGTGCTTCAACAGAATAGATTAATATTTATTGTCCAATTATTATTAAGAGATCATAATAATCGATATGCATTCTATATTTAGACATGTGATCTATAAATAGACTTCGCACATGCATCTAAAAGTAGAATCTCATCTATACTTGGAATTTCTCACCATTCTAAAAATATACTCCCACTATAAATAGAATTTTCTCAACATTCTAAAAATAGACATACACAAAAAGATAGCATGTGGGCTCCACCTAGTGTAGGTGCTTAATTTTCACTAGGATCATCATCTTATTGAATCTCAACAACAACTAAGTCCATTTTCATGTCCCACCAACCAACCTCTTAACTCGAAATTCCTATAGCTAACTGATTTTCCACTTAAGTTAATTATTTCCAAGTGCTCATTGAGAATAGATTATTGTTTATTATCCAACTATTATTAAGGGATAATAATAGCCAACATGCATCTATAAATAGACATTCGATCTAAAAATAGAACTCGCACATACATCTATAAATAGACCATCATCTATAAATAGAATTTGCTCAACCATCTATAAATAGACATCATCTATAAATAGAATTTTCTCATGCTTCTATAAATAGACCTCCACCTAAAATTAGCCTGAGGCTCCATCCTAGTGTAGGTGCATAATTTTCACTAGGATCTTCTTGTTGAATCTCAACACTCCCTCTCAACAAGAAAGGGATTATCCTTCACCCGATTTTGTCTCTATGGTATTCGAATTTTCTCCTGGTGAGCGCCTTCGTCAAAATATCTGCATCATGATCTTCCGTAGGAATGTACTAAAGAAACATGATATTTCGGTGCAAAAAATCTCTGATATGATGATACCATATATCTATATGCTTAGATCTATCATGAAGCACATGATTAATCAAGAGTTTAATTCAACTCTAATTATCACAATAAATCATTGTCGGATCTAAGTAAGAACCAAACAAACGAACCAAGATCTTTCTCATCCAGATAGCCTCACATGCATCTTGACTCGCTGCCATGTATTCTGCTTCCACTTAACTGAGTGTCACGTATATCTGCTTCCTGTTGTACCAAGAAATAGTTGTAGATCTGATACTAAAGATTCCCCCTGATGTGCTCTTTCTATCCATTGGGCTGCCCTCCCAATCTGCATCCGTGAAGCCATGCAACTTCACCTCATCCATCTATCTTTATCATAAGCCATACTCAGATGTGCCCCTCAAGTATCTCAGGACATGCTTGCCCACCTTCCAAAAGAGCTTGGTAGGCTTAACCATCACTTGACTTAGCTGGCTAACCGCATATCAAATTTCCAGTCTCGTGTTCACTATATACATCAGCTAACCCACTAACTATCAATAGATAGTAGCATCCACTACCTCTCTAGATGTAGCATCCTCTTTCCTCCAGTTTTCTGGAAGAGGAGTATCCATGGGTTTGCAGCCCTCCATGTGAAACTTACCCAGTATCTCCCTTGCATACTTCCAGCCCTCCATCATCTTGAACTCCTTTGAAAGGTCCTCCTTGCATGAGTGTATCAGCTGCTTATCACCAGTCAATATTAAATAATCAACATAAAGAAAAATTATTAAAATCTTATCGCCCACCACAATTTGGTATAGGTTTGCATCCGCCTCACTTTTGGTGAAGCCAAGTCCGATGAAATAGTTGTCAATCGGAGTGTACCAAGCACGGGGTGCTTGCTTCAACCCATACAACGCCCTTTTGAGTCGACACACATTTGACTCACTACTAAAGATCTCAAATCCTTCAGGTTTCTCTATGTACACCTCTTCCTCAATGATCCCATTGAGAAACACAACCTTCACATCCATATGATGAATGCACCAGCCCATCTACGCTAAGAGAGAAAGGATGGTCTTTATGGAAGAATACCTTGTGAAGGTGCAAAGGTTTCTTCATAATCAATCCCCTTGATCTGTGAGAAGCCCCAAGCCACAAATCTGGCCTTGTATTTCTCAACACTCCCATTAGAAGCTTGCTTTACCTTGTAGATAAATCTCGAACCTACCACTAATTTATCAACCGACCTTGGAACAATTTCCCAAGAACTTTTTTTCACAATGGAGTCATACTCCTCCACCATTGCATCTACCCATGTGGAGTCCTGCACTGCTTCCTGAAAGGAAAATGGCTCAGTCACAATACATTTTCTCATGAGAGCCATGTATCCTGTAAATCAATCAGGAGATTGTCTTTTTCTTCGCTATGAAGTAGGGGCTTCTACATTCTACGCAACATCAAGTCTCATCCTATCAGCTTCTGTAGTACGCCTTTTTCCAGTTCTAATGTTTGGCTCTGCGTGAGTGGACTCCTCCACTCCATGAACCTCCTCCTGTGGTTGATCCACATATAGAGACCCATCTTTGGGAACCAACAGTTCCTCCTCTGTATGCAAATCTAGCTCCCTCTCAAGAGACAACCGCATGGCTTTCCCCTCATCAAATTTTACATCCCGTCGCATAACAGCCATCTTACTATTAGGAAAATACACACGATAATTATGGGGTGTTTCTGTGTACCCCACAAATATCCCAACTTCAGCATTCAGCTCTAGCTTCTTCCTAGAATTCTTGGCCACATGCACATAAACAGATGAGCCAAAAATCTTAAAGTGTGAAACATCTGGTTTTTTACCAGTGAATGCTTCTTCAGGTGTACTCATGTGAAATACTCTATGAGGACAACGGTTTTGCATATAAACCACAGTGTTTCATGCTTCCACCCACAAATGCGTTGGTAGACCCTGATCATGCAACATCACTCGTGTTGCACCCACGATCATTCTATTCTTCCTCTTCGCGACCCCATTTTGCTGTGGGTTATGAAGCACTATGAGTTCTCTTCGAATTCCTTCTTTGTTTTAGAAATATTTTAATCTATTACATATGTATTCTTCACCATTATCGCTCCTCAGAGCCTTCACTTGCTTCCCCAACTCTTTCTCCACTAATGCCTTAAACTCACAGAACTTTGAGAATGTTTGATCCTTCTTCTGCATGAAGAAGATCCAGCATTTACGAGAAAATTAATCAACAAAAATAACATAATACTTATGTTTTGTTGTCAAAGCAACTGAAAATAGTCCACACATTTCTATGTAAACTCTCTCCAGGATCACCGAAGCACGGTTCTCCTTTTCATGAAAGGTGAAATTTACATACTTCCCCATGGTGCAACCCTTTCACTGATCTAACTGAGAAAGTGTTCCCATTGGAAGTCCAGTAGATATTTGCTACATGACTTTCAAGGCTCCATGATGAAGATGACCTAATCACATGTGCCATAATTCGCCCTCATCCTGGCTCACCACTTTTTCTGCCTTGCCCATCATGGCAGTGCAGCCATCTGCCTCCAGCTTGTAGAGATTCTTAACTCGAATCCCTATCCTCTTAGCTTGACCTGTTGTTTTATGTTGCATGAAAGATTTTCCATCGTTGAAAACAACGTGATAGCGGTTGTCCTCCAACATTGCGACTGAGACCAAATTTTTCTTCATACCTGGAACATGCATAACATTTTTTAATTGAAATGGTTCACCTAACTCTCTCTGAAAGGTAATGGTACCAATGCCAGTCGCACTTTATCGTCCATCGTCGCCCATATCTATATACATTTGGTGATATTTCTCCTCCAAGTCTCCTTATCTCCCATCATGTGGAAGGAAGCACCACTATCCAAATACCACATTGATCCCAATGCACTTGACACCATGCACGCAATCAAGGAGAAGTCAATTTCAAATTTTGAGGCAAGGGCCTCACCAGCTGCAGCTCCAACAGCCTTCTTGTTCTTCTTCTTCTGCGGATAGTTAGTAGCGAGATGCCCATGTTTGTGACAGTGAAAACACTTCACTTTGGAAAAATCTAGCTTCTTGCCCTTAGACTCGTATTTTGAATGGAATTTCTTCCCCTTCCCTTTCCTTGCCTTGGTATCCAAAGCACAATCTTGTTCATCATCATGCTTTGATGAAGAGCCATCTCTGGTGTTCTGCCTAAACCCCTCCTACACTAGATCTGACCACAATCGTTCCTAATCTGGTGGTTTTTCCCATCTATTGACAGAGTCTTCATAAATGTCTGAACTCTGAAGTCCCAAGAGAGCCAAGCTCACCAAATAATCATCAAAAAAATTTATTCCCACTCTCCCCAGTTCATCCTGACATTGGACAAACTTCGTGAGATACTTTGGAATGTTGTCACCCTTTTCCATATTGATCTTCCTGAGTTTATCTTTGAGCATCAATTTCCTATGGTCGCTGCTTCTTTGGAAAAGATCCGTCAAAGCCTTCCACATAGCATATGGTGTGGCTTTACCATGAAGGCTTGTGACAATGTGGTCTCGTACACCTTCCAAAAAAATCCTCCTTGCCTCTGCCACTTTCTTTTGCCATGAATCAAGTAATGCATCATTTGTCGAAGTGGGCTTAGGAACATCATTGTCGATGAATTCCTTCAAGTCATTATCTTCCAACATCGCCTCCATCCTGTCCTTCCAAGCAATGTAGTTTGAGCTTCCCTCGAGTGCATACTCTAGCCGCAAGCCATTGAAAGCCATTTTGATGTTTACTCAATTGTAGCACCAAGAAAATATTTTTGCAAATTCTAATTCTTTCCACCAACAAACTCAGCTCCTACTTCAAAATTGCAATCTTTTGTGCTCTGATACCATGTAGAAATTTTAATACAAATTATGTATTGCCTTGATTCTCCTGATCTAACAATTATATGCCTTCTGAGACTGATCTGGGTGTTTGGTATTATTTTTAAGACTGCTTGAGTGTTCTAGATCCTTGTTTGACTGACTGTGACCTTCTTCCTTTGGTTGTTTGCCCATTTCTATCGATTTTACATTTTAGCCCTAGGGCATCTAGGTGCTATTGTGCGTCGAGCCTCCCTTAGGATTTTTTGGTTTCTGTCTGTTTAGTCAGCTTTGTGATTGCTTCTCTGCATTCGTTTGGTGGTTTTCTATTGTTTTATTGCTTTATTTGAGTGATTGGCTTCTTCTTCACTTGAATTCCGTTTGTCTCGCATTGGGCCTAGATTACATGGTTCATTTGAGTATTTGGGTGTCTTTTGATTTGAGGGACTTCTTGTCGATTTGAGATTTGGTTTTGTGCTTGCATTGAGTGAAATTTGATTGTTTCTTCTCTTTTTCTATCACTTCTCAAGTTGCTTGTCTCATTAGTTTTCATTTTTGTTTAGTGAATTTTTGCTCTTAAACATTGCAAATACAAAAAAAAAAAATCTCTTTTTCTTTGCATTAGTTAGTGCGAATTAAATCTTTTTGGTGTTATTAGTGACAAGTAACTTTGAAAGAAAATCTTTTAGTTTACATTAGCTGCATTAGAGATATCATTGGTTTCCCTCTGGTCATTTTTTTATTGTGTGAAAAGCTCTTTAACTCTCTCATAATTAGCTTTCATCGAATGAAATGATATACTGTCGCATGTAGTGTGCATTTAGGAGATTTTAAGACATTACATTTGCTAGGGCCTGAAAATTGAGACATAATTGAAGATAAACATTAAAATTTATTCAATTTACACTAAGGCAGCATTGAAACATTAACGAAATATTTAGAGGTCTAGGCTAGGGACGTGTTCCGACGTCTTTAAACCTAGTAGTTGTCGTTCGCCTCTTGGCTTTAGACAGCACTAGTACGGACTTGTGCTCCCCGTACTGTCGCATATATAAAGGGAGACCCCACTAGGTTTCTATCCTTTATCCATAGGAAGCTAAGTCTGCCACCCTATACCCGTGATACACTGGACACAACATTCGGGGAGATTGCCTGCACGTACGTTAAGTCCTTGGTTGATTTCTCTTTCATTCTGAAACCAAGGTGTATATTGCAGTTCACGATTATTTGGTACACCCTTTTTGCCTAGTATTCCTGAGCAGTCGTTTTGATCTTATCTGACTCTTTAAATTTGAAAAGATCACCAAGTGCTTGTCCTTTCATGCTTGCTTCAAAACTGAAAGAGATAGAGTCATCTTTCATCCGTTTCTTGACTCTTAAAACATGAAACGGTGTAGTTTCTAAGTTTCAATGTCATAAAATAAATCACCCGCGATCACACTCCCTGTTAGATTTTTCTTGTTGGCCGTTTGATTGTTTGCCTTGGTTCTTTCTCAGCCCATGTGTGTGTTTGATCTTTTTCTCTTTTCATTACTACCACAGTGGCGGAACCCTCAGTTTCATCTACTGGTAGTCCATATACGGATGATTCATCAGAGGTTTCTCAATCCTCCACTGAACCTCAGCAGCCCATCGTTTCCGAGTTTCCCGATGGGGGACCGGTTCTGTCTGAGCTTCCCTTTGGAGGAATAGTTGAGTTAAATTGGCCCTTATTCGACCCTTGGTCTGGATTTGGAGTAGGGGAACATTTCCTTCCTCTTACATCTGGTTCGCCTTTTTTAGCTGTTGTTATTCCTCCTAGTCCTCGTTGTCTGTTATGATATCTAGCGGCAGGTTCAAATATGAGTGAATCCAGTCATTTTGCTAGCGAGGAAATCCCCACGTCTGGTGAATATTACCAGCTATTCCCAGAAGACAACGTCGAATCGTCTGTTATGTCTTCGCCTGGTCCCTCATTACCAGCAGGGTATAGATCTTTAGGTCAGATTATCGCCATCGCTGCCTCTATGGGGGTATCAGCTCCTTCTACGAGGCCAATTGTTCCTTCATCGGGGATGTCTCCTAGGACACCCATCACGACGTCCCCTCAGGTCACTTCTGTACCCATCAGGCCCACAGTTTGTTTGGCTTCATCTACACCTGTTGTTACTACTTAATCCGTAAGGACCACATCGCTTCCCGAAGACATCTACATAGCTTCTGCTATGCCGGAGAACATCTCTCCTGAGGAGTATCGATTGTCCCTACAAAAATCGAACCCTGAGGTTGGACAATCCTCTCAAGATCCCAACCACTCTTATTTTTCGCATTATGCACAGGATGGTACACCCGTGTACGTTTTTCCATATCAGTACGATGAGCACAGGAATCGTTTACGTTTACCTGCTCCTGAGGCTCAGCTTCATGCTCAGGGTTTACCATATAACCAGGTTGGGCAGCCTTATAACCCGTAAGGACAACCTTTTCAAGGCCAACCTTTTGGCCAGCCTGGCTATTCTTATGACCCGCAAGGTTACCCTGCGGGCCAGCAAGGGCCATTATACGGTCCGCAAGAATAGTATTACAACCCTTTAGGTCAACCTGTGCAGCCTCTTCCTGGGGTCCAGCCAGGGCAACCTCAAGGACTCACAGGCCAACCAGGGTACCAACCGGGGCTGGTATATGGTCCTAGGGGGCAAGTCCAACCTTCCCAACCCATGCAACCTCAGTATCCTGTTGCTCCACATCAGCCAGGACCATCTTATAGTCCTGCTGCAGGTCAAATCGATTACCAACCGCCACCTGGCTCCATTCCTCCACCAGGCCAACCGGTCCATTCGACACAACCCGGTGTTCCACCACCAGGCCAACTGGCCCATCCGGTACAACCTGGTGCTCCTCAATAGCCAGGTCAACCTATACAACCGACACAACCTGTTTATCCGGGTCAACCTGTTCAACCAGGGTAGCCCGTTCAGCCGGGTCAACCTGTTCAACCAGGGCAGCCCATTCAGCCAGGTCAACCTGTCCAACCAGGCCAGCCTGCACACTCTGTTAACCCTGCCCAATAGCCGATTCATTCGATGCCGCAACCGAATCAACCGATGCATCCTAATTATCAGGCTCAACAGGGTCCCACATATCAGCAGCCCGCTCAACCTCAAGGAGGTTACTACCCTCACGGTCAATCTCGACCGACTTATAATCCACCCCCAGGCTCCCATTATTACACTCAGCAACCCAGCTACACCTATACTCAACAACCAAATCCACAAGCTGCCCAAACGGGGTCGACATATAATCAGGCTCCATACTCTGGTTATCAAGCCCCGTACACTGGTTACCAACAACCGAATCAAACTGTTTATACACCCTACACCCCCTACGGTCATAATCCTACCAGACAAAACCCATGGGGGCAAGGATATTCTCAACCAGTGTGGAGTACAAGTACCGGTCCTTATCGAGGGCCTAGCATGCCGTTCAATCCGCAATTGTCGTTCTTGGCTACCTTAGAATTATCAGACGTTTCTAAATTAACCAATGATCCGATTCTTCACAATCCTTATTGGCCTCCGGTTCCGACCAAGGTACCCGAAGATTGCCCAAAGTTTGAAGGTAAAGTTGGTGAAGACCCCCAAGCTCATGTAATGACCTAACATTTGTGGTGTTCGTCTAATTATTGAGTTGATGATTCAATTTGTCTACGTCTCTTCCAACGCACTCTTATCGGTGCTGCTACTAATTCGTATATTGAACTACCTCGTGGCATCTTTTAGGATTTCAATACTTTAGCAATGGCTTTTCTGACTCATTTTCAGTTACCGGTTCGCTATGAAGCCGGGACGCATCTCTTGACTTCGTTGAAGCAGGATAAAACCACCCACATATCCGATCATATTCATGAGTGGCGACGTCGTCGTAGGCTGATCAAGTTCAATATACCTGATCAACTACTAAATCATTGGTTCACCACATCCTTCGTTAACAAAATCGCGCAAGATATTGCTATGGGGGCATGTGTGACTGAAGAACAAGCCATAGTGTGTGCCCAGTATCTTGATCTAGTATACTCTTAGTCCGTCATGCTTTATGATATTTTGACTGATGCACCATGCCTGGGAACCTCTAAAGCTCCTCCTACCCTAGCGGTGGATGGTGTTACTAGTTCCGTGTCTCAAAATTCTCGAAAATCATCGAATGGGAAGCAGAAGTCCAATTCGTCCCATAATTCTGCTCTTCCCGCCCCTCCATATTCTGGAAAAACTGTGAAGGTTAATGTTGTTAAGGCTAATCCTACGAAAAAAACCTCCAAAGGGAAGAAGAAGGGCAAAGGCAAATCCAAACCCGACGCCCCAAAGTCAGAGTCTTCTAAACCTCGGACTGAGGACGGTTCCCAATGTAAACTGAAGTACCCCTGCCTTATTTGTGAAGGAGATCATTATACCAAGGATTGTCCATGACGATATGAAATTAGTCAACTTCTAAAAGGTTCCAAAGGGACTCCGGTAGTTCTTAAAGAACCATTCCCATATCAACAGACCCAGATGGTTGAGCAACCTTCACCATCTGCACCATTTGGGTCCCAAGTCTTTATGATGAATGGTGTTGCACCTGTCTCCATTGCTACACATTCGAAGGATTATGCTGGATTGCGTCAGCCAGCTGGGAAGGAGATTGTGGATGGCCCACCTCCTCCTCTTGTCTCTAGTTCCTTGGAGATTGAGAAGCCTACTGCTGAACCTATTGTGAGGCCACCTTTGAAAGGTGTTCTACGAAGGTCTTCCTACAACCCAAACGCCCATGCCGCTCAGCACTATAGTATTGTTGAGGATTTGGCATAGGCGCCTTCTACTATGTCTGCATTGGAAGTCCTTCAAAGTTTCCCTTCGCAACAGAAATATTTGTTGTCTGCAATCGGTGTAATTGATCCCACTGATTCTAATCTTCTCACCTTCGACTTAGAAAATTTTACCCCCCGGCTTCCACATCAAATCGCTCTTGTTATTCAATTCGAGATCAACAGTCTTAACATCCATAGGGCCGTGGTGGATGAGGGTGCTTCTACCTGTGTCATGTCGTCCGCCTGCTGGAAGTCCATTGGCTCTCTGGCCCTGTCATCATCTCCCAATGCCTTGGAGTCATTCGATGGTCGGGAATCCAAACCCCTGGGTGTTCTCGAGAGTTTACCAATTACGTTACAGGGGAAGACAGTCAACGTAGAAGTGGAAGTGGTTGATGCCAAGTTTAACTACAATCTGCTTCTGGACCGTAGTTGGACTCACACCATGTTATGCGTGCCATCCACCCTCTTTCAACTTCTTAAGTTCCCTCATGAGGGAAAAATTGTTACTGTGGATCAATTATCTTTCTTCACCTCCACCTTTGAGAAAAAATTTCCTTACGTGGATAAGATCCCTAATCCCCCTGACAGTGTAGGACCCGGTCTCTTCAAGGACCCCGTCCTCATGGGAATTTTTCCCACACCGCCACCACACACCGTTCAAGTTAATATGATCTCTACGT
Source organism: Pinus albicaulis (assembly GCA_034641835.2). Lineage (NCBI taxonomy): Eukaryota > Viridiplantae > Streptophyta > Pinopsida > Pinales > Pinaceae > Pinus > Pinus albicaulis. The sequence continues at coordinate 1,686,328,324 of CM076579.1, read as the reverse complement.
CTGACGACCCATGGATCATCCCTTCGACTGAACAGGTGACTGATTTTGGAGAATCGATGCCCTTAACTCCAGTAGAGATTAATTACTGTGAAATCGTTGCCACATCCGATCCTCCCCCTCCTCAACATGCTCCCTCGAGCATGGCTTTAGATATCTATTCTCAATCCCCCTGGCTCGGCGAGGCCGACTCCCCTGATCCTCTTAAAGAGACTTTCCCTTCTGACGAATCTATCATTGAAACCATGTCTCTTGAGGACCTGCCTTGGAGCAATGGACATCATCGTTCCTCCTTTATGCCCAGCCTGGGGGCAATGTCAGATTGTCTAGAGCGCGATGTATTTCATTATCCCCCTCCTGAGCCTCCTCCGTTGAGCTCATCGGAGCACAGTGTTAGCCACCTATAATATTTTGTTATACCAAAAGGTGGCTAAAACTTTTTGGAGCCTCCAAGGAACAAATTTTATCACTAAAAGTTGTTGGCTCTTGAAGTCTCTTTGAGGCCTCATGCCTCTGTCCAGATCCTACACTGTTGTTTACCTTTCAAAAGACTCAGAAATCTTGCTGAGTTCCAAGCCAGATCACTTCTGCAAAGGCCATTTTTCCCTTCCCCCGCTTCAGAACTAACCTTCATTCGTTTCCCCTTTTTTCTCCATGAATTCCTCTATTTTTCATAAGTTCCCTTCTTCCATTCATGAAAATCCACTTTATTAAGGTTAAAGACTCATTCTTTAGCTTTTTCCCCTTTTTTCTATAACCCGCCATATATTATAAATACAACTTTATTATAAAGTTCATATCATATAAATTATGTCCCACCGCTTATCGCAAATCGCAATATCGCATTATCACATTTTCTACGGTGTGTTTCATTAACTCATCGCAAAAAATTGCGATGCGATCATTCCGCCTGATCGCATATCGCAAGTCGCATATTTTTTTTTCGCATCCAGCGATCCATCGCAAATTTATGTGATACGATCAACCCATTGCATATATCGCTCCATCACATTTTTCCCGTTGCATAATCCGCCCATCGCGATTCCCTCGCCATCGCACTTTCCACGATTGCGATCGATCCTGCCGGGCCCACCGTATGATGCCCCCGCCATTCATATAAGCAAACCCTTTTTCCTTTGTAAAATGCAGAAATGTCAATTTTTGTTGTTTACAAAGGTTTTTTCATTTATATCCCGACGCCGCATCTCTGCCGTTGATCTACACCCCTGCTTCACGATCCAACGATCCTCTATGCATCCTCCCACCTGACCCCTTTATACATCATTGCACTGCTTTTCCCACTATTTTCGCATAACCACCCCTGGTTTCTTCCGCACCGCCTTTGGGCGGGTGGTGGTTTTTCCCCGTTTCCCAGCGATTCCACACACCACCCGACGCGTGTCCCTTGTACGATTTAAAAACTTCCTTGTAACCATCGCCCCCCACGCATTATAGTTCAGACCAGGATGCCCAGCGAAATCGATCTCCGTCGTCCAATCTGGGCCCACTGATCCAACGGTGATCGCTTGCAGAAGTTTCTCGATGATTAACAAAGGTGCGCACATGATAACCGGGCTATGGCGCGGTAGAAAATAAATCTCCACCGTCGATCTGATTTGCGATCGACGGCTCTTATTCCGTTGCCCCGATCCTCTGATCAGTCAGTTGGGCATTTTGTTCTTCACCGTTGATCTGTGGGCTGATCTCATCCGACGGCCCATGATCGTCCTCAGTCCCAAAATTTATTTTTAACCATTTTAACCGAAAGCAAAGGTTTTTATTGTTTTTTCGAAGGAAATCACCACCCCATTTGACTTTTCTACTTCTTCTCCCGACCGTTGATCTCGCGCGATCGACGGTTCAGATCTGATCATTCTTCCACCTCCCTCTGGCTCCATCTGATCAAATCCTGACCATTGGATGATGCTATCCAACGGCCACACTCCCCCACACGCCTTCCGATGCAGTGAAACCTATATAATGCAGGATTTTATAATAGTTTGTTGTTTTTGCAGGGTTTGAAGGTTTCTTCATTATTTTCGAAAGAATGCAGAAGCAGAGGGTGACAATCCTCCAGCCTCTGATCAATCAATTAAAAATCATTCATAGGGTTTAAATTTACATTTGATCAATGAACTCATGACCCATTGATGCCATTCGACCCTGTACAGCCCTGCACATTGGAAAATGCACTTAAATTGGGCACCGTTAAAGAGTATCAGTGCCGAAGACAAAATGTACCAGAAACAGGACATTTGAAGACCAAAACACATATTTCAAGTTAATTAAAGGTGTTTTGGGAGCGACAGAGACATCTATCAAGCTGAGAAAGCCTCCACTGCCATAAAAAGAGGCTAATTGAACCCTCCATAGCTCCAAAGACACCAACATCCTCACAGAAATTAAAGATCGCCGAACAATTAATGCAAATCAAAGAATCTTATCTCTAATTGTTAGCAAAACCATTCTGGAAGTTGAAGAACAGTCGGGAAGCAGATCTCTTCAATCATTTGGCCTCGAATGACACAAACAGAGTTATGAAGTAGAGTTATAAATGATTATATTCCCACCTTATGCCTTTCCTAGTTCCCAAAGGCCAGGAATTGCATTAATTGCATAATTGATAATACTTGACCCCTAGGAAATCCTCCCACCTCTTCATTCTTCTATAAATAATGCTATATAATATGAGCGAATGTTGGTCTTTGGACATCTGAATGCATGTAATGGTTATTCTGAAGCTACTGATGCCCTGTCTTGTAACTGAAAGATACACAAGCTGATATGAGAATTTCAAAGCTGTAGAGACCCACCGGGCTTGCAGATTTTAACTGATTTTAACATCAATACAAGCTGCTGATTCATGGAATCCTCAAATATGTCAATGGTGATGTGATCCTTACTGTTAATTGTTATTTTTCTTAATGTTTTCACTCGGTTCACTTTCTCTGATAAAGAGCAGCAAACATAGAGTTGGGATATACTCTCCACGGTACCCTACTCTTACTAAAAGCTTTACTTCTATGTTTTCTTCATTTGAATGTTCTCTTTGAAGAGTATATTAATGCAGGTTAGTTTAAAAGTACTTCCCTGATCTAGATTGCTCTTTAAAACGAGCCTTCCCTGTGTTTTCCTTAGAGTATATTAATCCAGGTTAGTTTAAAATTACTTCCCTGATCTAGATTGCTCTTTGTGATTATCATCTGTGTTTCCTTATTGAATATGCTGAAAGCAAGCTATTTTAAAAGCACTTACCTGATCTTAAGTAGTTCGAGCTATTTTTTAAATGTTTCTGATTGAAAGTACTTCAATGTAGGCTAGTTTAAAAGTACTTACCTGATCAACAGAAATACTTTTATGTTTCCCCTTATGTACATGTTGAAAGAAAGCTAGTTTAAAAGTACTTACTTGATCTTAGACTGTGCTTTGTTCTTCCTTTTGTTTGGTCTTTCATTTCCTATCTCTTTCATTCCATAAAATCACTTTAAAAGATCCTTTGATATAAGTAACTTGCCCCATGGATCCTTCTTGAATCTTGTTGTCCAATTAAATCCTCCTATGACTCCATAGCACAATGGGTTAAAACTGTCTTTTCCCTTTTCTATCAGCTGAATCATTCCTTCATTTGCAGACACCTTCACCCTTTATTTTGAACTTCCTTTCATCTTCATCATGTCTTTGCCCAACCAAAAACAAACAAATCAAACCCATGCTCTTCATAACTAGCCTAATATCACAATTTCAACCTTTGAAGATCACATATTTTAACTCATTTATAGAGAGATCCCTCTCTGGATTCAGGAGGGATAGATCCTTGAATCCCAAAGTGGTATGGTGTTACCTCTGCAGTTGGACTTTGCCAATATTGCTAATTACAGGGTGCTAACATAATGGGGACTCCACTGGGGAAGCTGAGTTCTTTTCATTTTAAATACTGCTAAGACTCAGAGTACCCCTGATATCTTTAGATTGGTACATGGTGGTGGACCATAAAACATTTTACCTCCAAAAAGGAGCAAAAAACTTCCACCTGGCGACTCCACACTCTGAAACTCCCAGACGACCAAATGACTCCACTGGTAGAAGACCCTGAACCGATTGACCAGACACAGTGACCTCTTTTCTAATTTACAAACATGAATTTAGATATAGATCCAGAAGACAAACATATGCTCATGATGGAAAAATCAATGTACATGCTTGGAAAAAGAGTGGATGGGTTTATAGCCAATATGAATATTGGTTATCAAGAAGAACACAGTCTTTTCCTTAAGCAAACAAAACCTCTGCCACTACAAGACATGTATGATGAACATGAAGAAAATAATCAAGAAAAATTTCAAATCATGATGCAAAAGATGATGTACATTCTTGGAAGAAGAATGGATAGGTTGATGGCTAGTATAAATGTTGCTGATCTAGATCAAGCTAGGCTTTCCCTTGATAAAACGCAAGCCCAATCACCCCAAGACCAATATTCTGACCAAGGCATGTATTATGATCAAAACTATATAAAATATGATGAGAAAACTTACAAAGAAAGCAATGAAGAAGGTTGTAGAGAAAAACTTGATTGCCTGCCTATGTCTTGTACCATGCCGATAAGAGAACTCCATGACCTAAATGCAAAAAATTTTAGTGACACAAGTGAAGTTCTGTTAGAAAAGGCTCAAGAAGACATCAAGCCTCAAAATCAGCCAACACAAGACAAAGAGGACTGTTATACCTCTGTTCTAAGCAAAAAGGAAACTCCTTCTCTCTTCACAGAGAAAGAGATTGATATAGTATTGAACAAACAACTAACATCCAAACCTTCATTTGAACCAAATGCTTCTACTCATCTAACTACTCCATCTTATTGTCTTGATACAAGAAATAAACTTGTAGATCAGTTAGAAGAAAGGCAAATTGATATCCCAATATGTTTGACTGATGAAAATGTTTATTCTGATAAATTTTCAAACTTAAATCAGTCTGATGATGATGATGATTCCCAAGCAGAAACTAACCATGCAGGGCAACCAGCATTTGATTGGTGTTATGAGCTTCACCATCGTCAGCTTGAAAGCCGCAATCACCCATTTCAATCCATCATAAATGGCTTTCATGTGATTGGGAATCAACAACCTTTCAACTTAAAAGGTGAAGAGAAGAGCAATGAAGAAATTTTTGAGCAAGAGGGAACCATTGAATACACCCCTACTCAAGAATATAACAATCTCTTCACAGAATTCAGCCCACTGATTCCAAGCATACCAGGGCTACAAGAGGACAACACCGCCAAATATGATGAGTCCTCCAGTCCAGAGGATGATGAAGATGAAGGAGAAAAACAAATAGAAGACTATCCTGCTGTGGATATATCATCTTCTCAAGAAGAAACTTCTCCCTTCACTGATATTAGTCTGTCATTTAAAGAACCTAAATTTATATCAGTAGCAAGCATAGATTCAAAGAAAGAAAATATTTCATTGTTTGCTATTTTGCAGGTTAAGAACAATGATACTTCCAAGCTACATACTGAAGAGTTAGTCCTCAAAGCTGAAGTCTTGGAAGAAGACAATCTACCAAACGTGGAGGGCCAAAAAGAAGAGAATCTGCATCTTTTATTTGTTGATCCTATGGAAGAGTGTGTGGGAATCCCGACTGGCTCAAATTATCAAGCATTGATTCTTTGCAAGAGCCAGAGACATGAGAAGCTGTCACCTTCCGTGATAGCCTTGATATTGAAGGTTAATCTTCAATATGTTCTATGGATACCTCTGACAAGCAGCCAGAGTTTCTACTTCTTTTTGACATTACTCAGCTGGCTGCATTGGCACTTTTGTATCATATGAATATGTAAATACTCCATGTTTAGAATAGGTTAGATAGGAATGTCAATAAATCTCAAGTCTGAGCAGGTAGTTAGTTTTTGTTTCTGTTTTGAAGAAAAATAAAAAAATACAAAAACAAAGAAAATAAAGAAAAGAGGGCAGAAATGAAAACAAGAAAGGCAAAGCCCCATGTCAAAAAAGAGAAACAAATCTGAAAGTGTGCAAGCTCAAATGCCACTCCTCAAAAACACACTTCTCGTTAGTCAAACTGTTTAATCTTGACTAACTAGCTTTAAATTTTTCTACTGATAGGATAGTGAATTCGATTTGCCAAACTGTTCAATCTTGGCTTATCAGTAGATAGATTAGGATAGAAATGAAGGTTCAAACAAACTCAAAATCTGAACCAAAGTTTCCAAAAGAGAGATGACTCAAAACTGTTCATCTTCTAAGTAAAAAAGAGAAGAACTGGTTCTAATTTGCCCAAAATCTGAATTAGAGAACAAGGAAGAGACAACTCAAACAAAAGCAAAAACAGAGCTGTGAAGAAAAGTGAAGGCCATGATGAGAGACTTTCAGATCTTAAGCCTTCCATTTTGATTTTAATTTTCTGCAAATAATAATCTATGTGCAGCTTGTTTTTATGCCACAGATCACAGCAAGTCAAACAGCTTAATCTTGACTTGACTATTTTTAAATTTCTGTTATAGAATTTAGAGAATGAAAGTCTGTTAGACAGCTTAATCCCAATAGACAGTAGATTAGGTAGAGAAATATCTGAGCTCAACTGTTTAATCTGAGTTCAGGGAGAAATAAGCAGTATAAATAGATTAGTTTTTATGCTTTCAAAAGAATAAAATGTTGAGAAAAAGAGTTTTCCAATCCAAGTGCACTTTGATGAAGAAAAAATGTTAGATCAATAGGATTGGCTAGGTAGAAGCTTGTATTGATGAAGTCCATTATTCTTTCATGACTGATACTATTTTTTTATAAGCAAAGCAAGATCATCCAGCAAAAGAAGATCAATCCAAAGGATGAGGCACATGGTCAGCATCCCAGAGAAAATAATGGATCAGGCACAAGTCAGCCTCCCATAGAAATCAAGTCTGAATTCTAGATGCCTTCAAGAAGGCACCATCCCCAAGTGGAGCCACTGTTAGCCACCTATAATATTTTGTTATACCAAAAGGTGGCTAAAAATTTTTGGAGCCTCCAAGGAACAAATTTTATCACTAAAAGTTGTTGGCTCTTGAAGTCTCTTTAAGGCCTCATGCCTCTGTCCAGATCCTACACTGTTGTTTACCTTTCAAAAGACTCAGAAATCCTGCTGAGTTCCAAGCCAGATCACTTCTGCAAAGGCCATTTTTCCCTTCCCCCGCTTCAGAACTAACCTTCATTCGTTTCCCCTTTTTTCTCCATGAATTCCTCTATTTTTCATAAGTTCCCTTCTTCCATTCATGAAAATCCACTTTATTAAGGTTAAAGACTCATTCTTTAGCTTTTTCCCCTTTTTTCTATAGCCAGCCATATATTATAAATATAACTTTATTATAAAGTTCATATCATATAAATTATGACCCACCGCTTATCGCAAATCACAATATCGCATTATCGCATTTTCTATGGTGCGTTTCATTAACTCATCGCAAAAACTTGCGATGCGATCGTTCCACCCAATCGCATATCGCAAGTCGCATATTTTTTGTTCGCATCCAGTGATCCATCGCAAATTTATGTGATGTGATCAACCCATCGCATATATCGCTCCATCGCATTTTTCCCGTCGCATAATCCACCCATCGCGATTCCCTCGCCATCGCACTTTCCACGATTGCGATCGATCCCGCCGGGCCCACCGTACGATGCCCCCACCATTCATATAAACAAACCCTTTTTCCTTTGTAAAATGGAGAAATGCCAATTTTTGTTGTTTACAAAGGTTTTTTCATTTATATCCCGACACCGCATCTCCGCCGTTGATCTGCACCCCTGCTTCACGATCCAACGGTCCTCTATGCATCCTCCCGCCTGACCCCTTTATACGTCATTGCACTGATTTTCCCACTATTTTCGCATAACCACCCCCGGTTTCTTCCGCACCGCCTTTGGGTGGGTGGTGGTTTTTCCCCGTTTCCCAGCGATTCCAAACACCGCCCAATGCGCGTCCCTTGTACGATTTAAAAACCGCCTTGTAACCATCGCCCCCCGCGCATTATAGTTAGGACCAGGATGCCCAGTGAAATCGATCTCCGCCGTCTGATCTAGGCCCACTGATCCAATGATGATCACTTGCACAAGTTGCTCGATGATTAACAAAGGTGCACGCATGATAACCGGGCTATGGCGCGGCAGAAAATAAATCTCCACTGTCGATCTGATTTGCGATCGATGGCTCTTATTCCGTTGCCCCGATCCTCTGATTAGTCAGTTGGGCATTTTGTTCTTCACTGTTGATTTGTGGGTTGATCTCATCCGACGGCCCACGATCGTCCTCAGTCCCGAAATTGATTTTTAACCATTTTAACCGAAAACAAAGGTTTTTATTGTTTTTTCGAAGGAAATCACCACCCCATTTGACTTTTCTACTTCTTCTCCCGACTGTCGATCTCGCGCGATCGACGATTCAGATTTGATCATTCTTCCACCTCCCTCTAGCTCCATCTGATCAAATCCTGACCGTTGGATGATGCCATCCAACGACCACGCTCCCCCACACGCCTTCCGATGCAGTGAAACCTATATAATGCAGGATTTTATAATAGTTTGTTGTTTTTGCAGGGTTTGAAGGTTTCTTCATTATTTTCGAAAGAATGCAGAAGCAGAGGGTGACGATCCTCCAGCCTTTGATCAATAAATTAAAAATCATTCACAGGGTTAAATTTACATTTGATCAATGAACTCATGACCCATTGATGCCATTCGACCCTGTACAGCCCTGCACACCGGAAAATAAAGTTAAATTGGGCACCGTTAAAAAGTATCAGTGTCGAAGACAAAATATACCAAAAACAGGACGTTTGAAGACCAAAACATAGATTTCAAGTTAATTAAAGGTGTTTTGGGAACGACGGAGACATATTTCAAGCTGAGAAAGCCTCCACCGCCATAAAAAGAGGCTAATTGAACCCTCCATAGCTCCAAAAGACACCAGCAGCCTCGAAGAAATTAAAGATCACCGAACAATTAATGCAAATCAAAGAATATTATCTCTAATTGTTAGCAAAACCAATCTGGAAGTTGAAGAACAGTCGGGAAGCAGATCTTTTCAATCATTTTTCCTCGAATGACACAAACAGAGTTATGAAGTAGAGTTATAAACAATTATATTCCCACCTTATGCCTTGCCTGGTTCCCAAAGGCCAGGAATTGCATTAATTGCATAATTGATAATATTTGACCCCTGGGAAATCCTCCCACCTCTTCATTCTTCTATAAATACTGCTATAGAAGATGAGCGAATGTTGGTCTCTGGACATCTGAATGCATGTAATGGTTATTCTGAAGCTACTGATGCCCTGTCTTGTAACTGAAAGATACACAAGCTGATATGAGAATTTAAAAGCTGTAGAGACCCACCGAGCTTGTAGATTGTAACTGGTTTGAACATCAATATAAGTTTCTGATTCATGGAATCCTCAATTATGTCAATGGTGATGTGCTCCTTACTGTTAATTGTTATTTTTCTTAATGTTTTCACTCTGTTCACTTTCTTTGATAAAGAGCAGCAAACATAGAGTTGGGATATACTCTCCACGGTACCCTACTCTTACTGAAAGCTTTACTTCTATGTTTTCTTCATTTGAATGTTCTCTTTGAAGAGTATATTAATGCAGGTTAGTTTAAAATTACTTCCCTGATCTATATTTCTCTTTAAAACGAGCCTTCCCTGTGTTTTCCTTAGAGTATATTAATGCAGGTTAGTTTAAAAGTACTTCCCTGATCTAGATTGCTCTTTGTTATTATCATCTGTGTTTCCTTATCGAATATGCTAAAAGAAGGCTAGTTTAAAAGCACTTACCTGATCTTAAGCAGTTCGAGCTATTTTTTAAATGTTTCTGATTGAAAGTACTTCAATGTAGGCTAGTTTAAAAGTACTTACTTGATCAACAGAAATACTTTTATGTTTCCCCTTATGTACATGTTGAAAGCAAGCTAGTTTAAAAGTACTTACTTGATCTTAGACTGTGCTTTGTTCTTCCTTTTGTTTGGTCTTTCATTTCCTATATGTTTCATTCCATAAAATCACTTTAAAAGATCCTTTGATATAAGTAACTTGCCCATGGATCCTTCTTCAATCTTGCTGTCCAATTAAATCCTCCTATGACTCCATAGCCCAATGGTTAAAACTGTCTTTGCCCTTTTCTGTCAGCTGAATCATTCCTTCATTTGCAGACATCTTCACCCTTTATTTTGAACTGCCTTTCATCTTAATCATGTCTTTGCCCAACCAAAAACAAACAAATCAAACCCATGCTCTTCATAACTAGCCTAATATCACAATTTCAACCTTTGAAGATCACATCTTTTAACTCATTTATAGACAGATCCCTCTCTGGATTCAGGAGGGCTAGATCCTTGAATCCCAAAGTGGTATGATGTTACCTCTGCAGTTGGACTTTTCCAATCTTGCTAATTACAGGGTGCTAACACACAGTTCCTTCTCTTGTGCCAAGCTCCTAAAAAAATAAAACAAGCAGCTGCGAGGACAGTTCTTTTAAGTGTGTCAACCTCATTAAAATAATGAAACACGAGCATGTTCAATTCGAGTTTGTTAGATCAAATCTCTTATGTTTTGAACCTTCACTCCATTTCCTATGGACTGAAGCTTTGGGGGCATGCACCTCGAATTGAGACACCATGCTGGGGGGCATGCCCATCTTCCTCATTTCAAGCATAGTTTGTGTTTTAAGCTTGCATAAAAATAAAACTCATTTTAAAAGCATAGTTTGCATGTGTGTTTTCATGTGTGCTTTTAAGCTTGTATAAAAATAAAATCTGTGATTAGATACATTATGTGAACTTTTTCATTGGGTCGTTTGTTATGCAAACTGATGCATTAAGATAACATTGTATTAGAAATTTTCATAGCATATATAAAAAACATCATCACATGCAAAGAGACCCATCCAGAAATAGGTATGTATATATATATATATATGTGTCAAAATGTTTACATAGTGTGCATCACATAAAATAAAAAATATACATGTTCGTCTTAATAAAACCGGAGACGACATGTCTCTCAAAAAATATGCAGGAAAATCCCTACATGTATAATCTGCATGGTGCTCGTGATAACAAGTCACAGCATGCACTAAGCATCTCAGTAGTCGGTGGAGGCGACTGGGCACCCCCACAGTGTGTCGCTGGTATGCTAGCGGAACATCTGCTAGCCGTGCATAGTCTGGGATCCCCCGGGCGATGCCCTCCAAATTCTAAATCAGTTCACCTCCCTCGCCACCCTTAGCCTGAGGGTCATGTTCGGCATGGGTTCTCTACATAATGGGTGACATGCCCATGGGCCTTTCTAGGGCGACGTCTGCATACACATAAAATTGTTATTAGAATGAACATGTGTTACCAAAAAAAATCATAAATACATAAAAAATCAAAAAAGAGTATCATAACCAACTCCTCATCCCAATCCTCCCCCTCCGGGAGCGGAAGATCAGGATCTCTGGTGAAATCGGTCCCAGCATAGGGCCAATCCTCGACCATGATCAACTGTCACCGTAACCACCCAAAGAACTCCGGCCTCCAGGAAATTTGTTGGCCTCCTCCTGGTCTGGGCATAAGTGCTGCCCAGCGAGCCATTCTCGGCTCTCGTGGTACTGGCTCAGCAACTCTGACCCCTTGGCCCTAGAAAATAGGTGTTCGTTCCAGGATGAATGACACCAAAATGGAACCGTAGCCAAACTTCTTTAGTTTGACTTGCTTGCATCTTGTCAGCTGCCTCTTGATATTGGTTGTCACCGCTGTAGCCCAATCGAATAGTGTAGGACTCATACACTCAGAGGCTAGTATGAGTTGGGCTTTGGTTGCCTCATGCGGTGCCTGTGATCCCGCAGCTTGCGTAATGGTGTGTAGCACTACTCTAAGTGCTAGATCACAGACAGTGTGAATGTCCACCTTTCCGCTTCTCGATTCGGTTCATGCCCCTGGGCACACCCTCGCCATTACTTATTCCATATTTTCTCCAGAAGGCCTGTTGCCTGTCAAAATGGGTACTAGGCCTCTACGCGACAGCCCGGTAATGAAATATACGTCGGAAACCTCAAGTTCCAACACTTGGTCCCGAAGTTTAAAAACTTCCTCATTTTCACCCCAAATACTGACCAAGTATTGTAGTAGCTCAGGTTGAGCTCGTAAACATGGAGTAAGAAATAATTTCTTGAGTCCACAGTTCTTCAGTGCATTCATACAGGCTTCATTCTCCATAGCCATTTCATCTTCCTCTCCATGTTCCCTCTCCTTCCACTCAATAACCATTGTGCTTGGTTATCTGCATCAACACAATAAAAAATGCTTTGTTAGATCTCTGGTATATTTGAAAATCCACATGGGTAGCTTACATTTTAAAAATTTTAAACGTAAAATTGTTTTTCTAACAGTCGCGCCAGTTGGCGCGACCCCTTTGTGAAGAAATATCTATTGGCGCGGGTCCATGCCCGATACCCGCGCCAATGGAGAGAGCCCTAAAATTTTAAAAGGGGCCCTCCAGGAGTCTAATACACAATGGAACTCATTAAAAATTGAATTAAAATGAAGCTTAAGGGAACGCCTTTTACCTAGAACAAACGAGGAGTTGAATGACGTCCCGGATCAGTCGTAATCACCGCCGCAAGTTTGCACACAAACAGACCACTGTTGCTCTCCAAGTAAGGTAAAAAGTAAAAGTAATTTTGTTTTACCATTTGAAGCCTATTTATAACTTTTTAAGTCAAAATTAGGTTTTAAGTGTCATTTTTTCCCAATATTTTAATATATTTTGTCGAAAAATGGATTTTACACTTGCTTTTATGTGCAGCGACAGGTTTTTACGTGACTTGGACAGTGATACGAGTTGTGTTTTATACTTTTTCGGACTCGGTAAAAACATGAAAAATTCATTCTGGAGTCATCTTTCAACTCTTTTCTGACTCTCTAAACATGAAAAGATTTTCGAGTCCCTTGTTGTTTGGATTTCGTTAAAGTGGACACGAAACAACATCTACCCAGTATACGTTTACCCCTTTTTCAGGATGGGATAGATTATTTACAAAAAAGGAATACCCTAGCCTATCACGACTAGGAGGTTTTCTCAAATATTGTTTTCTACCTTTTCGGGTCTGAGGAACTATTTACGAAAAGGGACCATTGGAGTTTACTTTTCCACTGTCTTTTCAAACTCTCTAAACATGAAAAGACGATGAGTTCTTCCTTTGTCAGACTTGTTAAACCCTGATGACATTGGATTCAGTCGTAATGATGATATTCGAGTTTCTCCTTCCTAGGGCTCGTTAAATGTACTAGGATGGGCTTATACAACAAGCATATGGTATCCTCTTCAAGCTTGTATAAAAATAAAGAGGTACTCGCCAGAAATGGTGGGGAAAATGGAACCACCATCATTGTCGTGTCGACAGTATGTCGCTCTTGAACATGGCACTTGTCTGCATTCGTGTTGGGTTGGGGACATCTCATCTCGTTTTCAAATTGCCTCCATGGGTTTGGGTGATCCCTTTTGACCTCGCATCTGCTCTTTGTCCCATCATCATGGCCTCTGATCTATTGATGTCAAATACTGCCAAACACATTGTCGTGCCACCATATGTTCAAGATAATTTGACCTCTGCAAATTTCAACCTTCCTCTGATTCTCATCTAATCTTGATTCACAAAGACATTATGTTCCTCTGTCTTGTGTCGATGATGTGGGGAACACTATGGCTCACCTTCGATCAAGGTCACTTCCTGTCGACTTCAGCTCATTATCCAGGAAGCTGATCTAGAGACTCCCTTCTGGTACCTTAGAGCCTGCATGCCTCAATAGCAGGTTCTTCACGTTCGACGTGAGGTTCTCATCATTGTCCTCCGATCGAATGATTCTACGGGTGTTCGACGCCAACTCACTGATTCACATGCCGTAGACTGTACCTATAGTACCTTGAGGGCCATTGTCATTATTGGTGGTACCTCTCATGTCTGTTAACAACTTTCATCATTGGATGGTAATCAGGCGATGTTCTCACATGTTTGACTCCAGCTCACATATTCGTATGCTTGAACTTGTACTTTGATTGGGTCGATATGGGGTGCAAGACCTTGGATTTTGTCTGTTGGAATCCAAGCTGCGATTTTGTGGATTATTATGATTAGCTACATGACTCACTGATTGGATGGCTGCGACCATACCTGAGTCTATTCATCGATCCTTACTAGATTGATGTGTCCATGCCTTAGATCTGGATTATTGTATACTCTGTTACGGATGGCTGTGCCCATACCACATATATATCATGTATCTGAGATATCAGTTGTACTTCTCTACGCAGGTTTTCCGACGGCGGTGTTTTCAGTTGCACACGTTCTCGTAAAGCATTTCACCCCTCAATCTCTTTCGGGCCTCATGCTTTAGGGGGCATCTGTTACACAACAATTTGTCACCGTCCCTACAATTCCCCATCCCTCACATTGGAGGGCTCATTCCGTGACTTGTGAGTAGTGACATAACTTGAAAATACTTTCATGGCATTCCCTTGAAAATGTACTTTCATTGCCCTGAAGACAACTCCTTGTGAAAAACCCTAAAAATAGCCTTTTTTGCATTGGCGCGGGTACACGGTTCAGCCCTCGCGCCAAGGGGAAAATCCTCCAAAGAGGGCGCGCCAATTGTCGCTCTGTCTCAGAGCCGCACCCGCACCAGGCTTAATAAAGGGTGTTTTTAAAAAATAAATGGTGGAAGATTGACCCCAGCCAATTCCTAAACTGGTCTCTAATTTGAGTTAGGAGGTTGGCTTCAAATTTCCATGTAGAGGGAGTAGTTTTCCACCTCTCATGGAAGCTTCCCTGAGGATAGGGCCAATCCCATGATTGTAGGGATCCCAACTCCCCTTCCTGCATCTATATAAGCTTGCCATTTTCCTTTGCAAGCTAATCTCCAAGAGCCTTCATAGCCAAAATAATGTTGCAATTGTCCTCATAGTGTCAAATCAATAGCAAGGATATTGATGATTGAAGAGAGAGGCTTGTCCCCTTCCTTGACCAGCTTTACCGAGACGTATTATGTTGACGACCCGTCGAAGGAGAATTCAGCGTCAGAGCTAGGTTGTATTTTCCTCTGTATGAATTAATGATAAGCGACTATTGGTTATGGTTCCACTTGTTTTGTTCATTATGATCATGAGTTGTGTCCTCTCTGACTGACACATAATTGTATATATCGGATTTTACGCTTGTGTTTGTTGTGTTTCTTGCGTGTGCAGGTGTTCGATCGCGACGAGCGTGAGGATTGTGATCTGTCGAAGCAAAGGAACGGGAGCGCTACCTTATCTACAAGCAACAATGTTGGATTCGAGGTAAGCCTTCTTCGCAAGTTGGTTTATTGCAATTAGGGACCTGCACCATAGCCTGTTACGATTGTTGCTAGACCCGGTCTGGGCTAGTAGGGATCGCCTCTGTCCGCAGAGGGGATTTACCTCCACAACATGGGGGAACCCAAAATTTGAATATTCTCAAAATTTTAGGTGGTTTTGTAGCAGCTACAACAATTAGGCTTAGATATTTTGAAATTTTAATACCAGGACATATCTAAGTTTTTTGGATCTCTAATGAATATGGATAGACACATGTATTATGTAAACAACTTTTCTAATACAAAATTGTTCATTTTTTCTGGATGAAAAAAAAAATGCTACATGGTCGTCCATCCCATTAACCAAAACACTAGAGACTAACCATGGGGACTAAAAATCCAACGAACTCATACATTATTTGGGTTCATATTACACAATTTTAGCTCAGCATTGTTCTAAGAACCAATTAGTGAACAAACCATTTGCTTTATTAGTGTGTGAAAAGGATATATAATCTCTAACTCTATTATACCTTTAACTTCAATTGTAACTCAAACAATGGTAGGTGAACACTCTCTTTATAACTTGTTGCTCTACAACTTATCTCATTAAGGTTGAACTCCATCCCTAATGACTATGAGAAATGGATATTGATTTGTTGATTATATCATGTAGTTTGGACCCTAAATACTTGAAGTGATTATTGTATTCAATGAATTTCCTAAATCAAATCAAACAGGAATTCCTCATTTGTAAGACTAAGAATGTAATCATTGTTATTTCATATATGCCTAAATGAAAGATTCACATTAGGATTGTGGTTCATAAGCATTTATAACATTTGTTGATAAAAGGATCAATGAAGAAAATACATGAAGGAATATTGGTCTATGAAGCACAAGAAGACAATATTGATTATAGTTTGAAAACTATTAGCAAGACAAATCTCCACATCTAAACCAGTTGAATGAATTAATTCTAGCAATTCCACATTAGTAACACTTAACTTAAACAAGTGGTGAATAGTAGCTAGTCCCCTGCTTAGTTTAAATATGTCAAAGTTAAAGTAAAAAAAATAAAGATAAAAAGACTTACTTTAAATATAGCTAAATTAAATTAAAAAACAATAAAGACATAAAGATTTAATCTATAGTTTATATTAATAAAAGTGACAAGTAAGCTATATTATAATACTTACAACTAAAACATCTAAAACAAGCATAAGTTACAAATTACTCTTGTGGAGAAATAGAGAATTGGTATATGAAGTGGAAAATTAATTTCCTGCTAAGGGGAAAGAACTTGCATAAAGTGTTGCATGGAGGTAATTCCTTGCCACGTAAGTTAAAAATGATGCTTTTAGAGAAATTGGAAATTGGTATATGAAGTGGAAAAATTAATTTCCTATTAAGGGTAAAGAACTTGCATAAATTTTGGTGGTTAGTAGTCACTATTAGTGTTTAACTTTGAAAAACAAATATTTATTTTTGAATATTATTGAATTTTTCAAACGTTTGATTGGAACATAACTTGAAAGCTTTATTGTAACATTTTCCCCAATTCAAATAACTACCTTATATTTTTTTTGTCATAATTTTTTGATGGAGTTGCAATATTTAAGCAATGAATTGTATATATTTGTGGAGTTATTTTTCACGTTTAAGCTTCATAGGAAAACCAACCAAAATTAAAATATTTGAAAATATCTCATAGCCACGTAAATAACATATTTACAAAATTAAAATATTTGAAAATATCTCATATGTATCCAGAAATTATTGCAGAAAAATATGAGGCAGTTATCCACATGGCATTGTATTATGTAAGTTATAATAATAAGTGCCACTGCAGTGGCCAATTGGCCAAGTCCTTGTCGTGTTAACTAGAACATGGTTCGATGAAAGAGTCAAAGTTACTCACTCTATAGTGGTGGTTTTGGGCACATGGTTTTGGTTGCTCATGGTTTTGTGCCCCTAGAATGCATGCAATAAAGCCTTTAAAAGGATTGGGGAAACTTCATTGTAATGGGGCAAGAGAGATAAGTGGTGAAGGCTCCCTTGGTGGGCTTTTGGCCAAAGTATTAATGGAATTTTCTTAGATGTTTTTTTTTAGAATTGAGGTTTTCCAGAATAAAACATAGTGTATGTATAATTTGTTACTACTTAATTTATCTCTCTCATGTAATTCTAACATGGTATTAGAGCAAAGTATTGGCTCTTTGAGTAGATTCTTAAGCAATAGAAACACAAAGAGTATAAAGTCTAGATCATATTCATAGTGTGATTCAAATTACTATGTATCGTGTCGAAGGGGCATGACATTTAGGTTGCATGAAGACAAAGCTAAAATAATGATCATAAAGCGTAGGAACGTTGAATTGGAAAAACAAACTAGAAGTGGGTGTGTACACGTCAAAATTGTTGGAGAAATAATTAAATTTACTTTTCTTTCCAAATAAATTTAATTTTCTTTCCAATAATTTTCAACAACTCTCCTCCATGTCGAGTTTCCGTGCTCGTTCTCCATGTGAACCTATGCACATGGACCTCTCGTTTGCTTTTTCACTTTCTTGTTCCTTCGCTTCATGTTCTATCACTTGGGCCTCCTCCTCATGTAACCTAGAGGACATGCCCTTCTACACGACACATGATATGAGAGTTCAACGTTTATTGTTTATTTATGGCGTGGCCTGTTGAATCTGATATATGTATCATAGCTTAAGTGTTGGATTCATGGGGATGCCTATGTTGCCTAAGGGTTTATTTTGGTTGGTGAAAAATGTGAAGAACAATACATTTGTATAGTTACAATATATTGAATTTAGAGGAAAGACTTAAAAATTGATAGTTACTATTTACTAGTAATCAATTTAGGCTATAAATTCATCTTTCGCTAGAAAGAAGTTGGCTAAGTGTTATGGATTAGTTGTAGTGAAGGCTAGCCACTTTTCTTAGATAATGGAAACCCTATGCATTGAGTTGGTTAATTTAGGCAATTTTTGTCTTAGGGAAAAACAAGGGTTTTGTATCCAAACAAAAAAATGAGAATTTGAGGTCTAATATTGCCATTAGTTACATGTTAAAAGAACTAGAAGTAAAAGGCAAGAGAATAAGTTGATATTTAGGTATCACGCATGCATGAATTCATTCAATTCAAGTTCAAATGTATTCATATGCCACTTGAACTAAATGAAAAAATTCAATACTAAACTTCTAACAAACAAAGAATGAATTATTAAGAGACAATGAATCAACATTTTCATCTATATTGTCAAGGAATTATTAAAATATATAAATTGAAACTAAAATTAATTAATCTAAAATGTAGTTAAAGCAATTTTATGTTCTTGAGGGCACCGTGAAAGAGTCCTCATGGTAAAAATTTCCATAAACACATTTACTGAATAATTTTAGCTTTGTTAACCTAGAAAATTGTTAGTAATTGATATATTAATAACCTAGTTTTATAACATGCATTTGGAAAATAACAAAGCACTTGCATGGCATGGCATTGAACTAGTGAATTATATGTCAAGTTAGCCCTCCATAAATCAATTCATCCTACCCAAAAGATGTGCCTTTTCACATAAACAAACAACTATAAATAAGCCAATTCTTCTCCATCAAGGACAAATTTTATTGCATCCTTTATGAGGCATATATATCTTAGAAATTTGCATATATGTTCTTGCAAAATTGTAGTTTTGATTTCAAATTATAATTATATTTTTTCTTTGGTAATTTCCAACACTTGTATGTCTAGTTGATTTCACAAATGTTAAGGCTAAGCCTTAAAATTTTGAACTGGCTTGACAATCATCTTTAATATAATAGGCATAGGCATATTTAATGTGATAAATTATATTTTAATAAAGTGAATTTCATATGAGGTTTATGCTTTGAGAAGTTTACCTAAAACGTTTTAGTATATGTTTAGTGTAACCAACAAGGTTCACATGAATTAAAGCACATCCACATGAAAATAAATTAACTAAATTTATGGATAAGTATAGTTGATGCTCCCTAATCATGGAAGTAGGCAAGGGTTTCTCAGTTGTAGGTGGTTATTATCATGGCATAGGGAGGATTATTCTCAAATGTTGTCTATTTTTCTTAATTTTAGGAATCTAGTTTTATCGAGATGATAGTATGCTTGTAGTCAAATTCTTTGTTAGGTTAATGGACAATTGGATGTTTGGGGCATTACTTCCTTTTGATCTCAACAGTTCGATTTGTTAGTTCTTGTCATATTTGTCCTCTTTTGTGCATGGATATGGGGGAATTAGTTGATTATGAGCCCAAGGATTCCCCATGTGACCGCATCTTCATCGATTTTCAAGGGAAGGTAAAATATCATCCCACTCAGCGTGTTTTCTACCAACTTATCTAGGTGGTCACATATTCATTGATAGAGTGATGGGGGAGGCTCTAGACAAGGCAGTTGTTTCGGGGGAGGAAAATGCCTCCAAAATAAGGCTTATCACTAGCAATGGGGAGGACACTCGACATGTTTATGAGGGTTGGGATCTGCGATTTGTGGGCCTGCTATGGGGTCTGGGCCCGTTCAGGTCAGTCTCCTTTCAAAATTCCTTCTCAATACTCCCCTTCTAGTTGGTCGCAGTCAGTTGGAGGCCTTATTTTTTTTGGAATGATTTAGTTCTAGTAAGGGTTTCCCTGAACTAAGTGATTTTAAGTCTTATATTCTAATTCTAGACTTTAATCCATTCCAAATTATAAAATGTCAAGGAATTGAAATTAGCAATAATGTTCGGCCTCAACGAAAAAACCCTCTCGTAAGGTCATTGAACTCGGAGGGTTTTCCAGTGAGGCCTTGCATGAGGGAGAAACTCTAAAAATGCAAACCATATCAAGGTTGGATGTCTTAAGAAACCTCGTTGTATTTGAAATGCCATTCTTACAAAACTAATTTTTTCTTGGGTGCAAGCGTTAAGATGAGCAAGGTTTTTTCTCTGGAAGAAAAATCCTTGGTAGGTTGGATCTAGGGTCGATGATTTTCTATTCAAACGCCAAAAGATTTGGTTTACAATGACATTAATCCTCTTGTTTGGGATTCGCTAAGGGTTGAATAATTAACTAAAGGTTGGATTCATTTAATGTTTTTTGAAGTCGGGGAAGACAAACTAACAGAACAAAAGGTATGACACATTGATTCCTCTAGTTTTTTTCAAATTTTGGACAACCATGTTTGATGCTCACCGAGAATGATCAAAATTGGTCCCTTTGTGGATTTGGCTTACTGGTTTTCCCTTGGCTTTCTGAGAATAAGAAATATTTCAAGATATTGGGAATTCCATTAGTTCCTACCTCATACATGACTCCTCGTACATTTCCACTGGAAAATTACTCGCCAAAATTTTGATTAAGGTGGATCTTAGAAATGGTCTTCTGGTTTAAATTGATCTTGTAGGGGAGAGGGTTTCATTCAAGATCTTGAATACAAAAGGGTCCCATTTAAATTTCATGGATGTCATCAATATGAGTCATCTTCAAAAGGATATTTTTGGTTTTTCAATTTATTTAAAGAGTTCAAAAAAATCTTATGCGAATACAAGTGTCTCCAAAATGAAATTCAAATATTACTTTGTCAACTTCGAAAAATTATAAAAATTTTAATTTCGCATAAAAAAAATAAATTTTTAATATGAAAAACTTAGTTCCATCCATGTATATCATGCTCATATATATATATATATATATATATATATATATATATATATATATATATATATATATATATATATATATATATATATATATATATATATATATATATATATATATATATATATATATATCTATATATATATATATATATATATATATATATATATATTACAAATTTTATACTAAGTTATGCTACATGAATACACGCATACCTTAGTTTTGGGAGAATTTGCAAGAACAAGTATTTCATTTAATGAAAAATTGGGAGATTATATTATATTGCAAGAACAGGTAATTTAGTTTAGGGTAAGATCTTGGTTAAGCATGCATATTGGTATCTATCACCTGTACATTTTCATCCTGCTCCTTTTCGTTGGTTCCTTAACATTTGGTGATGGTACATATCTATCAAACTCAAGATGTTCGGCTAGCTGGCCTAGAATGTGAAGACTCTGACTTGAAGCATCCTCTGTCACAGGGGTTTCATTAGACCTGGACACTGCATTTTATGTGCATATGCATTGGAGGATGCCACTCACCTATTTCTTCAATGTTCTTTTGCTAAATCTATATGGATTGGTTTAATGAATTTTAAATTTTAGGATAGACTAGATTTCCCACACCATTGGTGACTGCCTTCAAGACTGGATTATCAACCAGAAAACACTTGGACCTTCCCATTATACATTATGTGGGGAATTTGGAAAATATATAACAAAATTACATTTGAATACATATCACCATATATAAGAGATCGAAGGTTGGTTACGAGCTCATTTCATGAAAAATGACGAATGAGGGTTTGATTGGAAGCTGAATGGTGATGAAGGCCGAGGATTTTAGAGGAATATTACTTTTCAACATCGGTGAAAGTGCTCCCTTGGTAAAAAAGTAACCAAAAATCCATCAAATCCTAGCTTGGCAACAAAACTTGGTTGGGAAGAAATCAGAATGATGAGAAAGTAAGTGCTAGATACAAGTAGAGAATCCCTCGTAAATAGGCTAATAAAGATTTGACCGTGGCAATATGCTCTAAGGATGGATATATGTGTGTGTGTGTGTGTGTGCATATTATAATGGAGTTGTAATTTTATTTTTATCTTATGTAAATGGGTATATATTTAAGTGGTTATACATATATAATTTTAACAACTCTCCTCCATATCTAGTTTTATTGCTCGTTCTCCATGTGAACCTATGCACATGGACCTCTCGTTTGCTTTTCCACTTTCTTGTTCCTTCACTTCATGTTCTATTACTTGGGCCTCCTCCTCATGCAACCTAGATGAAATGCCCTTATACATGACACATGCGCATCACACCTTTTGTAGGTCGTTCCAACACATGGTTTTCCAATAACCATGTAACAGGAGTTCATTCGCTCTCAAGTACCGACAAGGATCCATATGGAGTCATCATTTAAACAAGATCAATTTGAACCCGCATAAGTATCTCAGTTGCTCATGATTTCTTTAATGGAGATCACATTAATAATGGATGACCTAGGTGCATGCCAATCTTTATATGTACATGTTACTCTTATAGGAGCCCAATCATTATCCTGGAGGCGTTTTGAATATTGAAAATTGGAAAATTCAGGGCACTTTAAAGATTTTATTTCCATAGGACTGTGCTACTCCTTAAAGAAATTAGCATGAAACTCAAGTGATTCCCTTTCGATTTATGGTTTTCATCGATCGGCATGTATCAAGTCACCATTACTTAGTTTCCTTTTTGGCTTAAATGTGTAGAAATTATATACAAGATGCATGTATATATCCATATTCTCCTAATCTAACAATATTTATCTTCTTTCTAAATACAGAATCCTTCCACTATTAATCTTTTGTCGAAATTTAAACTCAATTGCAAACACATGAAGAAATAAAAACAATCGCACATAACATAGTTGTTTAACGGGAAAGCCTGAAGCTGAAAACCAAAACTATCATATATTATGTATCATGGAGATCATATAACAATCTCATACAAATCTTATTAGATCAAGCTCTCAGTACAATCAATCATCACACACTAATCAGAATAAATCTGTAAATCCATGCACTCATTTCTTACCACCTGATAGCCTGTCTCCACTGCACAATCCTTGCTGAAGAAGACCCCTGAATGAATTCAAATCTACCTTGCTTGCACTACACAATCCTCATTGGAAACTCCAATGTGTGTGTGGTGCAATCAATGCATCACTATAGTCACAATGGATAATCCATCTTGCCCATTCACCTATCTCTCCACTTGGCCTCCACTGAAATTGACATGCATTGTAGTTAACTGTTGTATTTGTTCAGTTGATTAATGAGTTATTATTTGTGAATCAATTAACTAATTAATTCACTCCACTCTCACTAGTGTATCATTCAGTTAGACTAGATACAACTATCTCAACTGAGTTTCACTCCATTAATTGAGTTAAACTAAATAACAACTCCATGAACTACTCTTCCAACTCTGTCATAACTTTTCTACTTCAGTTCTAACTAAGTCCTCCATGCATGAACTACCAGAAAACCCTATGAATTGTATAATTCCTTCAACCCACTGATTTGACAAATATATACACTGAAATTAAGTTTTCCAAGAGAATAAGTTGATTTTTATTGTCAGATTATTATTAAGAGCTAATAATAATCGACATTTCTATTTTTAGATCAACGATCTATAAATAAACTTCACCCAATATTCTAAAAATAGAATTTCATCTATTTTTCCAACTTGAACAACCATCCACAAATAGCATCCTACAACTTCTGAAATATGATCACCATGTCTAAAAATAGACTTACACCTAAAAATAGCCTGCAGGCCCACTTAGTGAAGGTGACTGATTTTCACTAAGCTCATCATATTGTTGAATCTCAACACTCCCTCTCAACAAGATAGGGATTATCCTTCACCCCGATCCTGCCTCTATGGCATTCGAATTTTCTCCTGGTGAAGGCCTTCATCATAATATCTACATTCTGATCTTCCGTAGGAATGTAATGAAGCAACATGATCTTCCGCTGCACACAATCTCTGATATGATGATACTGGATATCAATATGTTTAGATCTATCATGAAACACAGGATTAATCAAGAGTTTAATGCAACTCTGGTTATCACAATGTATCACTGTAGGATCTAAATGTGAACCGAGCAAACCAACCAGGATCTTCCTCATCCAAATAGCCTCACATGCAGCTTGACTTGCTGCCATGTATTCTGCTTCCGCTGAACTGAGTGCCACGAATCTTTTTTTCCTGATGTACCAAGAAAATGTTGTAGATCCGATACTGAAAATCCCTCCTAATGTGTTCTTTCTGTGTTGGGCTACCTGCCCAATCTGCATCTGTGAAGCCATGTAACTTCACTTCATCCATCTTTCTTTACCATAAGCCATACTCAGATGTACCCCTGAGATACCTCAGGACATGCTTTCCTGCCTTCCAAAAGAGCTTGGTAGGCTTAACCATCGCTTGTGAAATTTGGTTCACCGCATAGCATATGTCCAATCTTGTATTAACTAAATACATGAGTGAACCCACAAATTGCCGATAAACAGTGGCATCCACTACCTCTGCCGATGTAGCATCCTCTTTCATCCAATTTCCTGGAAGAGGAGTATCAATAAGCTTGCATCCTTGCATGTGAAACTTCTCCAGTATCTCCCGGGCATACTTGCCTTGAGAAACAAACAATTCACCTTCCCACTTCCATATTTCCAATCCAAGGAAATAATGAAGGAGGCCCAAATGCTTCATCTCAAACTCCTTTACAAGAACTACCTTGCATGAGTGTATCAATTTCTCCTCAACCATTAGTATTAAATCATCAACATAAAGAACAATGATTAAAAGCTTACCCTCCACCACAATTTGGTACAGGTTTGCATCCGCCTCACTCTTTGTGAAGCCAAATCCAGTGAAATAGTTGTTGATCCATGTGTACCAAGCATCAGGTGCTTACTTCAGCCCATACAATGCTCTTTTGAGCCTGCACACATGCGACTCCCTCTTGAAGATCTCAAATCCTTCATGCTTCTCAATGTACACATCTTCCTCAATGATCCCATTAAGGAATGCAGTCTTCACATTCATCTGATGAATGTGCCAACCCATCTGCGCTGAGAGAGCAAGGATGGTCCTTATGGAAGAATATCATGTGATAGGTGTGAAGGATTCTTCATAATCAATCCCTTCAATCTGTGAGAAGCACCGAGAAAAAAATCTTTCCTTATACTTCTTGACGCTCCCATCAACAATTTTCTTCAACTTGTAGATCCATCTTGATCCTACAACTCATTTTCCCACCAGCCTTGGAACAATCTATCAAGCACTGTTTCTGACAATGGAGTCATACTCATCCATCATGGCATCTACCCATGTGGGCTCCTGCACTGCCTCTTTAAAATAATATGACTTTTTCATGATACACTTTCTCATAAGATTCATGTATCCAGTAAATCGGTTAGGTGATTGCCTCTGTCTGTGTTGTGATGTAGGGACTCCTACATTTTGTGCCGCATCAAGCTTCAGTCTCTCAGCTTCTATGGTACACCTTCTTCCTTGTCTAATGTTTGGTTCTGCATGAGTGGACTCCTCCACTCCATGAATCTCCTCCTGTGGTTGATCCACATCTAGAGGCTCATCTTTGGGAACAAGAAGTTCCTCCTCTGCATGCAAGTGTAGCTCCCTCTCAAGCAACAACTTCATGGCTTTCACTTCATTGAATTTTATATCCCGTTGCACCACAGTCATCCGGCTGTCTGGAAAATACACACGATAATTATGGGTTGTTTCTGTGTACCCCACAAATATCCCAACTTCTACAGTCGGCTCCAGCTTCTTCCTAGCATCCTTTGTCACACGAATGTAAACAGATGAGCCAAAAATCTTCAAATGAGAAATATCAGGCTTATTACCAGTAAAAGCTTCTTCAGGTGTACTCATGCCAAGTACTCTGTTAGTCTCCTATACCAATAGGTGTCATTTTTCATGATTGTCTTGATTGAACTATGGAATATGTTCAAACCTTTTTCTTGAGAAAAGGTGTTCCATATTCTTGAAAAACCAAAAAATAAAAAAATTTAAAAAATGTAAAGAGGGTATACCCTAAAAGAAAGATCAAAGGGTAAGAAAAATAAAGTGGTCAAACAAGTGAAAGAAATGAACCCCAAGCAAAAAATAGACCAAGTAAAGTGTGCAAATCCAAATGCCACTACTATTTCATTTTTTGTAAATAAGTGATTGTGTGCAGCTTGTCAAAAATTTTCCGCAATTTATGAAGAGTCAAACTGTTTAAACTTGACTTATTCATATTTCAATTTCATGTTATAGAATAGAGAATAAATATCTGACCAAACAGTTTAATCTTGGCAGATAAGTAGATAGGTAGAGTTAATAAAAGGTGCTCAACAGTTTAATCTGAGCCCTTGGATGTAATAAGGATAGAATTAGATAGATTTTCCTTGTAAAAAGAAAAGATTGATAAGGGTTTGCAAGCCCAAATGCACCCTAATAAAGAAGAGAAAATGGTAGTGTCAAGTAGATAGGGTAGGTAGATGGTGTTGCAAAGTTTTATATGATGAATGATGGTGCTAAATATGTTTGATCTTTTACCTTCATCACAAGTATTGAAGCAAAAAATACATTGGAAAATTCACAGAAAGCAAAGTCAAAATCATTAACTTCCCACATCACTTTCTCCCTAAGTTTTTACTAATTTCCCCAAAGTGCTAAGGTATTTGGAGATCAAAGGGGCTCAAGGCATTTCCTTGACTTTTGGAGGGACCGGACCCTCGGCCTAATGATCAAAAAGACCTAAGTGCTTGAGATCATTCATCATTATAATCATTCACCTTTAACCTTTTCCTAAGTAAAATCCAATTTTACTTAGGAAAATCATCCTATATTTCACAATAAACCCTCAAGATTACTTGTTATTCTAAGTCTAAGTGTTGAATTTGATATAATGTGGTTTACTTCAGAAGTCTTCACTTTCTTAGATGTGCAAAGTATTTTGAGTTGTCCTTTTTTCATATTTACATTTAACTCTATTTACTAAATCCCTAGTGAAAATGCCTTATCCTAAGTATATAACTCCTTTATATAAATATCCAAAAAACCCATCTTATTATAAAGTTTAACCAAAGTATTTGTTTCCCAATTATTCATTAAAAACCCGCATTATGCGCCCTTTGGTTAAATATATCATTATATAATAGTCCCGCCCCTTATGGTAGTTAAATTGATTTAATTTATTACCATATAATAAGAAATATCGAGAAAAACATTTAAACATATAATTTTATATGTTTGAAAGAAAAATGAATAATGCCGAAGTTTTAATTTAAACTAAAAACTTCGGAAAAATCCCCATGCCACCATGGCTCATCCACTTGGCATCCCACCCGATACTTTAACCATAATCGAGACCCTGCCGCGACCCCAATTTTTCATTAGACCATGGGATTAATTAATTATCAGAATTAATTGATAACCACTCCCTCCGCCTATCAAAAGCCTCTTGGGATGATTAATTAAACAATAAATCGTTTCAAAAACCCGACGGGCCCGCACATTAAACCCCCGCTTATTCCACGTTCCTTCGACCATCCAATCTCCCGCTACGAGATCTACAGCTAACATTCATTCCACTAGCCATCCAATACCCGAACAATAACCCGCGGGGGCACGGTGGTTTTGAAAACGCCCTCCGTCCATGTGTCAATGCCCCAATGGAATCGCTGCCCTCTCGTTTAATACCACTATTGCCCATAAGCAGTGCGGGGATTACCGCTTACCGCCCGGTCCCTGCCACACGTCAGCCCGTACTGATATGACGTCATTCCTCGAAAAAATAAAAACCCCTTTTTGACTTTGGAAATAAAACAAATTCTCATGTTTTTTATGTCATTTTCATTGTTTGAAAGCGACTGCGCCTTCCGCTACGAAATTCAAATTTTCACTGAAATCTACTGTTCTATCTGATTTCGCTCCAGAATTCCGACGGACCAGTGTTCGAGCATCCTCTTGCCACCGCCTAATACCTGGTAAAACCCAGTTTGCCTCTAAGAACAGGTATTTATTCTATTGCGCTCCGAACTTCAAAAGAAACTATGTTTTCCTCATTTTCCACTGGATTAGTGATTAAATCTTATCGCTAAGATCATTCCCCGAGGTTTAAAACTGTGAATTCTTCCCCCAAACCTGCAATTGTGCCAATTTCCCTCTTTAAAACTGAAATTGCGCCCGGTCTGTGAAGAAAACCCAGAAACTTCCATTTTGAATACACAAGAACCAAAATGGAAGCTCCCGCAGCCTTGAATGTAACTCCATTAAATGCCCCCCACAGAGAGTTAGAATATTTGCCCTTAGTGGATAAAGACTTCCAAATTAAATACTTAGTGTTTGATGAAAGCCCCCTTCTGAGTTATTGTCGCTACAGATATGATTATTCGAAGGGATTGGATGTCATTGGGTTGTGGGAATCCAATTTCCCGAGATATCTCATCCCCTCAGTCATTACTTTCCCAAAAATTATCCACTATTTCCATTCTAACTATGATCCGAATCAAAGAGCTGTAATATCCCCTGACCAGAGTGTTCTTTTCCCCATTACTCCCCAAGCTATCAATGCAATGCTACATTTTGAACCTGATCAAGAGCTAGCACCTTTTTCTATGGAAGAACTGATTGAAAAGTCTAATCAATTGACCCTAGAAAAATTGAAGTCCATTTGCCAGAATTTTATGTTGCCTGAACATCAACCTAGGGGCCCTCCTCCCTATGGTTTTTATTATTTCACTAAGTTGGGAAGGCTCATCCTGAACATGATATCCTTTGTCCTAGGTTTCAATACCAGTGAATATGTTGATGAAATAACCCTGGTTTTGTTGTCTATCTTTACTCCTGGGCAACCTCCTGCAGTAAAATATGACTTTGCATCTTTCATAGCCAATAAAATCCACGATCAGTTCATGAGGCTAGATGATGAGAAAGTGTTTAAATATTCCTCAGTTATTTATCATCTCATTATCTATTATCAATCGGAAAAGTTCCATTTCCCTGTTAAAAAGCTTGATGCTAAGGGAAACCCTAGGTCAGTTATATTTTGGTCTCCCATAATTCACTCTTCCTACAATTCTCCCTATTCCTATGCTGAGTTCATCGATATTTTTGTATATCCTGCAACTACCTTGTTGACAGGAATTCCTCCTCCAAGGCTCAGTAATGAAATCAAGAAGACCTTGCAGCTTTCAAGGACATATAAAGTTGGAGATTGGTATTTATATCAAAACCATTCAGTCATCAGAATCTATGGATGTGAATTACATCCATTTAAGTTGCCAAAGTATGTGCCCATGAGACTTTTTGCCTTGGAATATTTCAGGCAAATGAATAATTCTGACATGATTCATTTTTGTAGTGTGAAAAAGAAAGCCCAACTCAGGATCAAAATTCAACTAGGTCCCTTCATATGTAACTCTAGGGATGCTGAGCGAGAAGCAGAAGATATACTACAAAACCATTGCAAGTTCCAAAGAACTTTCCGTTGGGTTCCTTATGATCCATTTGGTTTTATCTGTGAAAAAAGAATAAAGAACAAATCATCCCCTTACATGCACCATAGGATTCCTAAAATAGAACAATATGCCAATCAAGATGAATGGGTGGAAGAAACACTAGTTGAGGAAGAAAGTGAAGAAGACAAAATGAACAAAATTATGAAAGATCTTGAGAAGAAGTATGACCTAGAATCTTGTGGTCAAGTGCAGGTACCTCACATTGGCACTTCTTCAGCAGCAAATCTACAACAGAGATTAGAGGAAGGCAGTTCATCAATTGCAGCAGAGTCAAAAGGCAAAGGAAAGGAACCTGAAATACAGGTCATTGAAACTTTAATCATGGCAGAGAAACCTCAAACCTCCAGAGCACCTGATCAAACACAAGTTTCTCCCACTCAAGTAAATCATCCTGAAGTTTCAGAATTACAAACTCCATCCAATATAGAAATGGGCAAGAAAAGGCAGGTTCCAGATACTACTCCTCCCAAAGAATCCTCAGAGCTACATCAAACCAAAAGGCAGAAACTCAATACACCCCAGGAAGTGGAAATAATAGATGAGATGTTTGATGATGGAAGAGAAGACAGTCAACTAACTAGCTCTGTTAGTATGACACATACAGATCAGAAAGGAAAAGCTTTGCAAAAGCAATTGAGTACTGAAGTATCTTCTTTTAGGCCACCAAAAACAGATACAGGGGATATAAAAATAAATTTCATTAATATAAAGGCAAAGAATGATCCATTGAGAATGAAGGTATATGATCAATATCTGAAAATGGCTCCACATAATCAGGAAAGGTTAATGTCAGCATTTGACATTTCACAAGGAAAAATGATGATGAGCCACTTCAAGTCCAAGGTGCCAAAACCCATGACAGCAGCTGATTATATTAGAACAAATTTTGAGGTTCTAGCAAAGGAAATTCATCCTTTGGACCAGATAGAGCTGCATAAACAAACTGGGGAAATGGTCT
The DNA here is from genome assembly GCA_034641835.2 of Pinus albicaulis. NCBI lineage: Eukaryota > Viridiplantae > Streptophyta > Pinopsida > Pinales > Pinaceae > Pinus > Pinus albicaulis. The sequence continues at coordinate 1,686,297,731 of CM076579.1, read as the reverse complement.
ATTCCACTCTTACTGATAAGGCCATGGCAGCCCTAAGGCTGCAAGATTCTTTAAATAACACAAGCACCCAATTGCAAATTGAGAAGGCCTCTTCTCAGGCCAAAGATAACAGAATAAAGTCTCTAGAAGACATAATCATCAGCTTGGGTCACAACCCCAAAGATATCAAAAGCATTGAGGCACTAATTAAGAAGAAAGATGATGACATAGCTGCACTGAGAAAGCAGCTGAAATTGCCAGCCTCAAGGCATCCCCAGAATCAAGAAGTTTTGAAGGTAAATTCACAGGAAGAGATAATGAAGTTGCTCTTAAAGATGACTGAGCAACTGGGTGAAACAGAGAAAGAATTGGAACAAGCTTTACAGGAAAAGGAAGCTATCATGCAAGCACCATCATAGAAGCTACTACAACTACAGGTACCACAACAGCAAATCAACAAACAGAGCCAGCGCAGGTAAACACTTTTGGTTTAAGTTCTGATGAATTGATAAAACAAAATTGTAGTTAGAAAATTTGGAGTAGAAATATGATACATCTAAAAAGACTGTTGCTGATAATACCAGGGAAATTAAAATATTGGAAAGATTGGTTAAGGCTTTAGAAAAAGATCTTTCATTAGAAAAGCCTTTGAAAGAAATAAATGAAATTCTTTGGGATAATATATTTGAGTTAATAAAAAGTATTTGGCCCTCTATTCAAGCAATTTTTGAACAAAATGACTTGATTAAAGTAGCTCAGGAAGAAATAAACAGAACAAGAGATGAATTAAGAGGTAGACCTGAGCAGGCCAATCAACTTATACAGTTTTTGAACACCCGGACTAAGCAACAGCTTGCAGTATTAGGAATTGAGGACAGGACCGGCACTATTTTCGAGATAAAAAGAGTTTTCACCAAAAGAAATTTTATGCAGAATTTGGAAAGGAAGTGCTCAGATATTCCGGCTGATATTAATAATTTCAAAGGAAAATTTCAGGTTTTATTGGACAGTGGGTTACCCAGTCCTATGTTCTCAGAAGACCAGATAATGGACCTGGAAACCTATGTCAAGAAAATAGATATCCATGCTCATAATACAGCTGCTCATTCTATCAGTTTGCCAGAATCAACGTTGCCAATAGGGAGAAATCTCTATGACAGGTTGAAGAATTTATTTCATCTTGAACATGAAATAAATTATTTGTTCCCTAATCAGCCCACTTTTTACAAACTCACAGAGGCCGATGAGAAATTGAGAAAACTTAAAAGAACCATAATAGCAGAAGATCAATGGTGGGATGACTTATTGGAAATTCTATGAAATTTATCTTCAAGATGAGAATTTTATCTTTTTACTATTATGAAAAGGATAAAAATGAGCACAGATGAAAGAGTATCAGTTGCACAGGTTAAAGAGTATCCGTAGAAACAAAGAGTATCAGACAAGCTAAAGAATTACTCAAAGGGACAGCATCGAGCCCTATTATAGCACCTGCCTCCAGCACATCCTCAAAAGGAGGAAACAGCACATCAGTAATTACTTCTTGTCCTATTTACGAGACCATTTGTCTCCTTTTTATTGTAACTTACTCATTAGTCACCCTAGAATATTGGCTAGGTTAATGTGAGATTTTTTCAATTATTTTTTGTATAAATAAACCCTCAAAGAGAGTTTTGAGGGTGGATTCTATTACTTTGCTGTGACATTGAAGTTTTTGGAATAAAAGCATTTTGGAGAAATTTATTTGTGGCTTACTAGATGACAATTTGAAGCTCAGGACTTTTTGCAGGATTCATGTGTCAGACTGCAGTTCAATAAGTCTTTCTATCCTATGTCTTAAGTTTTATATCAGTTTATAATATCATTTGTGTCCATTTCTAAATAATTTACATAAAGGATTGAATCAGAATTTACTTAATTGTACTCTGATTTCAGATGTGATTATTCTTAATTTTTTCCTCTAAATTGGTTATAAGCACGAATTCTTAAATTCTCTTGTTTTTCTAATTTAAACATTCTTGATTACCATAATAAATAATTCTTCATTGCTCTTTTTTTTTAGTCATTTCATTTCTTTCTTTTGAACATGGTGAAAGATTCTTAGCTACCTTTCATCCCTTCAAAATCATCCCATCCACTTTAAATTTTAAGGATTGTTCTCTGTCTGGCTATCTTGCCCTGCAAAGCCATCTTGTGTGTAGAATAGAAATCCAGTAAAGCCATCCTTTAACTCCATAGCCCAATGGAATGAAAATATTCAACCTTGCCCTTAGTTTACAGATTCCACCATTTTCAAACAAACTCTTGGATCTATAACTAGCCTAAAACCTTCTAAGAACAAAGATAAATCATAAAGAGAGAGCCCTCTCTGGATGCAGATTGGCTAGATTCTGCATCTGAAGGTTGGTTTGTGGTTACCTCGGGTATACTTTCCTTTTCCACAACTTCAAGGAAAACCTGAGTGATAACATACTCTATGAGGACAATGGTTTTTCACATAAACCGCAGTGTTGCATGCTTCTGCCCACAAGTGCATCGATAGGCCCTGGTCATGCAACATAGCTCGTGCAACACCCACGATCATTATGTTCTTCCTCTCCGTGACCCTATTCTATTGTGGGTTATGAGGCGCTATGAGTTCTCTTTGAATTTCTTCTTTGCTACAGAAGTCTTTGAATTTTCCCGAGATGTATTCACCACCATTATCGCTCCGTAGAGCTTTCACTTGCTTCCCCAACTCCTTCTGCACCAATGCTTTAAACTCACAGAACTTTGAGAATTTTTCACTCTTCTTCTTCATGAAGAAGATCTAGCATCTACGAGAATATTCATCAAAAATATAACATAATACCTGTGTTTTCCTATTGAAGTAACCAAGAAAGGTCCACACACATTTGTGTGAATTCTCTCCAGGATCACCGAAGCACGATTCTCCTTCTCATGAAAGTTGGTCTTCACAAACTTACCCATAGTACATCCCTTGCACTGATCTGACTGCGCAAGAGTACCCTTGGGAAGTCTAGTATAAATATATTGCAAAATCTTCAAAGTTCCATGGTGAAGATGGCCCAATCTCCTGTGCTATAACTCACCCTCATCTCAGATCACCACTTCTTTTGATTTTCCCATCATTGTAGTGCAGCCATCTACCTCCATATTTTAGAGATTATTAACTCAAATCCATATCCTCTTGGTTTGACCTATTGTTTTATGTCGAAGGAAAGCTTTTCCCTAACTGAAAACAACGTCATAACCTTTGTCTTCCAACATTGCGACTGAGACCAAGTTCTTCTTTAGACCTGGAACATGCATAAAATATTTCAACAAAAATGGATTACCTGTCTCCCTCTCAAAGGTAATGGTCCCAATTTTGGTCACACTGTATCGACCATTGTCGCCCATCTCTATATGCATTTTAAGGTCCTTCTCCTCCAAGTCACTAAAAAATTCCTTGTCTCCTGTCATATGGAAATACGCACCACTATCAAGATACCACACCGATCCCATATAGCTTGAAACCAAGCATGCGATCAAAGAGAAATCAAGTTCAAATTGCAAGGCTAAGGCCTCTCCAGCTGCAACTCTAGCAGCCTTTTTGTTCTTCTTCTTCTATGGGCACTTAATGGTGAAATTCCCATGTTCCTGACAGTGAAAACACTTCACCTTGGATAAATCCTGCTTCTTGCCTTTAGCTTCGGGTTTTGAAGGAAATTTCTTCCCCTTCCATTTCCTTGCTTTGGTAGCCAAAGCGAAATTATCTTCATCTTAATTATTCGATGAAGAGCTATCCCTGGTACTTCACATTATCTCCTCCTGCACAAGATCCGACCAAAGTCGCTCCCATCCCGGAAGTTTCTCCCGTCCATTGACAGAGTCTTCGTAGCTATGCCAACTCTTTGGAAGCCCAAGGAGATCCAAGCTCACCAAGTCTTCATCATCAACAGTAATCCCCACTCTTCCCAGTTCATCCCTACAGTGGACAAACTTCGTGAGATATTTTGGAATACTATCGCACTTCTCCATTTTTATTTTTCTGAGCTTATCTTTCAATGCCAACTTCCTCTGGTCGCTGCTGCTTTGGAAAAAATATGTCAAAGCCTTCCACATTGCAAATGGAGTGGCTTTCCCATGAAGGTTGGACACAATATGGTCCTTCACACCTTCCAACAAAATTATTCTTGTCTTTTCTATATTCTGTTTCCATGCGTCAAGTAATGCAACATCGCTAGATCCCGGCTTAGGAACATCGCTATCGATGAACTCCTTTAGACCATTATCTTCCAGCACTGCCTCCATTTTATCCTTCGAGGCTATGTAATTTGAGTTTCCATCAAGGGCATACTCCAATCACAACCCATTGAAAGAAATTTCAATATATACTCAACTGTCACACCAAGAATTTTCTGCAACAAATTTGAATTGTCCACTAACACAAACTCAGCAGTTATTCACAATTGCAATCTTCAAGAATTAACACTGCTTTGATACCATGTAGAAATTATATACAAGAAGCATGTATATATCTATATTCTCCTGATCTAACAATATTTATCTTCTTACTAAATACAGAATCCTTCCACTGTTAATTTTTTGCAGAAATTTAAACTCAATTGCAAACACATGAAGAAATAAAAACAATCGCAATAACACAGTTGTTTAATGGGAAAGCCTGAAGCTGAAAAACCCCAATTATCATATATTATGTATCATGGAGATCATGTAACAATCTCATACAAAGCTTAGTACATCAAGCTCTCAGTACAATCAATCGTCACACACTAATAAAAAGAACTCTGCAAATTCATGCACTCATTTCTTGCCACCTGATAGCCTGCCTCCACTGCACAATCCCTGCTGAAGAAGACCCCTGAATGAATTAAAATCTACCTTTCTTGCACTACGAAATCCTCATTTGCAACTCCAATGTGTGTGTGATGCAATCAATGCATCACTATAGTCACTACCGATAGTCCATCTTGCCCTTTCACCTATCTCTCCACTTGGTCTCCACTGGAACTGACATGCACTGTAGTTAACTGATGTATTTGTTCAGTTGATTAATGAGTTATTATTTGTGAATTAATTAACTAATTTATTCACTCCACTCTCACTAGTGTATCATTCAGTTAGACTAGATACAACTAGCTCAACTGAGTTTAACTCCATTAACTGAGTTAAACTGAATAACAACTTCATGAACTACTCTTCCAACTCTATAATAACTTTTCCACTTCATTTCTAACTGAGTCCTCCATGCATGAACTACCAATAAACCCTAGGAATTGCGTAATTACTTCAGCCTACTGATTTGACAAATCTGTACACTGAAATTAAGTGCTCCAAGAGAATAATTTGATGTTTATTGCCAGATTATTATTAAGACCTAATAATAATCAACACTTCTATTTTTAGATCGACGATCTATAAATAGACTTCGCCCAATATTCTAAAAATATAATTTCATCTATTTTTCCAACTTGACCAACCATCCACAAATAGCATCCTGCAACTTTTGAAATATGATCACCATGTGTAAAAATAGACATAGTCTAAAAATAGACTTACACCTACAAATAGCCTGCGGGCCCACTTAGTGAAGGCGACTGATTTTCACTAAGCTCATCATCTTGTTGAATCCCAACAAAACTAAATGTGCGGGGTAGCAAAATTCATGGATAAATTCCTCTGCACTTATGTAGGGATCGTTAAGAGCATACCATTAGTGTCAATAGATCCTAAAGCCTATAACCAATGAATAAGTAAGAAATTCATGATTAATTCCAACCCTAGAGTTTTCTTTGGTTGCTTCATTGATTGTGTATTTTCTTTAGCTTGGTTATGTTTGTTAGTATACTCCACCATAATGTGTGTTCTCTTCCTCGAGGTAGCCCAATTTGCCCTCTACAATTTTTTCCCTTTTTTGTTCTATTATGGGCCCTTGAAGCACAATTTATGTTACACTGAATTAGTGTGAAAGTATAGACAACTTTGTCTCTAAAAGCATTTTATAGGCCAACTGTTAGTTACGCCTCATCTTTGATATTTATACTTCCTATTCCCAAGAGGAAAATTTTGCATCGATAGAAGTAGAAGTAGAAAGTACTTTAGGCCAACCTAGCACATGTGAGAAAAACATAGTGATTCTAATGAAATGTGAAATTTTTCATTTATTCTTGTTGGTATGTCCATCATTGGCGGTGTTTGTATCTTTCACTTTATAAAAGTTCCATCAACAATTGACAATTGTCTTGAAGAGGTAGTGTGATCCAAGACTTTGGATACCCCTTATTATACACAAGCTATGAACAATTCATTTTAAAATCATCATTTGTTCAAGGGTGGGGCTTACTCAACTATGCGTTTTTTTCATATGGTTTTAAGGAGGAAACATGGTGAGTGAGAAGAGATTCCACCTCCCCTCTCTCAATTTCTAACCACATCACCACTTGTGGAATTGGGGCACCTTGATTCTCCTATATAGAAATATGTAGTGAAGAAAGAACCTAAGTCATAATGATATATGTTCTAATTAAAAGTTCCCACGAAAGACAATGAACCTTCGGATCATCCCTATGATTTGGTTGGAGTTTCATTCAAACCCTTGAGGGTGTGTATGTCACCATTAAAATGGGTGCACTTGACACCCAAACCTTATTCGTACACTATTCCTCAAATATATTTTCATGCCCTTTGATTATGAAATATGTTCCAACATCAAAAAAGTAATTACCCTATTCAAGAAGCTCCTTAGTAATGAGGCCATACAAATGGAAAAGACGTGACTTAACCATGATTGGAAGTCTCCCCAATTAGCACACTTTTCCAGTTCCTCGCTTATCAGTGTCACATGTCTTCCACATCTTATATTTAAGCTTTAAATACTCTTACCCTTTCCATCTACCTTGAAATGGTCTTGAATATAGATCTTTGTTATTATCTCCACATGGAAAGGGGATGAATATGTCATGTTCCGCAACCGAGCCCCTATAGGTTTTAGTTTTAGTTTCTTTCCTTCCTTGTAATGGTGATATTGTTGGATCTATTATTTATGGACTCGACCTGCATGACATATTATAATATAAATTAGTCCAATGTTTCTTTAAAGAATGGTGTCCCTGAGTTTGAAAATAATTTACATGTGACCATAAGTTTGATGGACTTAGAATGTCTAAATAACCAATGGTGAAAGTTCTTCTAATGGGGATATGCCATGCACTTAATTCACAAACAAACTTATGCTCAAGTACATGCATGAACTTTGTAGTTGTACAAGATACTTCCTGACATGATAGGACTAAAGTATAAATGTCTTCTCATGATTGTGAGAATGTTTAATAGAGTTTGGAAATAGGTCAAACACGACTGAGCATGTTGTCATGAAAATTTAGGGTTTCCAGTGTATTTAAGAAAGATGTCATTTTCAGCAACCTTAATGCACTTGAGGGGATGAGGACTAAGGCAAGGCACGGTTACCGTCATGGGGTACTATCACCAACATAAATGCACATGCTAAGATGGGGAAACTAATCACGAACCTAAGGGACATTGATATTGGATGACTCTTACAAATATGCCACGCAATTTCGATGAGAACGCACCCCTAGAGGCATGGGAATTAGGTTAAAACAGGAAGGGGACCACTCTCTTCCCAAATTAGGTTTTCTCCCAAACCCTAGTATGGTCAACATAAGGGGAGACAAAAATGAAATCCTGCTATCCACATGCAGTGTTTTTGCTAGTTTTGATACATATTAGGTAAAGATATGTTTTGAAGTCATGGGAGTCTCTAGGCATGTCACCAAAGTGATACACATTCAAAACCCTAATGCAGTCATAAGGTCAGCATCTGAGGCAACACATGATGTGTGGGTGCAACATGTAAAGCGTGAATGGGGACAACATTAGAGTTCGACAGAAAGGGAGGGAGGAGAGGAACCAATTAAGAGTCTGATCAAAACCCTAATGGGCTGAGCGAGCATAAGGGAAGAACCAAAATTTTGAATATTCCCAAAATTTTGGGTGGTGTTGTAGCAGCTACAACAATTAGGCTTAGATATTATTTTGAAATTTTGATATCGAGACATATCTAAGTTTATTGATATCTCTAATGAATATGGATAGACACATGTATTATGTAAACAAACTTTCTAATACAATTTGTTCATTTTTTCAGGTTGAAAAAAAAATCTACATGGTCGTCCATCCCATTAACCAAAACACTATATACTAACCATGGGGCCCACAATTCCAATGAACTCGTACGTTCTTTGGGTTCATATTACACAATTTTATCTCAACATTGTTCTAAGAACCAATTAGTGAACAAACCATTTGCTTTATTAGTGTGTGAAAAGGATATATAAGCTCTAACTCTATTATACCTTGAACTTCAGTTGTAACTGAAACAATGGTCGTTGAACACTCTCTTTATAACTTGCTTCTCTACAACTTATCTCATTAAGGTTGAACTCCATCCCTAATGGCTATGAGAAATGGATATTTATTTATTGATTATTTCATGTAGTTTGGATCCTAAATACTTGAAGTTATTATTGTATTCAATGAATTTCCTAAAGCAAATCAAACAGGAATTCCACATTTGTAAGACTAAGAATGTCATCATTGTTGTTTCATATATGCCTAAATGAAGGATTCACATTAGGATTGCGGTTCATAAGCCTTTATAACCTTGGTTGATAAAAGGATCAATGAAGAAAATGCATAAGTAATATTGGTCTATGAAGCACAAGAAGACATTATTAATTATAATTTGAAAACTATTAGCAAGACAAATCTCCACATCTAAACGAGTTGAATGAATTAATTCTAGCAATTTCTAATTAGTAACACTGTAGCTAGTCCCTACTTAGTTTAAATATAGCTAAGTTAAAGTAAAAAACAATAAAGATATAAAGAAGTAGTTTAAATATAGCTAAATTAAATTAAAAAACAATAAAGACATAAAGATATAATCTATAGTTTATATTAATAGAAGTGACAATTAAGCTATATATATAATACTTACAACTAAAACATCTAAAACAAGTGTTGCATGGCACGTTAGTCATTGCCACATAAGTTACAAATTACTCTTGTAGAGAAATAGAAAATTGGTATATGAAGTGGAAAAATTAATTTCCTACTAAGGGGAAACAAATTGCATAAAGTGTTGCAAGGCAGGTTAGGCTTTTCCACATAAGTTACAAATAATGCTTTTAGAGAAATTGAAAATTGGTATATGAAGTGGAAAAATTAATTTCCTACTAAGGGTAAAGAACTTGCATAAATTTTGGTGGTTAGTAATCACTATTAGTGTTCAACTTTGAAAAACAAATATTTATTTTTGAATATTATTGAATTTTTCAAACATTTGATTGGAACATAACTTGAAAGTCTTATTGTAACATTTGCCCATATTCAAATAACTACCTCATATTTTTTTTTCATAATTTTTTAGATGGAGTTGCAATATTTATACCATGAATTGTATATATTTGTGGAGTTATTTTTCATGTTTAAGCTTCATAGTAAAACGAACCAAAATTAAAATATTTGAAAATATCTCATAGCCACGTAAATAGCATATTTACGACCAATTACTGTCCACCATAATTTAAGCAAGTTTTTGCATAATTAATAAATAATGGAATAAAAATTGCACTGTATCCACATGTCATTGTATTGTGTAAAGGTTACAATTTTTTTAATATATTGAAAAATAAATATTTGTTTTCAAAAGTTAAATATTATAACTTGCCTTAGTCAATGATAAACTAATAGTGGTCAAAGGAAAAATCGATTAGCAGTTATAATAAAAAGTGCCACTACAGTGGCCACCTCTTAACTAAAACTTGGTTCGATGAAAGAGTCAATGTTACTCATTCTATGGTGGTGGTTTTGGACACATGGTTTTGGTTTCCCATGGTTTTGTGCCCCTCGAATGCATGTAATAAAGCCTTTAAAAGGATTGGGAAAATTTCATTGTAATGGGCCAAGAGAGGTAAGTGGTGAACGCTCACTTGGCAGGGTTTTAGCCAAAGTACCAATGGAATTTTGTTAGATGTTTTTTTTAGGATTGAGGTTTTTCTAGAATAAGATAGTGTATGTATAATTTGCATTTATGATTTATTGCTATTTAATTTATCTCTCTCATATCATTTTAACATGGTATTAGAGCTAAATTTTTACTTCAAAAAGACTTTTTGTTGACAATGGGTTATTTAGGTTGCATGAAGACAAGGCTCAAATAATGAACATAAAGCCTAGGAACATGGAATTGGAAAAACAAACTAGAGGTGGGTGTGCACAGGTTAAAGTTATTGAGAATTTACTTTTCTTTCGAAGTAAATTTGATTTTCTTTCCAATAATTTTAACAACTCTCCTCCATGTCCAGCTTACGTGCTCGTTCTTCATGTGAACCTATGCACATGGACCTCTCGTTTGCTTTTTCACTTTCTTGTTCCTTCGCTTCATGTTCTATCACTTGGGCCTCCTCTTCATGTAACCTAGATTACATGCTTACGAGAGTTGAATGTTTATTGTTTATTAATGGCCTGGCCTTTTGAATCTGATATATGTATCACAGCTTGAGCGTTGGATTCATGGGGATGCCTATGTTGCCTAAGGGTTTATTTTGCCTGGTGAAAAATGTGAAGAACAATACAGTTGTTATCTTGCCATTACCATGTTGGACCGACCATGATGAGATCGATGGGTTTGCGACTTTTGTGCCACGAGAGGAGATCCTGGGAGCAGAAGGGATTAATTCGTTGACGTAAATATACACTAGCAGGAGAGAGATCAAAAGCCGAGAGCCATGGAAGCGGGCGAGACAATCTTTAGCCTTCCAAGGTTCGTCCATAGTGTAAACAATGTGAGAGGATTTGATTGATCACGGGCTGGCAGAGGCGGAGCGTGGGCACCATAAGTCCCATACAGACATGGAAAATGCTATCGCGCAAGAGATCGAAGGTGGGTTACATGCAAAATGATGAACGAGGGTTTGATTGGAAGCTAAGTGGTGATCTTGATTGCAAAGTTACAGAATGGTGTGCAAGCGGTGCAGATCTTCATGAAAGCGCTCTAAAATACCAGCGTTAGGAAACTGAAACCCTAAAATTAAACCGATTCGGAGTTTAACTGACATATGACTTCGTTTCTCAAGTTGAGGAGTGAAAATCTAAGAGGAGGGAAAAACCCAAGGAATAATAACAGTTCCACACGATGGAATTATTCCTTGGGTTTTTATTCGTCTTAGGTTTTCACTCCTCACCCTGAGATTCAAGTCATATGTCAGTTAATCTCCGAATTGGTTTAATTTTAGGGTTTCAGTTTCACAAGTCTAGCATTTTGAGCGCTTTCATGAACATCTGCACTGGCTTCGAATGATGGATATATATATATATATTATAATGGAGTTCAAACTTTATTTTTATATTCTGTAAATGGGTATATAGTTCTAAAATTTAGTGAAGTAAAAATATTTTTGGGAAATTAATGATAAATTTTGGATTAATAATGTAATTAATAGGAAATATAATATGGATTATAAAAGTTTAAGATTTAACATGTAAAATTTGGAGTTACATTTAGATGACATGGGCATGCCAAATTAATAGATATTTTGGACATAAACTTTGAGGGTAAGGCCTAGGGTCAGTTTGGATAAATTTGGTTAAGGGAAACCTATGTAAAGTTTTAAGAGGATGACTCAGTGGAATGTCAAAGTTACTTATGTATATTTGGTTGTTTTGGTTGCCCATGGTTTAAAAGGCTTGGAAAAACTTCATTGTAATGGGCAAAGGGATGGCTTTCACTTTGTTTTATTCGTGAATTTTGACCCCAAAAAAAAAAAAAAACTAATGAGATTATGTTAATTGATTTTTCCAGAATTAGAATTTTTGAGAATAACACATAGTTTTATGTATAAATTAGGTAATTTGTTTTAGCTTAATTTATCGCCCTCATAATTTTAACACCTAAAAGAAATGTGATTGGTTTGGAAAAAACATATAGGGAAGTGAAGTTACCACAATTTTACATTTTGAGGAGACAAGTTTTACCATGTTTACCTCTCTTGTGAAGAGGTAATCAATGACGAGTTGATCTTATTTTTGTTATCAACCTTCTTAGGGGTTTATTGGCCATGCAAGCATATATTCCACCTTGGCTGTAGTGTTGAGGACACGTTTCGAGGCTAGCCCTATCGAAGGCGAAAGAAAGTGATTCTTAATCAGAATAACATCAAGTTGTTTATAGCGTTACGTGCGAGTAGGTGATCTAATTGCGGTACATAGATGGCCTGAGTGGTTGGCAAGGTTTTCATAGAAATATTATTAATTCTTCATATATCCCTAATTGTTTCATTTATGGTTGTTTCTAGTAGATGGTTTTACGTTGAATTTAGTGGAAAGACTTAAAATTTAAAATTTATAGTTACAAGTAATTAATTTAGGTTATAAATTCATTTTTGGGTAGAAGGAAGTTGTTTTTCTTAGAAATGAAGAGGTTATTCTCATGAAAGAGGGCCATAGCTGAGGTTTGGAAATGGATGAATTCCATAGATACGGAAAGGAAGATAACTCTTGGCAACAATGTTTTTTATATCCACTCTTTTTTCAAGAAGATCTTTACGCAATTTCTCATGATCATTGTTGGATGGATCAAGTTATTCCGAACTGATGAACATTTAAGTTCCAATGATCAATTCAGTTTCCTAACTGTAAAACGTTTGATTGGTCAAATACGTCAACAAAAGCATTCAATTTTTTTATTCGTGAATTGCGCTCCAAATCCATTAGTTGATTGCAAGAAGAGTTTAAGTGTTATGGTTTAGATAATGGAAACCCTATGCATTGAGTTGGCTAATTTAGTTTATTTTTGTCTTAGGGATAAACAAGGGTTCTGTATCCAAACAAAACAATGAAATTTGAGGTCTAACATTGCCATTAGTTACATGTTAAAAGGCATTGCCATTAGTTACATATTAAAAGAACCAGAAGTAAAATGCAAGAGAATAAGTTGATCTTCAGCTATCATGCATGCATGAATTCATCCAATTCAAGTTCAAATATATTCATATGCCACTTGAACCAAATAAAAAATGCAATACTATACTTCTAACAAACAAACAATGAATTATGAAGAGACAATGAATCAACATTTTCATCTACACTTTAAATTAAAACTGAAATCAATTAATCTAAAAAGTAGTTAAGTAATTTTGTGTTCTTGAGGGTAATGTGGAAGAGTCCTTATAGTAAACATTTCCATAAAAGCATTTAATGAATAATTTTAGCTTTGTTAATCTAGAAAATTGTTAGTGATTGATATTTTAATAACCTAGTTTTATAACAATTCAAGATCAAATGAATTCATATGCCACTTGAACCAAATGAAAAAGTTCAATACTAGACTTCTAACAAACAAAGAATGAATTACTAAGAGACAATGAATCAATATTTTCATCTATATTATCAAAGAACTATTAAAATATATAAATTGAAACTAAAATTAATTAATCTAATACGTAGTTAAAGTAATTTTGTCTTCTTGAGGACACTCTCGAAGAGTCCTTATGGTAAAAATTTCCATAAATGCATTTGATAAATAAGTTTATCTTTGTCAACCTAGAAATTTGTTAGTAATTGATGTTTTAATAACCTAGTTTTATAACATGCATTTGGAAAATGATAAAGCACTCTCATAGCATGGCATTGAAGTAGTGAATTATGTAACAATAAGCTTTGAACTAGGAAATTATAATGATAAACCTACCATTTCTAGTAAATATTGTTGAAATTGTAACTAGGTTTGGTCTTCATAATTATGTTTTTGTAAAGAAGTCAAAAAGAATTTATTCAAGTCAAAAAGAAAATGTTTATATCATGTCTCATTTGGACATTTTTAAAATATATATATATATATATACATATATATATATATATATATATATATATATATATATATATTCAATGTCTTTTAGTATGTATTTTAGTCAAACCCCATATCCCAAGTTAGCCCTCAGAATTTAATTCGTCCTACCCAAGATATGTGCCTTTTCTCATAAACAAACAACTATAAATAGAGCCCATTCTTCGCTAAGAAATAAGCATATTTTGGAGAGACTTGTGGCAACACTCTTATGGACCAAATTTTTTCATGGTAGGATGACTTTGCATTTGAAAGATTAGCTAAATCTTCAAACTCCATATATGTGTTGGGATTCACATTCGAGCGCCCTGACATAAGGTATTTGAATTCTCTCTATGGTAAATGGCATCCAAATTAAAATTATGATATCTCTATTATACCATATTGAAAGTATTATATTCTAGATAAGTAAAAGAATCAAGTTGGTTCAAGACATTATCACAATGTGAATTCTAGCCCAAAGTTCTAAGAATGATCCCTATCTAGTCTAAATTATAACATGAAGCCATACCATAAGTCAAGTTTGATTGGTTTACAACAGTGACAAGTCTGAAACAAATCCAAGTCAATACATTGTTGTGGAAGAATGACAAATTCAAGACCAAAAATATCTATAGAAATAAGTCTGAGTCAATCATTTCTATGGAAAAGAATTTGAAGTTTACCGGTTATCACAATGAAACTAAATGAGAATTTTGTGCTCTCTAAGGTTTAGGAAACATCTAAGGGTTATGAGCATAAGTTCAAGGTATGTGAATACTATCTAAAATTTGAAGAAAGGTTCGAAAATTACTTTACATACAAAATTGACCATCCTTCCTATTTTAAAGCAAGACCTTTGTGGAAAATATAAATATGAGTTCAATGATTTGAATTAAATCCAAATTTTGTGAACCGGGGCTTAGGCTTGATCCATCTCTATGGCATGGTATGAATATTTTGTATGGAAATTTTGAGATGGTCACCCTGCAGACTTAGACCAAGTTTTGTCTCAATCTCTAATTAATCGAAGGAAGTTTCTATCCCAGATATTGCATGGAGATGATTTATATCTCTTTGAAGGAGCTTAAATACATTGTGATTTGGCACCATACTCAAAGGTAGAAAAAGAAGACAAGTAATGCTTAAATATTACTCCTCACATTTTGCAATTTAAAAGGTATGTATAATCTTTTGTTTTATATCTCTAAAGCTAGGCTAGCAGAAATATAGAGCATAAATGCATTTCTAATATCTCTAAATTCATCAAAATGAGTCTATTATTTGATATGTCTTGTACTCTCTCTCTTAAGGATAAAATCACATCTAATAGATAAGTGATTGCATCCTTCCTTGCACACAAAGACTTAGTTTCTGTGGTATTAAAAAAGTTAAACAATAAAATAACGCCATCTCTAGTATGGAAGGCACACAAATGATAATTATAAGGTTTGTAGCTAACACTTGTAGAACCTGAAAAATATTAAAGTTGGAATGTTTTGGAGATTTTAGATAATGATGCATCTAAGGTTTGTAAGCCCTACGTACAAATAAGAAAAATTTATGAATAAACCCCTAAGGCTAATAATTTTCATTGAAAGAAGAAACCCTAGATTTTGCAAGAAGGATATGACATCATGTTGATGATGAGGATAATGAAGTTACAAGAAGTCCAAGAAGAAGAGGGAGCAGAATTTTGTCAAAATATAAGTATTCTATATATTCTCTTTGATTACTATTTTTGTAACTGGATATTCTATTGGCTATGTACCTTGAAGGTTGCATGTTCATGATAAGAGCTACCTAGGATTTGATAGCGGATGAAAGAATTGAAAGAAAGTAGTGAAGCAAGAGGACACTCCTGAATATAGGAACAATATGCAATTTGAAATATGCATTTATTGAGAGGTCAAGATATAAGCATGCATTAGATGGAAGCATTAAAGAAATAAGGTTATCCTAGTAAAAGTGAGAGGATTATGTTAAGACAATTTCATCCATTACAAGAGTTTACCCAGATTTTGAAGAAGCCTCGTGATTAAAGAAGACCTCATACTTTGGGAAAGAATGTTTCATGAGTGAAAGGAAGAAATATTGACTTCAAAGGGAGCTAGAAGAAAATTTTGATATGAAGGATCTTGCAACTTGGGACTTGAAGATACATCAATTAGGTTGGAAGTATTTATGATGAATGGAGATATTATCGATGGTTGGAATCTGGTATGTTTTCTTGTAAGAGAATGAAGTAGGATTATGCAGAGGCAGATGATATTGCAGTTTTTATAGTTATTTATAAAGTATATTAGCTCCATAAAATGTTTGATGGACTATTTTACATGTTAGATTCGATTGTGATACTCTATAAATATTTCTAGAGAACTTTTTTTTTCATGGAAGATCGAAGCACTTTATGATTCGAGAGTATGGTGCAGATAAGAGCCAATAAGCTACAACATATATCCATGGATGAATAGATAGTTGACGTAAGGGAAGTATGAGTACTTTTGTGACAATATTAGGCTTATGGATTACTCCTCCCAGATTGAAATGGAGTGAGGATGGGGATCTGAATATGGGAAAATAGTTATTACTATGTTAGTTCCCTCATTAGTATTAAAAGTGTGTGATTAGGATCAGATCAATATAACCACTTGTGAAGGGGATTATGTGTGTAGTTTCATGTGTTTTTAATGGTCAAATTAAGAGCTAATTAAATTTTAAAATCTCATGTACAACAAATTAAATGTAGAAACATAACTCACAGCATTCACATAACAAAATGGATGATAATGGAGTTCATCCCTCCTGGGCTACATCTCCATGGACCTGCTTTAACTAGCTAGGCCCTTTTGGGATTACGAGTCAAATGTATAATTACAAGAATATTTGAAGCTCCAATGGATTTTTTTACTACTCCATTGGCTTTAGAATACATGAAAACCCCAAATATGACTATTCAATCTCTGAATTTGGTTACAAGCTGATCTAGGCTTGACCTCTAATCCGAGTGGCCATGGACTTGTTTAATTTCCAAAGTGACAAAATCACCTTCATATGTGATCAAACGCCTTTGAAAAATGTACCGCTGTGTTCATAACATCAAATACATCTAAAAATGATTGTTCATTCACTCCATTTGTCCTTCAGCTGATCTGGGCATGGCTTTCCCTCCTGGTGGCCCTAGGCTTAAAAATTATTCAAGTGACCAAAAACACATGTATATCTCCTATGCCTCTACAAGTTGTTCCAATAAATTAAGAGCATGCCAATATTCTATGAATGACTATTCCTGAGCCAAAATTGGTCAAAAATTTCTCATGATAGGCCTCATTAAAGTTTCCCCTATATTTTCCCTCTAAATTTGGAAAACTGCCAATTAGCCCGTCAAATCTAGAAGTGGCACCGGATTTGGAGATTCCAAAAAAATTTCCACTATCTCAAATTCATATTAATTAATCCTTAACTATGGATTAGGAGGTAATAAGTGCGCACTAATCCACACTTAGTGGGAATTTGGGTCACGGTAATGAAGCGCGATCATGTGGAGGAGGGTTGGCCCACGAGGTTGGCCCCCTTTGTTCCACTATCGGAGACTGTATGTACTTTAAATGGAAGTGGGTGCGCATCCTTTTCAAGTCTCATAGACATAGCCCATTGGTAAATCCAGGAAGTGGAGTGGGGCAGGTCATCGAGTCGAACCCCGACCTCGCCCCTTGATACATTATTTTTGGTATATAACAATACGACCCCAAAACCTTTGTTAAAACCATCAGATATGATAACAGACTTTGGTTAACAAATATGTTCCGAAATATATGTGTGCCATTCATATTTTCCAAAGTTTAAACTTTGGTTAAATGTATATCATCGCTTCATCGTTTAATTATATGCCATAAAACCTTTGAAATGAACTTTGGTATAAACCAATGTTATCTATGCATAACCCAAGGTTGTTATAATAATGCCACAAAAATTGAAATGGACTTTGGTATAAACCAATGTTATATACACATAACCCAAGGTTGTTATAATAATGCCACTGAAATTCTCCATTATGGTTTAATGAAATATGTGGAATTAATAATTAAGTTTTGATTTAAATATAATATAATATATGATTAATAACCATATAGAATATTAAAAATAACTATCTGTGTGTGTGTGTGTGTGTTAATCCAATCCTTAGTAGTTAAAAATAATTTCCACCACATGAACTCATCATGAACCCAAATTCAACCTTGGAGGACATTAGGAAAATTTCACCTTCACAAACCAAACTAGAAAATCCAGCAATGACACTTATCACAATCCCATTGGACAAAAACTAAAGAAGATTCTCTACATGCTGACTGGGTTGCCATGTCATCACTATGTACCTTTTCTGCAATTAAAAAAAAAATTGCATGTTTTGAACGGTGATTAGAAAACCATAACTTCTTCATCCAAACTCGATTTTCGATGAAACGAGTTGCGTTGGATTCCTGGCAATGGGTCGGTCGCTATCATTCTAGTTTGGTGCAATTCTAAGAACTTGAATTTTGAGCATATTTTTGGCCCTGGTCCATATTTTGATCACTCCTTCCCACTAACATGCTTTTGGACCCACAAAAGCTGGTTATCTCATAAGAGCTAAACACTCTCTTTTTTCCCAAGTTCTATCATCTTGATTCTACTTGGAATATTCTCTATGAAAACCACTTATTCACGGGCATGTCTTGCCTTTCCTTGAAAATGTCTTGGCTCTTGAACCACTGATCTTCTTTGTTTCTGACCCAATCCAACACTTGTTGGCTGCTTGCTGATATAACACTTTTGTTGTACCAAATCTATTCCTCAGTGCCTTCCCACTAAGAATCGTGTTCCTTCTTTGCAAAATGAGTGAGCTATAGCAATGAGTTCCAACATCAGTAATAATAAGAAAATAAATGACCATTATTTTACCTCCACAGTTCCAAATTCCTCATCTGGAAGAATTCATTCGCCATCTCCTTCTCTTCTTGGCGTCAACACATAAAATGGTCTACAATGGCTCAAACTTTCTTGACATCTTGTCACAAGCATAAGATATTCAGATTCAACCATCAATCTGAAAAACACATCATGCAAGAAACATAACTTGACGACATATCCTCTTGCTCCTTCAAAGCAACATATTTCACATCATGTTAACATCGCCATCTACTCTCACATCTTGGTGTCAAAATTCATCAACCAAACACAACTTGGGACTTGACGATACATTAGTTAGGTTGGAAGTATTGATGGTGAATAGAGATATTATTGATGGTTTGGATCTGGTATGGTTTCTTGTAAGAGAATGAAGTAGGATTATGCAGAGGAAGATGATATTGCAGCTTTTACAATTAGTTATGAAGTATATTGGCTCCATAAAATGTTTGATGGACTATTTAACATGTTGGATTCAATTGTCATACTCTATAAATACTTCCAGAGAACTTCGCTTTTCATGGAAGATGAAATCACTTTATGATTCGAGAGTATGGTGTAGATAGGAGCCAATAGGCTACAACATGTATCCATGGATGAATAGGTAGCTGACGTAAGGGAAGTATGAGTACTTCTGAGACATTCTTAGGCTTATGGATTTCTCCTCCCAGATTGAAAGGGAGTGAGGATGGTGATCTGAATATGGCGAAACTATTTATTGCTATGCTAGCTCCCTTATCAGTATTAAAAATGTGTGATTGGGATTGGCTCAATTTAACCACTTGTGAAGGGGTTTATGTTTGTAGTTTCATGTGTTTTTAATGATCCAATTATGAGTTAATTAACTTTTAAAAACTCATGTAATGAAAATGGAATTCAGAAATGTAACTCAAAACATTCACATAACACAATGCATGATAATGGAGTTCACCCCTCCTGGGCTACATCTCCATGGACCTGCTTTAACTAGCTAGGCCCTTTTGGGATTATGAGTCAAATGTTTGATTAAAAGAACCTATGATGCTCCAATGGATTTTATGACTGATCCATTGGCTTCAAAAGACATGAAAACCCCAAAAATGGCTATTCAATCTCTGAATTTGGTTACGAGCTGATCTAGGCTTGACCTCCAATCCTGGTGGCCATGGGCTTATTTAATCTCCAAAGGGACAAAATCACCTTTAGATGTGCTCCAACGCCTCTGAAAATTGTACCATTGTGTTCATAACATAAAATAAATCTAAAAATAACTGTTCATTCACTCCATTTGGCCTTCAGTTTATTTGGGCATGGCCTTCCCTCTTGGTGACCCTAGGCTTCAAAATTAATCAAGTGAACAAAAACACCTGTACATTTTCTCCTCTACCTCTGCAAGTTGTTCCAATCGATTAAAACCATGCCATTCTACTAGGAATGACTATTCCTTAGCCAAAATTGGTTTCAAATTGCTCAAGATAGGCCTCATTAAAGTTTCCCATAGATTCTACCTCTAAATCAAGAAAACTACCAGTTAGCCCCCAAAAATCTAGAAGTGGCGCCAGATTTGGAGATTCCACCAAAATTTCTTCTATCTTAACTGCAAATTAATTAATCCTTAACTGCATATTAGGAGGTAATAAGTGCACACTAATCCACACTTAGTGGGAAGCTGGGTCACGGTCATGAAGCACGGTCATGTGGAGGAGGGTTGGCCCACAGGGCTGTTCCCCTTCTTTTCGCCATTGGAGATTGTGTGCACTTTAAATGGAAGTGGGTGCACATCCTTTTCACATCTCACAAACATATCCCATTGGTAAATCCACGGAGTGGAGTGGGGAAGTTCATCGGGTCAAACCCCAACCTCGCCCCCTGATACATTGTTTTTGGCATATAAAAATACAACCCCAAACCTTTGTTAAAACCATCAGATATGATAACGAACTTTGGTTAACAAATATGCTCTAAAATATATGTGCTCAATTCATATGTTCCAAAGTTTAAACTTTGGTTAAATGCATATGACTGCTCCACCATTTAATTATATGCCATAGCATATATGCTATAAAACCTTTGAAATAGAGTTTGGTATAAACCAATGTTAAATATGCATAGCCCAATGTTGTTATAATAATTCCACCGAAATTCGTTAATCCATAGTTTATCAATGTGCATGGATTATCGTTTAATGAAATATGTGTAATTAATAATTAATTTTGGATTTAAATATAATAAATATTAATATATATAATAAATATAATATAATATATGATTAATAACCATATAGAATATCCCTAGATGCGGGTGTTTAATACGTTAGATTTTGAGGGCCACCTAGCCTCACCGTGCGAGGGAATTTGGCCTCACCTTGGGGATGCAACTGCCTCCCACATGAGGGCTTTAAACAAGCATTGTTGGGAAGGACATCGACACCTGTAGCATTCAATCTGGCATCTTGTACCCTGGCTCCTGCAATTTTCTCTTCGGCCATATATGGCCAATGGCTCCAATTCTCATTCTCATTCGCTCTAGTTTTCATTCCCTTTCTGTCGTGCCTCTTCCTTTGCTCTGCAAGCCTATGTCTCACCTCCGTCTAGTGCGTTTCTCCTTAGCTGCCCTATGAACTCTACTTTCCGGCCCTACAAGCCCATCAGTACGTCGACGCAATGTCGCACTGTCACCAAATGCGATGTCGTCGCGGAGGAGGCAGAGGCTCTCCCTCTCACCCTCCAACTCTGGCTATGGCAGAGTGCTCCTTGGATTTCTCTATGGCTATGGAATATCCTGAGATCTCTGATCCCCAATTTATCTCCACTCATCTATCAATTCACCTCTCGGAGGCGCAACACAGCCACTCTAGCTCTCGCAATAGGAAACGACCTCGCAAGTCGACTCTTTCACACTCCTCCTCCCCTTGGCCAAGGAAAATAGTCGATATTCCTATCAAAATCATGGAGCATGCTTTAGAGTGTGGAGGGAGTAGTTATGTGAAAGGCGCCCAACAAAAAGTCTCAGATGCGAACAAAGGGACACGCTCAAATTAAACTCCAGAACTGGCTCCCCAGCTCTCCAATAAGGATGACGCCTTATTCGACTACGGATGCTTCATAATTGAAGAAAATCTTCATGAGCATCATGAAATACATGACTGGTAGTTGCAAAGCCATGGCTCTACTCTTTGTTATTTTTTATATGCTTCTCTATTGTTTTTTTTCTATCTTTTTACTTTTCAGCGAACTCAGTCATTCAGGTCTACGTTTACAGCTGGTTTCCCCAAGAATGATAGCTCTCTTTTTGAATTTTTGAATGCACTTAGGGCAGGTTTCCCACTGAAGGGCAGCCTGAATTTTTAATTTTTGAACTATCTTCATCCAACAGGGGTTGGCTAATTCAACAACCCATGTTTCGAAGCTCGAATGTATTTTGTGTAAAATATAATATAATTTAGAATTACTTAGAAAAAAAATAACCAAATAGAATATTACAAATAAATACATATAATATATATGTGTGTATGTGTGTGTGTGTGTGTGTTAATCCAATCCTTAGTAATTAAAAATAATTTACAGCACATGAATTCATCATTAGCCAAAAATCAACCTTGGAGGACATTGGGAAAATTCCACCTTCACAAACCAAACTAGCGAATCCAACAGTGACACTTGTCACAGTCCCATTGGACAAAAACTGAAGAATATTCTTTGCATGTTGATTGCGCTGCCATGTCATCACCCTCTACCTGTTCTGCAACTTTTTAAAAAAAATATATATGTTCTGAACAATGATCAGCAAATCATAACATCTTCATCCGAACTTGGTTTTCAATGAGATAAGTTGTGTTGGATTCTTGGTGATGGTTCTATCGATGTCGTTCTGGTTTGATGCAATTTTGAGCACCTTCATTTTTTAGCAAATTTTTTCCCCTAGTCCAGATTCTGATCATATGGACACCTTGTTCTCCATGTGTCATGTGCTATAGCTAGGACTAATAGTCGTAAGTCAAGTACAAGAGCATATATAGGGAGAATGGTAGATTGTATAAGCATCATGTACCAACATTCTTGAGACATGTACAGTGACCAGGACTAACAAATGTAATTCAAGTACATTGATCTGGTATAAGAATGGTTTGGAGGACCAACATTTCCTTGTTTCAAGTATTGTGACAACAAATTAGGAAATTTTCCTATGGAGGACATACTTTGGTGAACCTAGATGGAGTATATTCCTTAGAGAGGTGGTTTTGTGGTGTCCTATTGAATGCCTCCAATCATTGTGCTCTGATCTAGTGGAGAGATAGAGTTTACTTGTCAAAGCATTGGAAATTTTGGCAATTTTGGTCATGATGATGTTTATAATTATGCTTATCAATATGGATATCATTGGTTTAAGGTCCCATTGGGTCAATTTTGGGTACACTTTTGGCTAAGTTTTGTTAAAACGTGTTGACCACAGAAAATCCAAGGAACTTTGGGGCGGGTCAAAGTTCCTTCATCATTGTAGCGGGTTAAAGGGAAAACATGGGGCTCAAACCATGGTTTGAGACCATGGTATTTGCACATATTAGTCCTATAAATTTGTATGAGTAAATTTGAGTTAGCAATCATCTTAAATCTTATATTTTGAATGAACTATCTTATGTGATCTGATTTTGGGAAAGTTGTGTTAGTCTGGGTTAGATAGGCTCGTGCTAGTTGTGTGCGCGAAGATCTAGTCCTGAGTTGTGTGCGCAATAAAATACTATTTTACTAACTGAAGATATATCAATAAAGATAATATTTTTGATGAATTGTGATCTACTTCTTTGATGTTTATATTTATGTGTTATTGCATCAATTTACTTATATATCTCTTGCTATTAATGAATGCACATTTATCTGAAGTTACGCATATTATGGTAGATTCTTGTCTTAGCGCAAGTATTGCATGATTGATTATGATCTCTATTAAAGGATATATATCTATAGTTTTGAAAGAGCTATTCATGTTCTATTAAGTAGATCTGAACAAGGACAATTGTTTGTTTTACGCAATACTATATTAAAGTTAAGGGTTTTTCTGTGTTAGATCTGATGTGGGATAAGGAAGTCACTACACAGGACAATAACCATTAGATATGTTAAGAAGGGATAGATTCCACTTCATACACTCCCTGAGAGTGTAGAAATCTGGTTCCAACAATCCCCCATACTTTTTCGGGTGAGACTTTGGTTTGTGCAAGAAGATCACTGCCAAAAGGGCCAGTAGTTTGAGGGTTTGGTTGGTTGCACAGAACACTCTAACCCTCGGTCAAGACCCCTCAAGCCACCAAATGGTTCAATTATCGGGACTGGGATCTATTTGAGGGAATTTTGATGTGGAATTCGACGAAGAAAAAATTGCAAGAGTGGCTTGATACAAGGGTGCGCGAGTTTGAGATCTAAGAAAATCGAAATCTAAACTTATCTGATGAATATTGGAAACAAAAGTATATCTATACAAAATTCCATGAGATTTTCTTTGCTTCATTCTCTAGAAAATTACAAGAGTGGTTATCTCATATTGCTGTGTTTTAGACTTGTTGGAAGGATGATGCGATTATCAAGTGGATGCCTAAATTGATCTAGCAATAATATTACCCACGCAATAGATTATTAGATCAATAGAATTTTGGGAGGTTTTGTTACTAAATTTGTTGTTGATACATTTTTGTCATATTCCGAAGTTGAAAGGAGATTTTTCAAGGGCCATAGAGGTAAGCTCTTTCACTCTTTAAAGTTTTGGATTAAGATGATATTGTGTGAAAATGGTACTTTGTGCACCCACAGTGAGTGAATGTTTAGAAGAGGTCCACCCATCTCTACGCGCAATGGAAAAACTTACAGAGACAACCTAGAGGAATATTTTATGTATAGCCCCCTTAAAGGTAGATCTGAGAGCAACGACGAGTTTGAAAGAAGTAGTTCTGGTGAATCAACGAAATCAGAAGAAAATATCGAGATCGCAGTTCAAATCCCGTCCACTCCACTCACACATTCATCTCACACTATCAACTCATGCAGCCCACCTCCACCTCCACCACTAGTTTCTGATATGGCTAACTCCATGAAACTGCATAACTTTAGGGGCGTTGGAAATGAAAACACTGAACAATTTTGGTTTGTCGTAGAGGCTATGTGGACAACACAAAAAATCAATGATAATAATGTTAAGAAAGCACAGCTAGCCACTGCATTTCAGGAACGCATGCTGGAATGGTACATGAGGTATGCAGCATCAAACACTAATGCCATGATTGATGAACTCAGAGACGCATTAAAGGAATAGCTCAGAAATTCGAAATCATATGTGTAGTGTGTCACTAAATTGAAGTACATCCATCATGAAGTAAACGAGACCATATGGGAGGCAGATCAGCAGTTGAAATGTACCATTAGAGAAGGAGGTTTTTCTATTTATGATCAACAACACAAAGAGTGGTTCATTGCCATGTTTCTGCCACATCTGCACCTGCCTCTATCCCAACAAAAGATCACGATGCATGACGAAGATGTGGAAATCGCATTGAAGTTAGAAGCTTCGTCAGTGCAAAATATGCAGGTTGGGGTTTAGCAAATCTAGAGCAAGTTGGATACCTTGCATTTATAACTACAAATTTTACAAAAATAAAAAGAAAATGACGTGCACACGAAAGTATGGTGCATACGCTGCAAGGTCAAAGGACACTACAAATAGTAATGCCCTATATTTGGTGAGTATATGGAAGTTGGAGGACTAAGTCCACTTAACACTACGACAGGGCCAAGTGAAAAATTTGCGTTGTGGTGCAAAATATGTCAAGTAACTGGACAACACACAAAAAACATCTGTCACATAATTGGGAAATATATTCCGGGTCTCAAACAACTGTATTGTATAGCTTGTCAATCCATGGGACATGATGAAAATAATTCTCGCAGCTTCGATCTCATGGTTGAACAAGATACTTCTTATAGATTACAGACTGAAGGTAGAGGGTCGGATTCACCTGCATCTCCATCTGGGTGAGGTGGATTTCAAGGCAGGGGAAGAAGAAGAGGAGGAGGAGCTGGTCATGGAAGGGGAAAACTCATTTGTTATAACTATGGAGATGTTGGCCATTATGCGCACGATTGTACAAACCCGACACAAAAATCATGCAGGTATTGTCGATAATTTGATCATTTTTATGAATATTGTCCTATGTTGTTTGCAAAAATGTGGGGAAATAAAATGCAGACACCCACCCATAACGTTCAGATGATGAGGGTAGATCCGTGTGATGAAAACTCTAGCCTGAATATTGTAACCAGAAGTGGCGTAGCAACTGGTGAAGATAAGGCAGAAGGTAATAAACCTACTATCAATGTTTGGATCTAGAAGGATTCTGAGAAAAAGGAGGGGTTTAGCTTACAATGGGAGAAGGAAACCTTTGTTGAAGCAAAGAAAACCTTTGTTGAAGGAAACCTTCGTGATAAGATTCTAAAAAATTCCCACAAAGATTTATCAGAATCTTGTTTACAGTTGTTAAATTTCAATATTTTGTGTGTACAAAGGGTTTTTGATAATACTGAATCTATTTCCACTATCAAAAATGCAATTCAAACACTCCAACTACCTGATTTTTTGAATTTTTGTTTATCGGATTCTGGCAAAAAACTGCAGTCCAAACTATTCTATTACATCCATAAACAACTCCTTTTAAATTTATAGTAGATATTAATTTTAATCTTTATAATCGAGTATTTATAAATATAAATAAAAAAATGTGCATGAATTTGGAGGAGCAACCAGATAAAATCAGACAAAAAAAAAAACATAGTTTTAAATTTATAATATATACTCATTTTGATTATGAGGGTAAAACTGTGTGATGAAAAATATAGCATGAATATTGTAACCAGAAGTGGCGCAGCAACTAGTGAAGACAAGGTAGAATGTAAGAAGCCTACTATCGATGTTTGGATCTAGAAGGATCCTGAGAAAAAGGAGGGGTTTAGCTTACAAATGGAGAAGGAAACCTTCGTTGAAGCAAAGAAGGAGTTCAAGGATCCTGGTGCATCGACATATTTGTCACCCAGTAATCCTACCATAAATACTGTCGAAGGGACCGATGTTGAGCTGAAACCATTTTTATAGGCTTGTATCAAGCTTGTGCGCAATAAAAAGGCAGTTGAGAATCTTCAAGATTTGATTGATAGTTGCGTCGAGAAAGAGCAACCTCAGATGGAGCAAAATCTTGTCATAAAATTTACAAAAACAAGAGAAGGATTGGCCAAGAGATGCACTTGACTGCTTAGATAGGTGAGTTTGAGATGGACCAGGTCATTTTGGATCTGGGCTCTAATGAAAATGTACTACCAAAGCAGACATGGCAGAAAATGGGAGAACCTAAGCTGGAATGATCTACAATTCAACTATGCATGGAAAATAAGAAAATATTATCCCAATAGGTAGACTTTCTGGAGTGGATTCTAATAAAATAGATTTTATAAAATTTGTGATGGGTTTATTGATAGTCTTCAACATAAATATTATTAAACTTGTAACTAAAGGGGAATAATATGCAACTCAAATCGAAGTGCCAAATATTTTTTAGATTGCTATTATAGAAAAGAGAGATTAGACATTTAGAAATGTGCATTATAAATGGTGTACATTGAATGATACTTTAATTACCCTTTGTAAATGAAAAAAGTGCTCAATATTTGTGTAATTCTTATTGTTATAACATATGTTTAAAACCTCTCCCTTTAAATGCAATGGGATTTTATCCTTTGAACTTAAAGACAACACAAGCTTAGAAAAAAGTGCTCAATATTTGTGTAATTATTATTGTTATAACATATATTTAAAGCCTCTCCCTTTAAATGAAATGGGATTTTATCCTTTAAACTTAAAGACAACACTAGCTTAAAAAAGATCAAATTATGTATCTAAGCATGTATTGTTGAGGAAACATTTGTCTTGTAAATGTATATTTACGTCTTCAATTTATATGTTTCTCAATACGCATACTGTAATCTGATTTCTCTTAAATGGATGAAGAGGCATCTACAAACAATGGTCTAATTGATTATGATGACATTTAAATAAAATATATCTCTTATAAAAATAATTGCAAAAATATTCATTTTATACCAGTGCTTTTTTTTTATACCTCATTAATTTCTCAAGTTGTTGAAAACCTTTTTAAATTATCATTTTTTTTTTAATATTCATTCTCATGAAATAAGGATAGAAAAAAATGATGACATATTGAAAAAATGAATAGGCATCCACAAACAATGGTGTAATTGATGCTGATAACAATCAAATAAAATAAATATCTTATAAAAATATAAGTGAGAAACAAACAAGCACGTGTCTCCTTGCATGAAGAATGCAACAAAGAAGAGAAGCAGGTGGTTTGAAATAAGAACACAATGCTGAAAAGAAACACGTTGCGAATGCTTATTGTATTACAAAGTAATTAAGCACTAATATTGCCAGCTATATTAATCTTTTTAAAGTGTACTAGTTTAAAAATCTATAGAATAACCTAGATATTCTGGTAAGATTCTGAAATATTCCCACAAATATTTATCAAAATCTTGATTACAGTTGTTAAATTTCAGTATTTTGGGTGTTTAAATGGTTTTTGATAATACTAAATCTATTCCACTATCAAAAATACAATTCAAACACTCCAACTACTTGATTTTTTGAATTTTTGTTTATTGGATTCTTGCAAAAAATTGCAGTCCAAACTATTCTATTACATCCATAGACAGCTCCTTTTAAATTTATAGTAGATACTCATTATAATATTTATAATCGAGTATTTATAAATATAAATAAAAAAATGTGCGTTAATCTGGAGGAGCAACCAAATAAAATCAGACAACAAAAAAAACATAGTTTTACATTTATAGTAGATACTCATTCTATTTTGGATATTTGGAGGGAGTTGATGTGGTACCTTACCTTATCGTCTGGATAATAGATGTCAAAGAGGTTGCTGCGCATGTCCTTCATAAATCATTAGCGAAACCCAGTCTTTGTACATACACAATAGAACTACCTGAACAGACCCAACCTGGACTGGAGAATGAATTTGTTTTCCAATGTCCGCCTCATTAGGTATTTTCTATGCTACCTTTTCCAAGTTCATCACTCTGAGCAAAGTGAGGTGAGGGATCAACACTGAGACCATTGTTTTGCACAAATATATATATATATATATATATATATATATATATATATATATATATATTAAATAAAATTAAAAATTAAAATTAAATAAAATAATAATAATAATAATTGCAGAGAGTCCATAATGAATTATGCTTCTATCTCGCCAGATGAGATAGCCATACTCCATTATGCATTGATTATCGGTGGAGGAATAGGAACTCGCCAGCAAGATAGTCTTACACATTCCCAAATCGAAAATGGTGGATTTTTAGGTGGCCTCGTGCAGGCCTTTTACCTAATTGCAGATGCAGTAGTGGAGCTATGGAAATAGACTCGTCGGGCACCTGGTGGGCCACATGGTGACAGCTATGTCTACCTATATCTAAGTGAAAAGTTTTTTTTGCAAACTGTATCCCTAAGTAGCTCCATATTATAATTTCCTCTTCATTCTATTTAAACAAACTTTATTAAGAGAGGATGGGTGGTAGCTTCTGCGGACCTCCTACATTCACCATGAGACATTAACCCTTCGTCCTCAGTAAAGTGGTTACTAAACATATGTCGCATATGTGGAAGTGAGCTTCAAACCTGAAACAATCTTCAGACTTCTATCATTGTGCCTAGAGTCAATTCATATATAGCATTAATAATTTATATTTCTCTTGATTTTAGTTAATTTTTAATCTTACTATGATTTCACGTTTTGAATGCTGCTTTTACTTCCATACCTTTCTTGCCTTTCTCCCTGCTCGAAATAGCATAGCTACAACGCAGGGTAACTCTTTCATTGATTTGATGCACAATACTTTTTTCTTATCTAAATGCTATTATAAAGGACAAAGTAATCCCTAACCATACGTATCATCTAATCCAACTCTCTCTGTGTGCAAAGGACCTAAATGCTTGCATGCGGATTACTCCACAAAGATAATTTACAAGGACATTAAGACCGCTAACATTCTTCTAGACAAAAACATGAATGCAAAACTGGTTGCTTTTGGTATTTCAAGGGTAATAAAAGCTTACCCCATATTTTTTACTGTAATTACAATCAAAATATTGATGATGTCTGATCAAAATCAGATCTTGATCTTCACAAAATGTTCTTTGTTAGTAAATTGTAGTAACTATGAAAATAAAGGCTAGATTGAGACAACTCTAATAGATAGAGACCATGTCAAGTTTAAGAAGTATAAATGGACTTTCCTTGACTAGGGATTCTATGAAGTTGAGTTATGATGTTGCTAGGTGCCCTATGATAGAGTGACTTCTCTTTTATTGGGGGGTTATTTCTACTAGTGTGATGAAGTTCAAATCCAACATCTTCTACTTAACTTAGGTTGTCTTTGATTTTGCATAACTTTTGTCGCATGGACTTCTTCTAATTGCATCCAGTATTTTCTTTCATCTTCAACATCTCCTTGTCTTTTTGCTTGTAAACCTTTCTCAGCAGTTTTAATAGGGTGCAACAAGAAGTCCACTACTGCCATATATATCTTAAAAAACTAATTGGATATATCATTAATAATTCTCGCTTCTCACTCTTTCATTTCATTTTTTAAAATTGAAAATGTATACATTATTATGGAACATTACGATGCATGTATCTTCTTGATTTTCATATGGTATTGCCTCCCTCTTGTTGCTTGGCCCCATGTGGGCTCTCTCCCAGTTTCAGATTGATTTGAGACTTAATTTCCCTCTTTTTGCCTCAAATTTGGTACGTAACCTCAATCCTTTATACCTATAAACCTCCTACAAATTATGAGTTTGAACAAACCAGCAAAGAAATAAAGAAAATTTAGAGAACATAAAATATGACTTCCCCATTGTCACAGGTCGCAATAAGACTATTAACCCATCCATGAGAAACACAAAGGAGGAGGCAAACTATACGTGAATATTGATATTCATTTACAGTTTAGGATATGGTCATATTACGGCCTTTCTTATTACTAGACTCGCTACTTCACATCTTCTTCAACCAATCTATTCAAAATGAAAATTCTTGTAATATGACAGACTAATTTTTCTAGAGAATAGGCATACATACATTAGTGTTTTTTTGGATTAGTAAAATTTAGAATTACATAATATTGAAATACATATATTACAAAAATTGTTGAGTGGACAAAGAGTGGATGGACCAAAACTTGACGTTAGCTTTAAAAACATAGAATTTCATTCAAAAATTTTGCACTTCCTAGAACAAGCTCACATTTAAGTGAACTATGTTTCTATTACAACCATTTGAAATTCATTTCTTATCTAAAAGGAGACAACAAAAAATTCCTCTCATGTCTAAAATGAGACAACAATTCCGTGACAAGATTATAAATTTTCTTTGTTGGTTTAACAAGTCTTTGTCTCTATTCTGAAATCTGTCTTTGTTTTGTGCCCTTTTCAGTTTTTTTATCTCCTCTCCTCCTCTTCCTCTTTCTCTCTTTGCTAAAATATTCATGAACTAGTTCTAACTTCTCACCATTCAGTTCACTACTAGTTCTGTCGTCCAAAAATAGATCTTATAGAGAAACTCGCTCATTGTTTGTATAACAGTGTAGGCACTTGAAATGTTTTGGTTCTCTTTCAAGCTTCGCACTCATTTGTTTAACGCTCTTTTAAAAGTTGGAAACAATATTTACATAAATAAATTCTTAGAAAAAAGTGAATACTCTTACAAATAAAACATAAAAATATCAAATCACATATTGCCCAGGAAATTGTCTACATCATAATGAGTCATAAGTGACAAGTTGCAATTGAGATTCTTGCCTACAGTGGTCATGGTGGTCAATACCTTGTGGATGAGAGAATGATATATTGTCTCTAGAATGAGTTCTCTAACCCTCTCTCTATCTCTTTAAAGTGCATATATAGAAAAAATTTCTCCCTCGGGCAAGTTGACTTAGGATAGTTTTGGAGAAGGGAAAGAAGCCTTGTTAATTTGATAAACTTTGCATGCTTTTCAATAGTAGCCTATTTATTGTTTATTATTTCCTTTTAGATGCATTTAGACTCTCCCTGTAGACATTTTACATCATAGCAGTCATATGATGCTAATAAATGGAAATAGGTTGCATGGTTTCTCTAACTCACCAAGGAATTTCCCATTAGAATAAAACCTCCAAAAATTGGAAAAGAAACAAGCTTTATGGATGTAAATCTGTAAACATCTTAGGGAAACCTTAGCCACTTATAGATAGACATATCATAGCTCTCCTTTTGATTATTCCTTCTTCCTTAGCCTTTAATATTGATGAATCACTCTTCATGGTGCAAGTGTCTGCAGATCTTTGATCATTTCATCATAGTATGGGATGTGTGATCACTTCATGCCTCATGTAAATGAAAAAAATGGGAAGTTCTATATCCAATTTTGTTTATAATTTGGATAGACTGCTCAAATTAGTCACTGAATTTATTCACTTCACCTTGAGAGATGAATATAAATCTAGAATAATTAGAAAAACTATTTTTGTTTAACATTTGAGCCAGAATGTCCTTGTTGAAATCTATAGCTTGTAAAAACAATGGTCTTCCCATCTATATCAACATGGGATTTAACCTCAGTTATCTGATGTGAGATGATCCTACTCACAAGTCACTAGTGAGAAATTCATAACATATATCATATACGTAACTCCAATGATGACTTCTCCAATCTCAGTTTTTGAACTACTAGTTACAATTCAAGGACTCTATTTGCACCATATTTGAGATGTCTTAGCATTCTTGTACAGGGAATATTCATAACATATATAATATATGTAACTCCAATGATGACTTCTCCAATATCAGTTTTTGAACTATTAGTTACAAGTTAAGGACTCTATTTGTAGCATCTTTGAGATGTCTTAGCATTCTTGTATAGGGCATGAAGGGAAACATTTGAACATTTTTTTATGTGAACCCCCAAGAGGAATGTGAAAGTACCTAACAAACCATCTATTATAATATGCATGACAACTTTTCAAAAGCCTTCATGTTCATAACAATTTTTGATAAACTGAGGCATGTTCTCAAGCATCTGAGTACCTCCAATCAAAGCTCACAAAAGCAAATACCTCCAGATAAACTAGATATTTTTAGTAGCAATAATGATTCATTAACTCAATCAAACATAGACAAACAATCCATTGAAATCCATACCATGTAACAATTTTTCCTAGACATTGTTAAATTTTCATATTTGTGGTCGGTATCCTTCACTACCAGTCAAACCTATAGAAAAATGAAAAACAAATTGCAATTTAAACTTCAAATTCTAATTATGCCTCCAAATGTACAAGTCAGCTAAATTTTTTTAAATCGGCCTAGCATGAAATATGTGCCCCTTGGGGCACCAAAACATCATTGTATATAGCCACTCGACCTCCTCACTTATACCACAAATTAACCATCATCATCTATTATTTTTTACTTTCACATGTGCAAAAAAAAAGGAAATTTTCGAGGCATAATTTAAAGGAAGAATTTATAACACTTAAATTGAAAGATGAGTTTCATCTAAGACATAAATTAAAGGAAGGCACAAAAAAAAGAAACACAAATTCTCCTTTGATCTTCCAACAAGCAGACAAAACTCACCCTTTCATTTCCATACCCTAATTCTAAAGTTAGATTTTATTTCTTTCTCCCCTAAAATTTTCCATTTGTTCCTCACTTCCTCACCTGAAGTCCACCATGCAGGTCTGTTCTTTTTTCTAAAATATGAGTTAATAAAATTCTATATGCATGAAGATATGTGCCCCTTGGGGCACCAAAATATCACTATATATGGCCACTCGGCCTCCTCACTTAGACCACAATTTGATCATCATCATCTACTATTTTATGTTCGCATGTGAAAAAAAGTGAGATTTTTGAGGCAGAATTTGAAGGGTGCATTTATAAAATAGAAATTGAAGGATGAGTTTCTTCTAAGACAGAAATTAAATAAGGGCCCAACAAATTAAAACATAAATTCTCCTTTGATATTCCAACAAGCATACACAACTCACCCTTCCATTTGCGTACCCTAATTCTATAATTAGTTTTTCTTTCTTGATCCCTTGAATTTTTCCATTATTTCCACTCACTTCCTCACTTGAATTCCACCATGTAGGTCTGTTATTTTTTCTAAAAGATTAGTTAATAAAAATCTATCTTTAAGGGAGTCTGAATCCAAGTTCTATTTGAAAATAAGAAACACCTACAAATATGGAAACTAACATATTATAGATTTCCCATTGTAGGATGTTTCTAGACATGGACAGTCTTTGCCACCTAATAGTTTGACATCTAATAGGCATGATCCAATTTTCATCGGTATCCAATTTTACCAATAATGCTCATATATGGAATTTATATCTTTCCAAACTTTTGCTAATGTCAATAGGTCAACCATCCATATGCTTTATATTCCATGTCACACACTTGACTCTGCTACCACATCAGCTTCATCATGCTCACCACTATGGCACTCTACCAAGTATTTCTTTATAGATGAGGTTGGAAAAAATAACGGATTAATAACCCTGTAAATCGCAACAAGGATAGAGTGGATACAATGTGTATCATAGAAACATCCATCATTTCAATTCATTATTGGATCCATCGATATATAAGATATGCAACAAAGGAGGGTCACATCACCTTTGTACATAACACTTCATAGTATAATGTTGCTCCCCAAAATTTGAAACATAAATTCTCCTTTGGTATTTCAACAAGCCTATGTAGCTCACCATTTCACTTGTTCACCCAAATTCAAAAGTTAGTTTTACTTTCTTTCTCCCCTAAATTTTTCCATTAGTTCCACTTGCTTCCTCACATGAAGTCCACCATCTAGGTTTGTGTTTTTTATAGAAGATGAATTAATAAAATTTTAGAATCCAAAGAATCTAAATCCATGTTCTATCTAAGAATATGAAACACCTACAAATATGGAAATTTACATATTCCATATTTCCCATTATCTGGCATCTATCTAGAGATGGAAATTCCCTAGCACCTAATAGGCACAACGTATGTACTTCTACATAGATGCTATGTCCTTTGCCTTCCTGAAATTACTATTGATGTATTCTAAGTTCTTGCATACATAAATTACAATTTATTGATCCCACCATGCTCAACTAAACAGTCATTCTTATCAATAAGGTCATTGATTTCTATATTCGCCTTGGGTGTTTTTTTTTTATCAATCCAAGATGGTCTCTACTTTTCACATTTTGGTTTTCACTTACAATTATGGTTAGCCATTATTTTAATTCCTATAATGGAAAACATTTTATTCTTTCGTATACATCATGGCAAGGACACATCTCTATGCATTCATTATTCTTGTTTGTTGGGACACATTATTCATAGTTGTATTGAATGCTCATAATTGTACATAAATTTTCTATTTTTGCTTCCTACATTGCCTAGACGAACCATGTTTCCTATTTAACTATAATTTTTCTTTTCATTGCTAAATGTGTTTAGCTAAGAATGAAACCATGCTGCCTATTTAACTATAATGATGCTTGTGACTGCTAAATGTGTTCAGCTAAGAATGAGATCTCGAAAATAAATTTACTTCATAACTTACTATGCTTCAAAACATAAAATTCCATTGGACATTTCTATAGAGCCTAGAACAAGGTCAACATTAAGTGAGCTATTCTTTTATTACATCCATTTGAAATTCCTTTAAGGGCTTCTTATGGCCTTCTTCTGGACACTCGTTCAATATGGAAAACTCATGAACCTGCACAAATTTGTTCATGCAATCATGCTTTGTTGTAGCAGTAGACACATACAAGGTGCTTCTACATGGATGTCACCTCCTCTGCCTTACTAAAATTAGTATTCTAAATGGATTCCACATCCTCTACCTTACTAAAATTATTAGTAGCGTATTTTAAGTTCTTACATAAGGAACTTACAATTGATTTATCCCACCATGCTCAACTAGACTCTCATCCTTATCAATAAGGCCACTGATTTCTATATTCTCCTTACACGTTTTCTAAATGGGCCCAATATAGCCTCTATTTTTCACATGTTGGTTTTCATTCACAATTATAGTTAGTCATTCTTTGAATTCCTCTAATGAAATCATTTTATTCTTTTTTATACATCATGACAAGGATATATGTATGTTGCCATTCTCTATTCACATACAACGCTCATGAAAACTACCCTCTATTTGCAATGGGATGTTGCCCATTTCATCTCAGGGAAGACTATATGTACTATCCCATCCACCCTTGAACAAGGGTTTACTAAAGCAATGTTGTAGATCACTATTGAAACTCCAACTATTGTTCATTGGCATCCATATTTTTTATATGAATGCCAGTTGGAGAAATAAGGAAGACAATATCAAAGAACAATTCAATATGTGCAAAAATTTGTTGCTTTCTTATCACTTTTTTAGATTCTATGACATCTCAAAGTATTCAATAAGCTTGAAAAATTTTTGTCCTTCAAAGCATCAAATTACATTACAAACTTCTCCGGGACCTATAACAAGATCACAATTAACTCAACTATGCTTTTATTAGAACCATTGGACTTCGAATCTCTAAGTTTCCCTTTGTAAGCTTCTTATAGACACTCATTCAATAGGTGAAATCCATCAAACTGCTCCAATTTCCTCAGACAATCATACCTTGATGCAACAATACTCATAACCAAAAAGAAGGTACTTCTACATGCCACCTCCTTTGCCTTCCTACAATTTTTATTAAACTACTTTTTTATGAGAAAATTACAAATAACTCATCCTGAAAGAGTCAACTAGATCGTACTCATTATCAATAAGGCTATTCATTTATGGATTCTCCCTTCGACTTCTTCTCTAACAAAATGACTTTACACCCTTGTTGCTCCAATGTTGCTTTCTATATCTATTAGATACTAACAAACCTAGGTTTAGAGCATGTTTCAATATTGCAGCATGTTTATGAATCTCCGGCCAAAAATCCCGCACAAGCAAGCATAAATTCTTAAATTAAATAAAAACAAATACCAATACCATCATGTTTTCTAAACAGCAGGTGCATCGTGCTTTCACACATTTCTCACAAGTGGGTTTATCCAAAAATTTATAATGAATATATTTTCCTAATGAACTTAGTCACACTCATTTCATTTATTTCCATACTCTTGAACCTTCGAAAAAGCTACACGCATTTCTCACAAGTGGTTTTATCCCAATATTTATTATGAATATCTATTCCTAATGAACTTAGTGGCACTCATTTCTTTTCTTTTTGTACTCTTGAACCATCAACAAAAATATTTCATGAAAGGTCTGGACTTTGTCTAGCCGAGTATCAACCTATACTTCTCAAATTGGAAGACTTGTTTGGAGGGTTCTGACCTTTAGTGGTGTTAGGTCCTTTTAATTGACATATTATTATAATGCTCCAAACCACCACATTTGAAAGGAATTTTACTGGGAATTTCCCTTTTCATTACAACCAACACTGTTAGTCCCATCACTTAGGCTACAAGAGTTAGTAGTTTGCCTTGCATAAAATTTATTAACAACACAAAATGGTGTTAGAATCTCTTAGCCAACCTAACCTAAACATAATATCATCCTTAAATGAAAAACTTCTACCTCAAAACTCCTTGTTTCCCTGAATATCATAGTACTTGCTGCCCCATTTCATACTTTTTCAATTCTATGTTCTATTTGCTCCAATTCTGCAATTTTCCCTTCCTTGTACTTGAATTACAAATATGGGCTTCCTATCATCAATTATGTTGTTACATAAAATAATTGGCATATGCTTGTCTTTGTAACTAAAATTTTCTCTAATGATCCCCTTCATTCCAACCATAGCCTTTTCATATTACATAGTTTACAAGATTTCTTAATTTAGGACACATTACTTTCAAACTAACATCCCCTTAATTCCAACCATAGTCTTTTCTTATTACCTAGTTCCCTAAATTCCTTAAATTAAGACATATTGCTTTCACACTGACATATTTCTTTCAAACTACATGTTTTCGCCAAATGTGCATAACCAAACACCTTTTTAACGCCTCTACAATAATTTCTCGGTGTCTTCTTCAAACTATTGCATTCATCCCTACCCCTATACCTACATTTTGCAGGTTCTATCATTTCAAGGCATCTTTGCAACATCTAATCATGGAGCCTAATCTAATAGATAATGTGGTCTCTTTGCTACTAGTTGGATCTACATCACTCTAACCATCCCTCCAAATAGTCGATCTCAGATTTATTCCTTTGAAAAAGACATCGTCCACACGCTACCGTGTTTCCCTTTTTTACAGTGCTTTCCAACACAAAACTTTGTTGTCGTCTGCATACAATGGCCATGTCGCCTCTGGTGACCTCCAACTTGGGTCAATTATCATTCTCAGAAAAGTTGCTTGCACTTTTTACAAAACTATGTGTATGTTCACACTTTTCA
Organism: Pinus albicaulis; assembly: GCA_034641835.2. Lineage (NCBI taxonomy): Eukaryota > Viridiplantae > Streptophyta > Pinopsida > Pinales > Pinaceae > Pinus > Pinus albicaulis. The sequence continues at coordinate 1,686,259,322 of CM076579.1, read as the reverse complement.
CCCCATCCTTTGTGCATTCTTTTTATTTTCCATCTCTACGCCGCTTATGCTACAAACAATAACCCATTGCTTTCTTGTTTTTTTTCTTTCCTCTAAGACTATAAAATTTCTTGAGCTCGATGTTTCCCATCGTTGTGCATATTTTATTAGGGACCCGAACCTTCTTCAAATTATTCAGTCGTCAACATTCCAATTTGGTTCTTCAACGTCTCAAAACCCCTCCTTTCATTCACCCATTCTGACAGGGGGTTCCACTTCAGCATCAACTCAGGTGTCCTTCGCTACACCTACTACCATTCCATTCATGGTTCTCATCCCCTATCGCAAATATTGGTCAATCCAAGGTCGGGTACTTGCAAAATTATCCCTTCGGTCGTACAACAATGTTCGGGACTCTGGAAAGGTCTTTGGCTTTGACCTTATTTATTATGCTAATGATGAGATCCATCTTTCCACCTTCAACAACCTGGAAGATTCTTTGCATGCCCTCATCCAAATTGGGTAGGTTTACATGGTCTCAAATGGCACAGTCAAACCAACAAACCCAAGCTACAATCATCTAAATAGAAAATGGTAGGTCTTCCTATTTGCAGCTTCCACCATCCAAGTTTTCTTAGAGGATGCTCCAAATATTACTTTCCACCGCTTCCGCTTCAAATGTATCATTAAAATTGGATTTGCAGACCTTGGATCACTTGTGGACATCATTGGTGTAGTCAAATCCAACTCCCCTACCTCCACCATTCAGCGAAGAGATGTGACTGAAACAACTTGAAAAACTCTCAACTTGGAATAAATGGTTGGGTATAGCATTAAAATCACCCTTTGGGGCGAAAATTTCCACTTTATAGGAAAGGAACTTGCAACTCTTCACTCTTAAGGTACATCACCTATGCTTGCAATCAAAGGGGGTCGCATAGCAGAATTTAATGGAAGGACTGTAGGGACCATCTCCACTAGAAACCTCCTCTTGAATCCAAAAATTCTAGAGACTCACCAACTCCAAACATGGTTCCACGAACGAGGCCACTTGAGTTCTTCACCATCATTGAGTAGAAATTTCTCTGGGTCTTCCACATGAACCCACCCAAAATGTATGATTTTCGAACTACTGGCATTACATCCCCTTGAAAAAGTAGCATGGTTCTTCGTTCGTGTAACCATAACATCTATTGACATGAAATATTTCTACTTTCTTGCATTCCCTCTCTCATTCGATGGCATCCAATGCATGAAAAGGTTTTGCACCACTCATATGGAATTTGGCACTGCAATAAATGTGAGGGCGACTTCCTGGAATGTGGTTACTGCTATGTGTTCAGGCTTGAAATGCATGACCACATAGGGGTGCTTCAAAATGTCACAACTTTCGATGATGCCGCAACTGAGCTCCTGGGTATCACAGCAAAAGACTTGTTCCTACTCTCCACTGAGCCTAATGCTATCCATGAGATATGTTCAAAGGATTCACACTGTCCATCAAAATAGACCACTTCAATGGTGTCTACCGCTTGAAGGTTGTCCTTGTCAATTCAGAAGAGATCAACTATGGTGTTTCATCTCGTCTTGTCCTCGAATATATAAAGAAAATGTGTAGCCCAACAGTCACTCTACGACTTTAGACCTCCTTCTTTTCCCCCCTTGTCAACTTAACATCTACCCGAAATCTTCTATATGTTTCTCACTTCATTTTCATCTCTTCCCCCTACCACCCTCTTCTTCCATTCATAGATGATCTTATATGTGCACTTCATCGTTGTACTTCTCTCCTCTATGTATCTACATTTGTGTTATTTGTTGGATCTTTTACCTGCAAATATAACATATATGCTCTTTTTTTGTTCCTTCAAATCAACGTACTATATTTGCGTCCATGGTCTTTTACAATTCTACATTTGTGTTACATGTTCGATATTTTACCTTTGAATATAATATATATGCTCTTTTTTTGTTCCTTCTAATCAAAGTAGTATATTTCTATCCATGCTCTTTTACAACTCCCACTTTGTGCTTCCTCATTAATCTATAGTTCAAAGTACTCTCAAACATAGTCCTTCTTGTTCTTCTTATGGGCTTTTAAAGAAAGTACTGGGTCGACAAAGACAAAAACTAACTATACAAGGTTGTTTCTTCTTTAGCTTAAATCTAATTCATCTTTAATTAGACAAAAACTAAATATACAAGGTTGTTGCTTCTTTAGCTTAAATCTAATTCATCTTTAATTTTGTTGTATCTTGCATCTTTATAATTTTTAACTTGTACATGTCCTCTTCACCACTTTATGTTGTAGACCTAATATGTGGATGTACACACTTTCTCACAATTTACAAAAAAAAATTAAAAATATAAAACAAACTTGCTCTTATTTCCTTCCCCTTTAAATATATACTTCTTCCCCCTCCTTGATTAAAAATTATTCCTTCTATAGACACTCCATGCACTCTTTCTCTATGCTTAATACTATTCCCGCTCAACTATTGTATGAACTAATGTTCACACCCAATATTTGTATCAAGACGGACATGTCAGAGGCTTCTGAAAGACCCCCAAAAAAAGTTCACAGGGGACTCCTCTATGCACAAAATAAAGACACCTCCAAAAAACAAAGACGTCTCAAGTATAGCAACAGGATTTTCCCCCAAATGTGTCAAAATATACCCCCAAATCACACTGCTCTACCCCAACATCCTCAAACTTCACTTCCAACCCCATCTCCTTCAACAAATCCTGTTGCTAATCTTCCTTCCCTTTCCCTTCCTACCTTCATTGTCACCTCTCCCTTGTCTACCTCGCACACCCCACCATCAACACATGAAAATTCACCCTCCTATCCTCAAAATATATTCAACCCCACCCTTAACCATGCACACTACCAATTTCGTGCAAGGATAGACGACTTGCCTCCCTTGCATGTTTGCTCCATATTCAAGGAATCTTACCCAAGTATGAAAACAAAGTTCTTCCATGGTAAAATATTTTGCTTCCGATGTGAAAATACAAAGTCAACCCGTCACTTCTCCCTTGCAAACAAAATGGACCCCAGCAACTAACCATTTGTCCTTGTTGCTTTAACCCAAATAGAGGAAATTCTCATAGTGCGTGTTAACCCAGTCTCACAAGTCACCCATGCACGTGGTGGCCAATTCAAACACAATGGCCATACCATTTTTTTCCCATAGGACATAGCTTCTATTTCCAACACCCTGCCCCTCCTAATTTCTGACTTAGAAATCCTAGTTGTTACCAAGCATGGCTTTGACCATAAGGCATATGACTTCTTCGTAAGCGGAGCCCATGTTGTTGCAACTTTATACTATAGACTAGTGCATCATCCCTACTACAGAAATTTCCATGGCGACCAAGTTTTCATGACTGCTTTCCTTCTAACCCTATGGATGTCTCTTCTCTCCTTTGTCAGATCACCTCATCCTCTCCTAACCCTAAATTGGACCTTCCTAGTTTCAATCATGACCTTCCTACACCACTCACCAAAATAGACCTCCAACCTTCCTCTTTTGTATCTACACTCCCAAAGTCCCATACTGAAATTGAAGAAATATGTGACTACTTACACTCTTCCCATCCTTCTTCCACCACTTTAATTCCTTGGCCTTCTATTTCACTCTTAGTTGTCAATGAATACACCAAAGAAGGCCTATTTTCTATGGCCTTCCCCACGAGAGTTCCCATTCTTGCTCAATTACTCCTTTTGAAAGTTGAAATGCAAGAATTTTCTTTGCACCTCATCCTCTACCATGATAACCATTTTGGCCAACACCCAAGATTCTGATATTACTTGTACAATATTATGTTGTGACACTGCAACCAAGCAAAAACTATTGCCTTTGTTAAAAGAAACATTGAGGACAACTTGCCAGTAACCGTTGAAGACCTTCAGACACACCTGCATGACATCCATGATTCCATACTTCCTGAAAAAATTATACGCTTTGGCCCAACCCTTAGGGGGACATGCTCTTTCTGGAACAAACATAGATATGAACTCACTAATATGATCACAAAAATAGGTAGTCCTACCTTCTTCTTCACCCTAAGTGCAGCTGACACCAAATGGCATGAATTGCATGTGATCATGTCTGGAAACCCCCCCTCTACTGCAGTTGAGCCATCTCGATGGAAATTCCATAATATAATCAATAATCTGCATCTTGCATCATAGTACATTCATTTCCATTTCAAAATCTTCCTCAAAGAGGTCTTGCAAAACGGCTTCCACACAAAAGACTATTGGTGCAGGTATTCACCTAACCATCCTTCTTTTCTTTGTTCTCAATTATACATATACACCCACCTCAAAAATTACCCTTCCTCCTCTTTGCAGATAAGAATGGAAATATAGGGGCTCTGCACACATACATGGTTTCCTTTGGTTGGAAAATGCACTTGATGTTGATAACCTCAACTAGAATGACCAAGTTGAAGTTGAAAAAGCAAAGTGCTATTTTGATCAACACATTTCTGCTTGGAGCCCTTGCCCTGCTCAACAACGTGAAACTTATGTATATTGTTCTGCAGACCATGATCCATGCATCCTCCAAACACCATCAATATTTGCATCCTCTTACATTCAGGACTTCGAAGGACTTTTAAATTGCATTCAAAGTTATACAAAAATCCATCCCTCATCATGTCTTCGCAAGAAAGGCCCTACTCTTACTTGTCGATATGGAGCTCCATGGAATTTGCATCCCACATATTCATTGGATATTGATGGGGATGGACGAAAGGCATACATCCCAGCCCGAAATGACGATAGGTTGAATGTTCACAACTCTTGCATGCTATCCATTTGGAGATAAAACATTGATTGCCAACCAGTTTTTTCTCAAAATTTGTTCTCAACTACATCTCGAAATATGAAGTGAAAGGAGAGACAAAATTGGAAAGCTAACACCAGATGTTGTCACGTCTCTCATAGTCCATGCACCCTGAGGCACCCATTCTCAGTTTCATCCGAAAACTCTTAACAGAAACTGTTGCCAATCAGGACATAGGCGCACAGGAGACATGCCACTTGCTCCAAACAGATCCCCTCTCACTTTCTAGCCACTCATTTGTTTCCCTCAATGTTATTTAGGTTGTTTTTAGATGTGTTTCTCATGCTCGAGGTGCCTCGTCCCCAACACCACCCTTCATTGTAGCATACATGAATAGACCTAATTCTCTTGAAAAACTACCTCTTCTTGAAGCCACACGTTCATGCTCCTTCTCTGCTCGCTGAAAAAATTCCCAATGGAAACACATAAACACTTCAAATATTTCTCTTGTCCTTCTCCGTTATAATGCTATCCCTTATTCTATTGATGCCTTATATAATTCTTTTTGTTGGATTGAACTAATTCTATACTTCCCTTTTCACACACTCCCAATAGATGTTGGCTCCACTGATGACGAAATAATTTCACATTGGGAACTTAAAAAGACATATATATTGCATGGCATGTTCATTGTGCCTCTGAATACCCTCAATCCCCTTGCTCTAATGATACCTCAACTTCTTTAATGCCCCCCCACCCTGACTTCGTAGACATATTGGCATGCTTTGGAATTGCGACTTCAACTCAAACCATAATTGGGCCCATACTACTATCCCCTCCACTTTGCAGGAGATAGCCATAAATTTCATAGAATTTAATCACTCTTTCACTCATATCCACTCTACCCCCTCTCAAGTTCCACACTCCCTTGACTCACTATTTCCCACACAAAAAATTTCTTTGAACACTATCCTTGCCCACTTTAAGACCACTTACTCCATTCCTCCACTTAGAATGATCATCCAAGGTACTGCTGGCACAGGAAAATCTTTCTTAATTGATAAAATAAAAGCTTCATTCCTTGTTGAATCTACTCCCACTTCAAACCCATTGCTCCTACTTGCTCCAACTGGTGTTGCAGCATTTAACATCAATGCACTTACAATCCATTATGCCCTCCACATTCCTATAAGCCCAATGAATCCTCTTGAGGGGAAACCACTTCTACATATCCAAGAAAAACTTCATCATTTTGATTACATTCTAATCGATGAAATGAGATTTATTGGGCCTAAAATACTTTCATGCATAGACGATCACTTAAGGGAGGCATTCCCTTCACATCGGAATTTACCTTTTAGCAATCAGTCTATCATCCTCATTGGCGATCTTGGCCAACTACCTCCTGTGAAAGACATCCCCATGTATGTTGGTACCTCACGTGGTAATTCCCTTTGGCGCAGCTGCGACACAGTCGTCATGCTTTCCATGATCTTCTGTCAACAAGGGACCACCCCTTCTTAGGTTTCTTTTCATCATCTCCTTACAAATCTCAAAAAATGCAACACCTACTACTGAGGACTGGAACCTTCTCATGTCAAGGGCTACCCCCTCTTTATAAATGGATGGAAACCAAGCATTTTAAAATTCAATGCACCTGTATCCAACCAACCAAGTTGTTGCATTGCATAACAAGAAAATGCTAAAACATTTGAACATTCTAATAGCATGATCCTATGCAGAGAGAAAAACCCACCATCCTACAACTACAAAGGAAGAATATGAACAACTAGATGCAAAATTTATTTTTTGCAATGTAAAACAGGTATTCCTCACATGTAACTTATGGGTTGAAGCAGGCCTTGTCAATGGAGCCCTTGGTAATTTTTTTTTAATTATCTATCTGCCTGGAACAAAACCACCTGAGTTTCTATCATTTTTTTTTCTTGACTTCATCCAATACAAATGCCCACCATGGGATGCATTCAACCCAGCCTATGTTCCACTCCCCCAGATAACATGAGGTTCTCGCAGGAAAATTCCCCTTCGAATGGCATGGGGATTGAAAATACATAAATCACAGGGCAGGACATTACGGAGGGCGAAAGTGGACATTGGAAACATAAAACACCAAGTTTTAACATTCATTGCCATCTATAGAGTCAAAACCTCGAATGACCTCCACATCTCTCCATCGTTTCCCTTTAGTCGCTACTCCTGCGTCCAAGGAAATTTTTAAGTGACACGTAGGCAAAAAAAGGAGTACATATTGACTTCGAGGTCTATACAGCCACCTGCAATGTGATCGCTACATCCATTGCCTTCCAATCTCCTTCCAGTAAGTGTTCTTTTGACTCAACTACCCCATGCCCTTCTCTACAACTTCATATACTTGTATCACTTTTTACATTTCATCAATATTTTAATGTTTCTTTTACTAAAAAACACTAATTACCACATATCACATTTAACTAATCCAACAACTTCTTTTACCCCTTCTTTCAAACTATCAAGATGGATCACAAGTACCTGTCCCGACTATATCAATATTCTAAGGAGATAGATGGCCAGAAAATTTATCTTCTTGACATAAAGGCTCCTTCTCCATCATCTCCACCCAACTATTAACCTTCTCAAAAATTTGAAGGCCTTAGTGCACCGGCTTATACATCTTCATGAAAAGGATATAGTAACAACACTTCGGTTCGCTTCAGAGTCTCGAACTTATCATAATGGTGCTGTCATAGATACATACTGGTGTTGACATTACCATCACACCCTATCCATATATGATTACCTGCCAGTTCAATATCACTAGTTCAATGGGAATGTACAAATAGAAAATTAACTTTTCTTTGTTCCAAACATTTTTGGATTGCAGTTCATGCAATGTTATGCTATTTGTTTGTACTTTTCCTCTCACCATGGTGGATTCAATGTAGTTTGCAACTCTTCCTCTATTTCAAAACATATTGAATGAATGTATTAGAAACTAAAGCACCATTTTTATACAATGTTCAATATTATAAATACATAATTCTTCTTCAAAGTCTATACATCCACCCACAATATGATCACTACATCCATTGTCTTCCAATACCCTTTCAGTAAGTGTACTTTCAACTCAGCAGCCTTGTGCCCTTCTCTACAAATTCCTATACCTATATTACTTTTTTTCATTTCATCAATATTTTATGCTTTCCTTTACTTAAGAACACTGATCACCACATATCAAATTCAACTAATTCAACAACTTATGTTTTCCCCCTCTTTTAGACTACCAATATGGATAGTAAGTACATGTCCCGAATTTATCAATAGTGTGATGAGATGGATGGATGGCAAGTTTATCTTCTTGACATAAAGGCAAGACACCTTTCATGCATGGTCTTCCTTCTTCATTTTCTCCAACAAAATATTGACCTTTAGAAAAAATCTAAAGGCCTTGTTGCAATGACTTATATATCTTCATGAAAGGGAACAATAAGAAAGCTTCGATTTGATTACTAGTCTCGTAATTCTCATCTTGGTGTTGTCATAGATACAAACTGTTGTTGTCGTTGCCATTGCACCCTCTGCATATATGATTAGCTGACAGTTCAATACCACTTGTTCAAAAGGAAATGTACAAAGCATAAAATGAATGTGCTTCGTTCCAAACACTTTTGGATTGCAGTGAATGCAATGTTATGCTATTTTGTTTGCACATTTTCACTCGAAATGTGCTTGGTTCCAAACACTTTTGGATTGCAATTAATGCAATGTTATGTTACGTTGTTTTCACATTTTCACCCACCATCATGGATGCAATGTAGCTTGCAACACTTCCTCTCTTTCGGAGCATGTTGAATAAATATATTAGAAATTAAAGTAGCCATTTTTATAGGTTGTTGAATCCTATAAATACATAATTCTTCATTTTTTTCATCTGAATATAAATTCATTACTTCTTCGAATTTGATCAACACTATTGTTTTTTCAAATCCTTTGAAAGAGCTTATATACTGTCTTTTCAATATAGAATTTCAAAAATAGTTGTTGAATGTAAAGGCAGTCACCCATCATGTCTTCAAAGTTATAAATTCTATATTTCTTCCTCTATAACTATTTTTTATTCATTTCAATTTAGTAGTATATTGTCTTTATAATATAGAAATTGAAAATTAGTTGTTGAATGTAAAGGCAACCACCCATCATGTCTTAAAAGTTATAAATGTTATATTTGTTCCTCTACAACTGTTTTTTATTCATTTCAATTTAGTAGTCATTGCAGATGCCATTAATTCCCTTACATTTACCAATGCCATAACAAAATATTGTTCCAATCTCCCATGAACCTTCTCCATGCCTAGTTGAAGAAAAACCCATGGCTGGTTTAAAATATGGGTTGTATGGGTTGTATGTAACTCCTCTCTTATAACATTAAATAACAACGTAGCATAGATTTCATACAACATTGAATAATAATGAAGCATATATTTCATGGTGCATGATCCCTCTCTTTAATTTCAACAACATTCTCAACGTCGCATAGATTTCATACAACACTAAATAAAAATGTAGCATAGATTTCATGGTGCATGATCCCTCTCTTTAATTTCAACAACATTGTCCTTGGAGGCACAATTTCTCTGCCATCACATGTTGTCTTTAATTTCAACAAAATTCTCCTATGTTGTCTCTAATTTCAAAAAAAATCTCCTTGGAGGGGAAAATTACATGTTGTCTTTAATTTAAACAAAATTCTCCTATGTTGTCTTCAATTTCAACAAAAATCCCCTGGGAAGGGCAAAATTATCTACCATATACTTAATAAAATGTGTATAAAGGTGACCTACCCCCAAAAAAATGCCAGCTATACAACTTTTCTATTTGTCTTTTTGTCTTCTAATCATATTTTATTGAAAAGGACATAGAAACATATTCCCTATTGTTGTCACATACAATTCCCTTATTCATGGCTTCTTTAAGAAAGGCAAGATGGCACACACCAAGAAATTATTCTATAGAATTCCCAACAAGAAAATAGTCCCTGAAGTTGTCACATACAGTGCATTTTTTGATGGCCACATTAAGGAATGGCAACACAAGGAATGGCCACAGAACCATTTTTCCTGAAATAGTCAAACTTGATTTTTACTTAGCAAAGACTTGAGGATCTATCACAACAAAAACCCAACAAACAAACAAAAATATGAAAATGCACATAATTTCCAAAGAAGAATAAACTTTTTCCATTGAAATTTAATATGAAACCTTATGTTACACAGTAATTTGTCACCGTCCTTACCATTCCCCATCCCGCACAATGGAGGACCCATTCTGTGACCTGTGAACATTGTCATGCCTTGAAATCATCATCAATGCATCCCTTCAATGCATCCCTCCGAACATGAGCTTCATTTCTTCCTTGAGACATCTCCTTGCAAAAGTCATGAAAAATATCCCTTTTGGCATTGGCGCGGGCAGGCAGTTCAGTACTCGCGCCAATGGGGAAATTACTGCAAAGAGGTCGCGCCAACTGGCGCTCTGTCATAGAGCCGTAGTCGCGCCACCCAATTTGGGAGTTGTTTTTTAAATAAGGATGGCGGAAGTTGAGTTCCAACAAACTCACAAACCATTGCCTATCTTGAGTTGGGAGGTTTGGTTGCGGGAGTTCTATGGAAGGGAAGTGGTTTTGCCACCTCCCATGGAACCTTCCTTGTTGATAGGGCCAATCCCATAATAATAGGGATCCCAACTCCCTCCTTCTCCATCTATAAAAGCCTACTCAAATCCATGGCAAGCTAGTCTTGAAGTGCCTAAGCTCTGAATCTCCATATTCCCAAGAGCCTTTGTGTTGCAAAGCACCCTCTCTTTCCCTTAAGGCTGACTCAAGTAAGGAGACCATTGTCACGAGACTCTGGAGAGGTTTTCCCTTTCCTTGGCGAGCTTTGCGAGACGTGGACTACTGGAAACCCGTCCGAAGGAGACCGCGACGTCAGAACTTGGTTGTAATCTTTCTTCGATGGTTATTTAATAGATGATTATGATTATGGTTCCACTCCGTTTTCCATCATGTTAATGCGAGTAATGTCCTTTCTGACTGATGTTTAGTTACGTATGCTGGTTTCTATGCTTGTATCTGTTCGTTTCTTCTATGTGCAGGTGTTCATCCGCGGAAATCGTGGAGGGATTGTGATCTGCCGAGGCTGAGGAACGGGGACGCTTCTTCTTCAAATCCTAGCGTTGGAATCCAGGTAGGCTTCTATCTCTAGCCTTTTCATTCGTAATTAGGAACCTGCGTCATGACATTGTTTGTTTGTTGCTAGACCCCTGCTGGGCTAGTAGGGATCGCCTCTGTCCGCAGAGGGGATTTACCTCCTCAACAAATTGGCGACTCCGCTGGGGAACTTCGCTTGTTGTTTGATTGTTGTTTAATTTGTAAACTGTAGACGGAGTCTGAAGTACAGCTAGATAGCCTTCGAAACGCTTCTGCCTAGCATTAGCGGAGTAGATCAACGCTACTTCAGTCGATCTCCGGTTCGGTTTGAAGACTGAACGACTTGGAGTCTTTGTCTTGCCTTGCCGTTTGTATCTTGTTTTTCCTTGCTTGATGAACCTTCTGGGTTGGATTTTTTGTGTGTTTTTGCTTCTTGGATTGCTTAGCTTGCATTGGTCTATCTCTGGAGTAGCTTACTTTTAATTTTTTGCTGAGAAACTCGACTGGCACAGTTTTTAACCCAACAGTCGCGCCACTTGGCGCATGTTGCCTTTGTACAACCCGCGCCACTCGCCTTCTGGCGCCAGTTTCACTCTTATAGTCGCGCCACCCCTGTAAGTTTTTTGAGATTTCTCATTTTTGAGCTCTCTGAAGTTGACCAGTGTTTTTCTTCTTGATTTTCCGACTGCCTGAGTGTCTTGGAGTCTTGTTTGGCTGGGAATTCACCTCTGTCCTTTTGTTGTTTTCTTTTATCTACCGATTTCACTTTTCAAGCCCTAGGTCATCTAGTGGCTTAGTGCATCGAGCCCTCCTTGGGAGTTTTGGTGTTTGGATTGTCCTGTCAACTATCTGATTGATTCTCCACATTCTCTAAGTAGTTGTTCATTGTTTCATTGCGATTTTTGGGTGATTGTTCATTTCTTCATTCGAAACTCGTTTGGTCTTGCTTTGGGCCTAGATCACACGGTCCATTGGAATCCTTTGAGTCTTTCCTTTGCTTTGAGAGACTTCGGTCGATTTGGGAATCTGATTGCTTGTGTTGGTGAGTGAAGTGTGTTTGCTTCGCTCTCTTGGATATCATTTCTCAAGTTGCTCCATTCATTTTCAAGTTTGATTAGTGCATATTGGCCATTAAACATTGAAAATCAAACAAAAATCTCTTTTGCTTTTGTTAATTAGTGCAAATTGTGATCTTTTCCATATCGCTAGTGATTAGTGTTTTGAACGAAAAGTTGTCAATTGCATTAGTTGCATTATAGAGCTCTTTGTTTGGTTTCCGTTCATTTCGTTTGTATAAAAGCTCTCAACTCTTCTCTAATTAGTTTTCATCGAATGAAATGTTGCACTGTGACATATAGCTTTGCATTTAGGAGACACTACATACGATAGGGCCTGGAAATTGAAACTTAATTGAAGATCAACTGTAAAATTTATTCAATTAACCTAAGGCAGCATTGGAACTTAACGAAACATATTTAGAAGGTCTAGGCTAGAGACGTGTTTCGGCGTCGTTAAACCTAGCAGCTGTCGTTCGCCCGTTGGCTTTAGACAGCGCTAGTACGGACTTTACTCCCCGTACCGTCACGTATATAAAGGGAGACCCCTATAGGTTTTCAATCCTTTATCCACAGGAAGCCGAGTCTGCCGCCCTATACCCGTGATACACCGAACACAGCATTCGGGGAGACTACCTGCACGTACGGAAAGTCCTTGGTCGATTTATGTTTCATTTTTGAAACCAAGGTGTATATTGCAGTTCACGGATATTTGGTACACCCTTTGTGCCTAGTTTTTCCTGAGCAGTCATTTGGTCTTTTCTGACTCCCTAAACTTGAAAAGACCGTCAAGCGCTCGTCCTTTCACGCTTGTGTCAACTCTGAAAGAGATAGAGTCATCTTTTTATCGTTTCTCGACTCTTAAAACATGAAACGGTAGAATTTCTTATTTTCCAATGTGGTAAAATTAATCGCCCACGATTTCACACCTATTTAGACGTTGCTTGTTGACCGTTTGAGCGTGTGTCTTAACTCATTTTCAGCCCGTGTGTGTGTGTGTGCCCTTTTCTTTTAGTCTTTTGCCACAGTGGCGGAACCATCGGTTTCGTCTACTGGTAGTCCTTACACGGACGATTCTTCAGAAGCTTCTGAGCCTTCTGTTGAACCACAGCAGCCTGTTGTTTCCGAGTTTCCTGACGGGGGACCGGTTCTCGCCGAGCAACCCTTTGGAGGACTAGTTGAGTTCAATTGGCCCTTTTCGGACCCTGTGTCTGAATTGAGATTAGGAGCTGATTTCCTTTCTCTTACATCGGGTTCACCGTTTGTTGCTGATGTTTTTCCTCCTAGTCCTCGCCGTCTTCTGCGTGATTTAACGGCAGGATCAACCATGAGTGATTCTGGTGAGGAAATTCCGGGGTCTGATGACTATCAGCGCATCCCTCGTAGATTGTTTGAGGGAGACGGTTCCGAGCTGGCTACCACATCGTCAGCCAGTCCTTCTTTGCCACAGGGATACAAAACTCTGGGTCAGATCATTTCAGCTGCTGCCTCTATGGGGATATCATCTCCCGTGTCGAGACCAGCTGCCACTACACCCGGGGTGTCCCCTTCGACGCCCGTCACTTCTGTTCCCGTTCGGCCCACTGTTTGTGTGGCTGCCTCTTCTGCTGTTGTCTCAGCATCTGCTACTAGGGCTGGGCCAACTCCTGAAGACATTTACCTAGCTACTGCTATACCGGAGAATATCTCTCCGGAGGAGTATCAGTTGTTTTTACAGCAGCCGAATGCCGGCGCTGGACAAGTTCCCCAGGATCCTTATCGATCCTTCTTTTCGCACTATGCACAGGATGGCACTCCCGTGTATATGTTCCCAGGTCAGTTTGATGAGCATGGGGAGGTTTTGCGCCTTCCTGCTCCTGAGGCTTATCTGTATGCTCAAGGTTTGTCATACAACCAGGCTTACAACCCGCAGGGACAACCCTTTCAGGGTCAACTTGCGGGCCAACCTGGCTATTTGTATGACCCATAGGGACAGCCCATCCAAGGCTACCCTGCGGGCCAGCAAGGGCCATTATACAATCCGCAAGGACCATATTATAGCCCTGCTGGTCAACCTGCTCAACCTCAGCTAGGGTATCAACCGGGACAAGCCTATGGTCCTGGGGGGCAAATCCAGCCTGCTTTACCGATGCAACCGCAATATCCTGTTGTCTCTAACGTTGCATATCAGCCAGGACCACTTTATGGTTCTGCTTCAGGTCAAACTGGTTTCCAGCAAGCACCTGGTCCTGTTCCACCACCAGGCCAACCGGGTCATCCGGTACAACCTGGTGTCCCGCCTCCAGGCCAACCGGCTTATTCGGTGCAACCTGGGGCTCACTTACAACCAAGCCGGGCCACAAGAACTAACACCACTGTCACTCGGCCACTGGGTCATTCAAAACAGCCCCTCACTCTCTGGGTCAACTCGTTTATTCAAAGGAAGCCCTCTCATTCCATTCACTCGCTTCATCACTGTTTCATTCAATGCCGACAGCCTAAATCAACAAATACTTACGTACTGTGCTCCGCAGGTTCCACTTATCACAAATCTCTACTCATCCTCGCAGTGGTTATTATCCTCATGGCTGGCCTCAACCGAACTATAACCACTCTAGAGGCTCTCGCATCATCCTCCTCCACCCGGCTCTACCTACGATCGCCACCAAATCCAAACGCTCAAAGTATAGCTGTGGCAAACGCCCAATCGTGGTCCTCGAACCCTGGTTATCAAGCCCCGCACTATGGTTACCAGCAGCCAAATCAGTCTGGTTATACGAACTATGCCCCCTACGGTCAGAATCCTCAGGGACAGAACCCATGGGGGCAGGGATATTCACAACCATCGTGGAGCGCAGGTACCGGACCTTATCCTGGGACTGGCATGGTAGTTAACCCTCCATTGCCATTCCTGGCCACCTTGGAACTACCGGACGTCTCGAAGTTGACCAATGATCCGATTGCCCATAATCCATATTGGCCTCCGGTTCCCACCAAGATACCAGGCGACTGTCCCAAGTTTGAGGGCAAAGCTGGAGAAGACCCCCAGGCGCATGTGATGACGTATCACCTCTGGTGTTCGTCTAACTCTTGGACCGACGATTCGATTCGTCTACGTCTTTTCCAGCGTACTTTAACAGGAGCTGCTACTAAGTGGTACATAGAGCTATCCCATGGTATTTTTCAGGATTTCAACTCGTTAGCTATGGCTTTCCTCACGCATTTCCAGTTACCGGTCCGGTATGAGGCCGGGACGCACCTCCTGTCTTCCCTGAAGTAGGACTCGGCCACTCACATCTCGGATCACATCCATGAGTGGCGGCGTCGTCGTCAACTGATCAAGTTTCACATACCTGATCAGATTTTGACTCACTGGTTCACCACCTCCTTTGTCAATAAAATCGCTCAGGATATCGCGATGGGAGCATGTGTGACGGAGGAACAGGCTATCGCGCGTGCCCAGTACCTGGATCTTGTTTATTCGCAATCTGGCACGCTTTATGACATCTTACCTAATGCTCCACGGCCCGGAGCCACAAAGGCCCCGCCTACCCCTATGGTGGATGGTGTCATTGGTTCTGTTTCTCAAAATTCGAAGAAGTCTTCGAATGGGAAGCAAAAGGCTAATTCTTCCAACAATACCTCTGCTAATCCCGCCTCATCCGATTCTGGTAAAACCGCGGAGGTAAATGCCGTTCAGGCCAATCCTGCGGACAAATCCTCTAAGGGGAAGAAGAAGGGCAAAGGCAAATCAAAATCTGATGCCCCAAAATCGGAATCTAAATCTCGAACTGAGGATGGCTCCCAACGTAAGCCGAAATTCCCTTGCCTCATCTGTGAAGGTGACCATTACACTAAGGATTGTCCACGACGATCCGAAATTAGTCAACTTCTTAAAGGCTCAAAAGGAACTCCGGCTGTTTTAAAAGAGCCATTTCCATCTCAGCAGACCCAGCTGGTCGAACAGGGCTCATCATCTGCACCGTTTGGGTCTCAGGTTTTCATGATGAAGACTAATGCACCTATCACTATCGCTACGAGATCGAAGGATTACAATAGTCAGCAACAGGCACCCGGGAAGGCAGTTGCGGAAGGGCCGCCTCCCCCACCTATTTCTGCTCCGTTGGAAATCGAGAAGCCGACTCTCGAACCCGTTGTGAAGCCACCTCCCAAGGGTGTTCTTCGGAGATCCTCTTACAATCCAAACTCTCGTGCCGCTCAACATTACAGTATCGTTGAGGATCTGGCACAGGCGCCATGTGCCATGTCTGCACTTGAGGTTCTTCAAAGTTGTCCTTCACAACGGAAGGCTTTACTGTCTGCCATCGGTGGTATCGATCCCGCCGACTCGAGCCTTCTCACCTTTGATCTGGAGAATTTTACTCCCCGGCTTCCGCATCAAATTGCTTTGGTCATTCAAGTCGGGATTAACGGTCTGAACGTTCATAGAGCCGTCGTAGATGAAGGTGCATCTACTTGCGTTATGTCCTCCGCTTGCTGGAAGGCCATCGGCTCTCCAGCCTTGTCGTCATCTCCCAATGCCCTTGAGACATTTGATGGTCGGGAGTCTAAACCCCTGGGAGTTCTTGAGAGTCTTGCGATCACATTACAGGGAAAAACTGTCAACGTGGAAGTGGAAGTGGTTGACGCTAAGCTCAACTACAACATACTTCTTGGCCGCAGCTGGACCCATGCCATGCTCTACGTGCCGTCTACTGTCTTTCGATTCATTAAGTTCCCCCATGAGGGCAAGATTTTCACGGTAGATCAGTTGTCATTTTTCACCTCTAGCTCTGAGAACAACGTGCCATACGTGGATCAAATTCCGAATCCCCCAGACAGCATAGGACCTGGTCTTTTCAAAGACCCAGTTCTCATGGGTATATTCCCCGCACCGCCACCGAATATCGCTCAAGTCAACATGTTGTCCAGGACTGATGACCCCTGGCTTATTCCTACACCTGAGCAGGTATATGAGTTTGGAGAATCCATGCCTTTAACGCCAGTAGAGATCAGCTACTGTGAGATTGTTGCCGCATCGGACCCTCCACCTCCTCAGCATGCTTCGATGAGCATGGCTCTTGACGTCTACTCACAATCCCCCTGGCTTGGTCAGGCTGATTCACCTGATCCTCTTAGAGAGACTTTTCCTTCAGATGAGGCTATCATTGAAACTATGTCTCTTGAGGAGCTGCCCTGGGGCGATGGGCATCATCGCTCCTCGTTTATGCCCAGCTTGGGGGCAATGACTGATTGTCTGGAGCGTTATGCTACTCAGGTTCCTTCCCCTCCTCTTCAAACACCGATCTTAATGCACGAGGTCTTTTCGGAGGGTAATATGAGTAACATTACTCAAACTGTTCCAATCAACATCTCCGTTAAACCGGGGATTGTTGAGAACATTCATGTGGGTGTGACTTGTTCTTCCGAGGAGATCCAAGTCTATACGGAGCTTTTCAAATAATTTCGAGATGTTTTCGCATGGTCTTATGAGGAAATGCCGGGAATTGATCCGAGTATTGTTGTGCACGAGATTCCAACCTACCCAGGTGCGAAACCCGTGCGCCAATGCTTACGTCCCATGCATCCTCGGAAAGCCGCCACCATCAAGGCAGAAGTTGAAAAACTTCTGAACACGGGTTTTATTTATCCTATCCCCCTTACAGAATGGGTGTCCAATATCGTCCCTGTTGATAAAAAGCAGGGTACAATTCGAGTCTGTGTGGATTATCGCGATATCAATCGCGCCTGTCCTAAGGATAATTATCCCACTCCGTTCATCGACCAGATCATCGAAGAATGTGCCGGGAGTGAGATCTATTCCTTAATGGACGGTTTCTCAGGCTATAACCAAATCAATATTGCACCTGAG
The DNA here is from genome assembly GCA_034641835.2 of Pinus albicaulis. Classification (NCBI taxonomy): domain Eukaryota; kingdom Viridiplantae; phylum Streptophyta; class Pinopsida; order Pinales; family Pinaceae; genus Pinus; species Pinus albicaulis. The sequence continues at coordinate 1,686,241,436 of CM076579.1, read as the reverse complement.
GATCAACATAAGACCACATTCATCTGTCCGTGGGGCACTTTCGCATACAAAAAACTCCCGTTCGGCTTAAAAAACGCTGGCGCCACGTTCCAGCGCGCGATGTCCTATGCTTTTCATGATATTCGCCATATCGTCCAGCCTTATCTGGACGACTTGCCAGCCCATTCGGGTAAACGAGAGGACCATCCTGAGCATCTCCGCCAGATATTCCTTCGTTGCAGACGCTACAATATCAGGCTCAACCCTCATAAGTGCGTCTTCTGCGTCGATTCTGGCCGTCTTTTAGGCTTTATAGTCTCGAAAGACGGAATTCGCCTTGACCCTCTAAAGGTTGAGGCTATCATAAACCTCCCATCACCCTCCTCCCTGTATCAGTTGCAGAGTCTACAAGGGAAAGCGAATTTTCTTAGGCGCTTTATCCCGAATTATGCCGAGGTGGCCAAAGGATTCACTCGTTTGTTAAAGCAGAATGTTCCCTTTCACTGGGACGAAATTGCTCAGGAATCCTTCGAGAAGCTGAAGACATTGCTAGTCAATGCTCCATTGCTTCGTCCTCCGGACTACCACCGCGACTTTACTTTGTATCTAGCCACCGCATTAAGCACCATCGCCATGGTCTTGGTGTAGGATGACGAGAACGGTGACGAACAAGTTGTTTATTACCTATCTCGAAACCTTCTCGACCCGGAAACGCGTTATGCACATGTCGAGAAGTTGGCCTTAGCAGCAGTACATGCCGTACAACTCTTTCACCATTACATCCTTTTGCGTATGATAACAGTGGTTTCAGACTGCAACCCTATGACGTATATTCTTTCTAGACAATTACTAGGGGGCAAGTACTCCAAATGGATCGTCATCCTGCAGGAGTTTGACTTGGAGTTCACCACTGCCAAGTCAACTAAATCACTGGTCTTCGCGGATTTGATATGTTCTCTCCCTACGGACTCTGTTCCTTCACACTCAGAAGATCATATACTAGACGAAACGCTGTTTCTTATTGATACTCGTGATCCTTGGTACGGTGACATCATAGTGTATCTTCAGACTGCGACATTTCGGTCTGAGTTGGATAAAAATGCCCGCCGTCGGATTCGGCACCAGTCCCAACCCTACCGTATCGTAGGAGATACCTTATATCGCATGGGAGTAGATTCACTGCTCCGACGATGCGTTACCTTGGAAGAGGCTGAGAAAGTCTTGAATGACTACCACAGTGGCGCCTGTGGCGGACACATGTCCGGATATGCTACTGCCCAGAAGATTCTGAGGGCAGGTTATTTCTGGCCTTCCATATTCAAGGATTGTATCACTGCAGTCCGTAAATGTCATCCATGCCAGATTTTTCAGCGCAAGATGCGCGCGCCGCCATTGCCTTTGCATCCCGTTATTACCGTTGGCCCTTTTGCGAAATGGGGCGTGGATTTTATGACGTGTAACCCTCACTCGGCCGGGGGGAATGCGTATATCATTGTCGTCGTCGACTACTTCACTAAGTGGGCCGAGGCGATGCCTACACTAGCTGCTGACGGGAGAACGGCTGCTTCATTTATATTCAACCACGTTATTGCACGATTCGGGGTTCCTCAAGCCATTGTCACTGATCATGGTACTCATTTTCGTGATTACATGATGACGGAGCTGACTTCAACGTTGGGCTTGCGTCACGACAGCTCAACACCATACTACCCTCAAGCGAATGGTCAGGTTGAAGCGGTGAACAAGGTTTTGGTCACCATGCTTCAACGAACAGTTGGGATTCATAAATCCAATTGGCATCTCCAACTGTTCTCAGCTCTCTGGGCATACCGAACATCTGCTAAGAGTGCAACCGGGTTCAC